>JAVJIF010002508.1:0-371620 GCA_038442645.1 Agave tequilana | reverse complement strand
ACGACCGCCCGAGCCTAGCACAATGTCCGAGTGCCCACAGCCAACTTCTCCTCTCTCTTTCTCCACTTGCACAGCCGCCCACAGCCTTTCCCCTCTCTTCCTTCCATGTCATGCAGCGGCTCTGCCGACAGTCGCCCGCAGCACCCTCTCCCTTGCGCCATCTGCACCCACTCCTTCCAATGTTCTTTCTCTCCTTTCTTTCTTTCACTTTCTCACTTTTTTGAGTTTTTCCACAACCTGACCCAATAACTCACACAACTCGATCCGCTAGCACCCAAGACCGACCTAGATTTGTAGTCGTTGCCTCTTTCCCTCACATGCAGACCCGACCCGCTTGTTCAACCCAAACCCGGACTTTATTTTCTTCACCGGACCCAGCACACAAAACGATTGGAGGCTTGAAACTGAGTTGAAGTAGATCTCACCCGTTTCTGAACCAGTACCCAACTCGATAGCTCCATATCTAGATCCGCGACAAATTTGTGAGTGCTTTTGATTTTTTTAAAATGAATTATATTTTATTGTATGTTTAATTATTTACATTGTGATTCACAAAATTTACCTTTAAAATATTATAATATGAAGTTGTGAGTGTTTTAACTCTTTTCCATCAAATTATATTATTGTTCATGTTTAATTATTGATCACGTACGATAATTATTGTTTATGTTCATATATATATATATATATATATATATATATATATATTGAATACAAATTGAATAGCTCTGAGTGTTTTATTTATTCTTTTAAATGAAGTATGTTTTATTGTTGATAAATATTTATTTGGCAATTTATTGGTTTAATGTTAATTATTAAATTATTTAGTTAAGTTTCTATCATTTGGAGAATTGTAAACTATCTTGGTTTAGATTTCAATATAAACGATTTAATGTTCTACTCTGAATTATCCGGCATGTTCATGTATACTCTATTATAAATATTTTGAGTTAATAGTTATTAATTCCGGATAATTAGGTTAGAGTAATTAATGTAGTGTAATTGAGAAAAATATTTAATAACATAACTAATGTAAAAATTCCAGTAAAGCCAGATTATTGATCCTAAATATTATGATGATTTTATTTAAAACAATTAATTATCAACAATGAAGTATTATACTGTGGGAGAGTTGGATATTTTGGTGATGATAGATCGGATATACACTTAATGTTTAAATATATATATAGACTATGTATTTTGTCACTGAGAATTAGTGTTTCTATTAGTTCATGTGTAGTTGTTTATCATTTTGATTTAAATCTAGTTATGATGAATTTTGGACTGTAAATTGAATTGGTCTGAGATTGATTAGTTCATAATTGTAGTTAAATGTGTGAATTCTTATGTGAGTTATTTCTCAGACTTGATCTTTCTTCCTTTGCTAATAATTCAGACGAGAATTTTAATTGGATCTTGAGGTTTGACAAAATAAGATGTTGTTTCATTAAAGGATTGGATCTTTGGACTCGGACTTGTCACTGAACTTTATTAGAGTGGGGTTTGACTTGGGTTGGTGAACTTGTATAGATTGGATTAGTTTGAACTAGTAGATTTTACAAATATACAATTGATTTGTTGCTTGGGTCATTAGAGGCTGACTGATGCTCTTGGTTGAATTGGATAATGGAGATTTGATTAGATGTAGCTGAATATTTATTTCAATATGTTGAAACTTGGATATACTGATGAACTTAAAGGATTGGAAGAGATTGATAAAAATGAGAAAACTACCTTATTGGGCAATTGAACTTGTGCTTTGTTTTCTCTGATTTCTTTGACAATGAATTTAATAATTGATGTCTACAGTGATTGCATTGAGATCAAAAGTTAAGGGGTCGGTTATTGTTATATCTTAGTACATATAGATGGGATCTTGATTAGTTCTAGATGAGACTGCATATTGACAAATCAGTACATGCTATGTTAATAGTATAATTCATGTTACCAAAATTACTGAGAATATTGATATATTTGTTTTATTGTAATACTGGTATTTTATTTACATTGTTGACACTGTTATTATTATTGTCATCGTATTATCCCAGTAATCTAGGTAACATGAACATTAATTAATCTTAGTAATCTAAATAACAATGACATTAAATAACTTACACCAGAATGGAAAAATTAAAAAGTGAGATAGCGTCTGTATTTTGTGTGGACCTAAGATACAGGTTGCGCAGCTGATAGAGGGTTCCACCGCGGGGTTCCTGGGGATGACTGACATCCCGCCATGTATATATTGTTCATGTATTGAGTACCTCGCAGTACGGCCTGATTCAGCGCCAGAAATATAGACCTTGGTCTCAAGTATGCACGAAACCCACTTAAAACACAAACAATGTTTCCACCGATTAATTTCAAATAACATACGACCCTAATTAACATGTGTAGTAGGCGTAGTATGGGATACATTTACCGCATGTGACAATTAGTATTTGCTAACATAATTAATAAAAATAGACCTTCCATATTGCATCGTAGATTGATGTGTATCAGCTTGTTGTATATACATGATATGATAAACATGTGACCCATGAGTCTAACACAAATTGACTTCCCCGTCGTTTATACATGTGTCATATGTTATTGTATTGGTAATATACTTGTATTATAAATAAAATATATTGTTTATTATTATGATATTATATCATACTGATTTTCCCTCATTTTACAATTTATACACTAGCTGGTAGTTTTCTGACTCCCCTGAATTTGCATATGCAGGTCTAGGAATATTTCATTCTGTTGACCAGGTGTCTGAAGAAGATTGTACGTATTTCATGGAGCATTGCATGGCAACAGTATAAGCCAGATTTTCCTTGCTTGATCATCCAGATCTGTGGTATTGTCTCTGCCTTCTTTTTATCTCTTGTCGAATTTATTGATTCTTAGTATATTAGACTCAATATTTGATTACTCAAAGAATCATATTATCTTGTGTGAGAATTTAGATGTCATATTACAATGATTATATTTATTATAGTTGATTTATATAACTTCTTCATGTTACATTAGGCTTACCGTGTACACATAGAGTATTCTCCTGACGTATATGCGTCGCCGACTCTCGTCACATGCTGTTTTCATGTATTTTGGGAAGCGAGACGTGACAATGGTGATCACATCACACTAGATCTTGTCTTTTAATGATTGAAATTGACTGGGACAAGACATCATTGTTTGACCTCAAGTGCCGTTGAGTTAATCCATGACACTTTGAATGGGTGGCGTGGGGGTACAATCTCTAATCCAAGAGTTTCACACAACCTGGACGATATCGCATTGATACATTTTCCACTGTCCACAATAATCTTACAATTCTTATCTTTAAATTTGGTGAACGTGTGAAAAGTAGCACTTTTCTCAAATCTTCCATTTCATCTGGTTGAGAGGGAACAATTTAACATACAAGTGAGTTAATGGTGTTTGGTTAATACAATTGAGACCAACGTCATCACTTGTGGGCTCTTTGTCAGTTTCAGAATCTTCTCCCTAAAAAATGTACACATCAGAGTCTGATTCAGTAGCTTCAGTAGGTGTTCATCTATTATGGTGATCCTAACGAGAATAGAAAAACTGACAGCTAAGTGTCCATAAGCTTGGCATTTGTAGCACTTGGTTATGGAACTTTGAAAAACTCGGGGCCCTTATTTTTGTTGTCCAGTTCAAGATTCTTTCCTTTGATGTCATCATTATGTAAGGGATTTTAAGTATTAGGTCTATTGAACTGGAAGAGAAGGAACTTCTAGACACATTCTATTTTGAATCAAGACTCCTAGTGTTGTAGTTAGACCTAAAGGAATCTAGATCTTGGACTAACGTGTAAGCTGTCTCTAACTCATTGATTTCTCTAACTAATAGTTCAGTTCATAGGTCATCTCTAAGGCCAACTCTGAATCTAAAAAGATTTTAAGCTTCCCCTTCCTTATGCAGGGTACGGCATCTGATCAGGAATTCATCGAATTTTTCAACATACTTCTTTACAGATTTGTTGTCTTTTGTATATTGGTGCCAATTGTCCATGAGACGAACACTAAACGATGGTGGCACATATTTTACTTTTAACTCTTCTTTCATCTTTTATCTCATGTGTCAATCGCTGATCGGCCTCGGGCTGCACGGCTGTTTTCTAGGTTGGTCCAATATTGACTAGCTTGGCCAACCAGTTTCATTGCAGCGTATTTAATTTTTCTAAGCTCAGTGAGTTCGTACCATGTAAAAAACCTATCTAATTGGAGTGTCTAATTTATGAAAAGTTGTAAGTCGTGATGTCCATCAAAGTTGAGGCATCGATCTTGATGATTTTCAAATATTGAGCATCAGAATTGGGTGGTTATCGATGTTGTTACGTCGTTATTTCTCGGTGGGTTTGATCACCCGTGGGTGACTCAGGTGGTTCACGTGTGGCTTCTACTATGGCCAGTCTCTCTTCAAATGTCTTAAGGATACCTAACTTAGCATTTATCTCGGCAAACATTGTTGTAATTTGCTGGGGATCTATTGGAATGGTGTGAGACTTGCTAGACTCTCTTAATAGATATGGGTGATCACTACAGGTGGGCATGCCATACACAAAAGCTAAATGAAGATGAAGAGATACAAATCTAAACTAGATGATCTTTTTATGAAAGCGGTAAAATTTCCTAACAAATACCAACATGATTCGAATCCTACCTTAATCGTGCTCTAATGTCAAATTGATATGAAACGGGTGAAGTGTGTGAATCAGAGATTTGTGATATAATAAACTTTACTACGTTTCACCAACTATTACGATCTTGGATAGAAAAACAGTTAAAACTAATATTTAAGCAGATAGGTTTTGCAAAACGTGCAAGTGCAGTTATAGTGTTCGTAATCTAAAAAAAGCTAATACAACTACCATTTTATAATGGCAAAGTTTGCAAAATCAATGTAAACAATCAGCAAACACAAGATAACAGATATCAAGCTCACAATTTGTGGTAGCAGATATAATTGATATAATAACAGAGACGGATATCAAACTCACAAATAAATAGACAGAGTTAAGAAAAATTACTTACTAAGAATCACAGAGATCTCACTGACCTGTAGAGGATGTCGGTGCATAGATCCCTTCGTCACAATTCAACGACTCGAAAATCGTCCCAATCGGACTCCGGATCGTCAAGTTACCACCTGAAAATGCAATAATGTGCTGACGGGTCTTTACTGTATTTCTGGATCCGCTACTGTACACGCGGGTTGGGTCTCTAAAGCGAGGCCACAACTTGAATCCGAATGTGGGTTAGTTGTTCGGGTCGGGTTCCAAACTGAAACCTGTTTCACCTCTTCTTCCTCTTCTGTGTGTTCGATGAGACCCAAGTGTAGTCGAGCTCTAGTGGATGATGCAGGCTCTTCGCGAGGCGCAGGAGGAAGAGGGCGGACTCCGGTGGGGCTCAGGCAGGGCGGCGATGTTTGGCGGAGCACGAGGCAACAGTGAGAGAGAAGACGAGTTGGTGGCTGCCAAGGGTCGGGCTGCTGGTGGAGATGAAGTAGGCCGAGGCGGCGGCCTTGGCAGGGCTCGCAGACGGTCGTCGCGAGGTCTGGAGAGGACAAGGAAGATGGAGATCGACAGGGTGCTGAAATGCGGATCCGGCGTGCGGGAAAGCTATGGCAACCTTGGGATCAGATGGAGGAGGCGGCGAATATTACCGAGGTTGGAGGCGATTGTCGCTGCCGTCGGAACTCAAGGATGAGCGGTGAGGAGAGAGAGGGCGTAGTGTGTGTTGGTTCGCGTGTTGCCATTGTCAACAGTCTCATTTGGAAGGAAGAACACAGAACGCGAGTAAGAGAGGAGAGAGAAGTAGGAGGCAGCTCAACATAGAGAGCAGGAGGGAGAAAAAGTATGGTTAGGGTTTAACTAAGAAAGGATTAGAGAATAATTAGGAATTCAAATCCTAAACAATTTGAGATAAAACCAATTTCTCTCAATTAAATTTAACAATCAAAATTCTTCATTATCTCTTATTAACCAATACCTAAGCCTATTTATAGGCTTTACAAAAAATCAAGTTCTCCTATTACATCCGATATGGGCCTAAACGTCCAAAGAAAACACTAAAAAATATTAAAAAAATACAATAAACTCAAAAAAAATACAATGAAGTCAAAAACCCGTAAGGACTCAGATTACTCAAGCGATACAAATGCAGCGTGTCTTCGTCTTCTCCGGTGCGCTCGCCTGAACTGGATGTCCGCATCAAGCAGTCCCACCAAATTCCAACAAACATCCAGCATGGAGTGGTGAATGGTGATCAGATTCCAACAAAATACTTTTGCTAGGGTACAAACACAAAGGCATTAACTATTCAATTGACTAAAAAGACAATGGATCAGCTAAATCTCAGATAAGCTACCAGACAGATCACACAAGGCATATCATGTGATCTAAGGAGCATGGATTAGAAGTTTGCAATAGCGCAATGAATAGACAGTGGAAGCAATAGTCCAAAGTTGATAATATGACAAACCCTTGCTTCTACTTAGATATAGGTATAAACTAATTACAAATGGAATAAGAATGCATGCAATATTGAATCCAACAAAGTTTATATATACTGGTAACTGTACATGCATGATGGACTTACCTTGTCAGACAATATGCAAAAGCCACAACAGTTGATAATGATTGTACAAAGTTCAAAACGCGTTGCTTAACAGCTTGGCCTGCTGAAGAAGGTAAAACTACAGGGTGTAATGCCCTGTAAAATAAGAAAGTTATAATTAATTTGACAGCTATATAACAAACCATACCATGCTGTTTATGAGGTTTACTTTATGCAAGAGAGGGATGAGAAAGATGAATAAACCTGCATATTAGTGTTGCTCCAGTCCAAAGCAGAAATGGTTGAAGGTAAGCGGTAAAAACATAGTGTGTTTTACTTTTCTTCCAGTTATTGTCATTCCGCTGTAGGACATTGGTAATAGAATGTGTTACTTTGCCAAAGACTGAATGGGGGTTCAATTAAAAGAATATGAGAAGAAACAGAGAATAAAAACATACATGAAGAAATATGTTTCTGCTGTAACGCATAAGCGGCCCCAGACCCCATACAGCAAAAGCAATGACTCCGATTGCTGGGGCTAATTGCATCATAGGAGGACTTTCCTTCAGGGCAGTATAAGATCTACTGAAAAGAAGATTTTCCTTCAGGAAATTGTAAGACCAACTCACGACAGAAATTTCCTTTAGGGCATTAAAAGACCTAGAAATAGTAAGACATAAATTTGGTGTTTATGTTTGTGCTTTATGTGCTCCTCATATATCAGTTGCCAGGGTTACATGGTGAATACACGTGTGCATTGTATGATCCCTGTGCTAAAGTATTCATGAGATGGATCACACAACAGGAAACTTTACTCATTAATCACTGGTTGCATTTGTTCTATTTTTGAAAAGCTTTTCATTGTGCAAACCAGCATAGGTGAATTATCTCCAATCCACGTGATTTTTCATCCTTCAACATTTTTGGACAGGAAGATCATGATGAATGTTCTGTATATTTCATTGGGCTAGTTGTGTGCTTTTTTACCACCTTCCATGCTGGAGGCCAAGATAAGTTTTGTCAAATAATGTGTTGAAAAATAAACGTAATGATGGAAGATGATCTTAAATGTTCAAGTTGAAATACCCTAGAGGGGGGGTGAATAGGTGTGATTGCTAATCTAATGATCTTTTTAAAATTAGTATGATGAATGATGCAACGATCTCTCAAAACAAGACTAAGAGCCGAATACCCCGTGAGAGGTTCTGAACTCCTTCCTCCCAATTCCCCTTTAAATGGGTTAGAGGTGCGCAATGCAACCTTGTTGTATGAGATTATGATCGATCAAGGCAAGAATGATGGATGAATGGTGAGATGCACACAAGTATACAAGCTTGAAATAAAAGCACAAATAAAGAAACAAGATCACAAGCAAGTAATTGAAAGCAATAAAGTGCAAGAGAATTTAAAGACAAAAATTGACACAAGGCAATCGCAAAACAAGAAGTTTATTTCGAGGTTCGAGCCACCGCTCTACTCCCCGCCTTCACCTCCGTGAAGGGTTTCAC
Organism: Agave tequilana; assembly: GCA_038442645.1. Lineage (NCBI taxonomy): Eukaryota > Viridiplantae > Streptophyta > Magnoliopsida > Asparagales > Asparagaceae > Agave > Agave tequilana. The sequence continues at coordinate 363,537 of JAVJIF010002508.1, read as the reverse complement.
TATCCACCGAGGACGCCTTACAATGGTCTACCGAAGACCGGAGCACCGAGCTCTTACAATAACCTCTACCGAAGAGGTGTCTCCACAAGAACAAGGATCACAAGAACAATAGTGATCTCCACAAGATCACAAAACTCTTTCCCAAACTCTTTTACAATCTCTCACTCTTTTACACCTTCTCTATAGTATGAGTAAAAGATTTTTGGCTCTATGAAGTGTAGTGAGAAAAACTTCAGTTGTAGAGTGATATTAGCAATCAAACACAACTGAAAAACAAGCTTAAAAAGAATTGGAATTGGAAGCTTTGAAAACTATTTTTCTTCTCCTTTGAAAAACAATGAAAACTTGGGATTTTTCTTGGTGAATAGTAAGGACCCATTCCCCTCTATTTATAAGGAGAGAATAGGTTAAAAACAATTTCTTTACACTAATTTGGCCTGAAAAAGGTCTCCAACAACTCTCAAAAGTCTGTTAAAACAGAAAATAAAAACAGATTTCAGAATTGCACCAAAGAGGAAAGAGCCGTTGGCTCTTGCAGGCGTAGCGGTCGACCGGTCGGTCGACCGTTTGCCCTGTTGGCAAAGAGCCGTTGGACTCCGGTCGACCGCTCGGTCGACCGTTTCCTTCAAAGGAAACACAGTTTCCTTAAGGCGGTCGACGCCGGTTGACCCAAACAAACCGAGAGTGGACCTGCTTACAGTCGGTCGACCGGGGCCGTCGACGGACAGACGTGCACAAACGTGCACGTCCTGGCACTGGCGCCGGTCGACGGGCGGTCGGCGGTCAGCCTGAAATAGGGAAAATCAGTATTTTTCTGACTAAGAAAATTTTGTAAAATAGTTTTGGGTTTGAACAATCTTAAGTATCATGCTAGTAGGGGTATATGCACATGATCTAAACATGTTATTTATTTTGTAAAACTTAAGATCATGTAAATATCTACTAAGGCATGAGACAAAAATTAAAACATGAAAACTTAAAAACAAAACTTCACATTTTAGCAAAAACAAATTGTGTATGTGTATCCTAGAGCCAAATATCCAATACTCAAACTTTAACATTCATTCTTACAATGATTCTAAAGACTTCAAGTTCTTCAAGAGGGGCTTTCTCCATATGATCTTCAAACTTGCATCTTGAGCCCAAATTGAGTTGACTTGAGTCCAAAGCACCTTCTTTAGGGAAGAACTCCTCTAGTTGAGATAGAATCCTGAAACAAACTTAAACAACAAACAATATTAGTACAAATAACTAATATGTTTTGTAATCATCAAAACACACTAAAAAGGGTGATTGTAACCTTGGGTCAACACAAGTGTCAACAAATATCTGATCTGCACGAGTTCGATTCCCAGTTCCTGGACGAGTCTTTCCTTTTCCTTTCTCTTCTCTTTTTTTTTTTTTTGGGCACTCGTGCGCACACGGGCACGTGTGTAAAGCAAATCCTTGAAACCAGGCTTACTGATTAAATCTGACTGAAACTTAAGACCATGGCAAGTTGACAACTTTAAGAAACATGTGATTACGGTTGTCAATGAACACTGCTGGCAAAGCAAAAAAAACCTGTCCTGCACATGAGAGGTTTGTGACTGCTTGAGAATCAGATTGATTAAACCATACTGCCTATCATAGAGCTGGGTAAGAATATTTGCACTCAATAGCCAAAACAGAGGACTTTTCCATAATATGATATATGCCTTTGGCTTATTCCATGGTTTCAAATCTCAGAATCGGTATCGGTTTCAAGCAACGGTTCTTAGTATCAAGTATCATCAGTATCAGCAATATCGACCCCAATATCGGCCAATATTATAGTGTTAATATTGTATCAGATACCTCAAAATCCTATACGATATTGCCGAAATATATTAGAATTGGCCAGTATTTGAAACCATGACTTATTCCTTTGCCATCTACCAAGAACCAGATTTGGTAACTATAAGTTTATAACAACTCTTTTGTAATTTAAAATATAAATTTATTGTCATGCTGTTTTTTATGCTTAGGATTTGTCATGCCGTTGCATCCATGAGGCTCCATCACCCATTCAACTGTGAGAAACAAGGTTTTCTTGTTGCAATATAGATGCAAATTCATGCAGGTCAATATGATCCACAAAGAGCATACCCCTCTGTTCCTATGGACTAATAAGCGCAGGATAATGCAAGATAATGTTGGTATGCTTGGGAACATTTTACCTCAATGCCTCATAAACAAACAGCTACAAGAAACAAATGATCAATGGTGCAGTATCATGAAAAAGTCCTGCCCTAAGGATTCTACATGCATTGAAAAGCAAAAACATTACAGCTTTTCCTTTACCAGAAGAAAAGAAAGATTGTGCATACTTCCTAGAGAATAAAAATACAGAGCCTGAAACTTAGAAAGAAAGAACTTCAATCATGCTTCAAAGCCACTTTTAAGCCTCTATGATTTTCTTCAACTTCTCTCCACACTAGCTATGGGAATGTGTTGTGTTTGGCTCTTGGCTTCATCTTTGCCTAGAGAGTTTGAAGTAATTCCCAATAGCAAACCTTTAATCTTTCCCCTACTTCCAGACTTCTTACCCAGTCTTTGGAGTATTTTAGAGCATGCCAACTAGTCTTTTATGATTGGTAAAATCCTCCCATGGCGAAATTGGAACAAAGAGAGGATTGAAGTCAGTTGACAGAAGGACATAAGACTTGGCAAATCTTTCATGGAGCCTTCTGTTGGATAATGATCCTATTTTTATGGGAAATAGTTTTGATGATGATGATGATTTTTCCCGTCTGCAGTTAGTCGCTCTTCCTCTCTCTATTGTTCTTGTTCAAGGTGAAAAGCGCCAAAATTGGCCACTTGTATGCCCTTGGGGCTGTTCATATTATACCTAGCTCAGGAAGAGGAGAAAGCCCGATTACTTAACCTTCTAGGCAATTTTTAAGCACTTATTTAAACTCAAAGATCCATGATCTGACTAGAGAATAGAATCATAAACAGATCCCAGCAGAAGCTAACAAAAATTCCCTTCATGCAAGAATTGTTTCTCTAATTAAATCCCTGAACCTTCATACACAATTGTTTCTCCAATTAAATTCTCAACATTGACAAATCTAAGTTGAAAGATGGAATCATGGTAAGTATTCCTATACAATGATATATAAGTCGATTTATGATTACAATTGGACACCATCATTCTGATTTATGAGTCTGATGCTCAACCCCACCTATAGTTTATGGTGACCTTTCAGGTATATGATACAGAAAAGTGGCCATGAGTTAACCTGAAGCAAATATAAAGTTGTTTAAGATAGCAAGCTACAGATTTTTCCCCCTTAACAACTAGACGTGAAAATGTTACAGCATAGGCATATCCATTTTTACACATAACCGTGAAATATATCGCTAATATTATTAAGAGTTACTAAGGCGTACCCTTATTTTATTCTCCTAGAGATACTACCTTTTCAATATCAAAGGGAACACAAAAATCACCGTTTAGCAACCTATTGATGACTAGTCTTTACAAATTTTCAATATCAAAAATTTTTCAAAACAGCACCAAGTTTGTAACCAGCACCTGCATCACCAGATACTCAGACTCCCGCCATACAACAAAAACTTGTCGGAAATGTGCCATAGCATAAGTTTTTCATTTTTCTTTCAAGAAAGAATAAAATTAAGGTGGATAAAACACGGACGCTGCAAAATTACACTATGACACACCTATATACAAGCTATTTTATAAAGTTCATGTTCGATATGTACATATGTACATTCACATATGTGTGTACAAATTTGGCCTCTGGATTTCTCATTAACTCCCAAAAACAAAAGTTGCACATCTCAAGGCCCATTTGCCATGGGGAACAGGGCCAGTCAAATTTTCAAAGGGAGAGTAGTGAAGAAAATAAAGCAATGGTGGACCATTGGTGAGTTTGGGGGCAAAGACCTTATAACTTCCACATTTTAAGTTTAGTGAGAAATGTATGATCAACTGCTCACACATATACACACACTCTCTAATTTATTTAAGAAATAGATCGCACACTTCTTATTCACTTATAAGGGTAGGAGTTAACAGATGTCCCACCCTTAATTGCCATGGGGATATGGCTCAATCAAAATCTTAAATAGGAATGAGTATGAAATAAAATAATCATGGTCATTGGATGAGTTTGTAGTGGTGAACTTCTTAACTCCTAACTTTAGAAGCAAATGAGAAATTTCAAATCAATTCTTTTATTTTATTTATTATAGAAAGAAAAACATAGAAGAACAATGTCATTTTGTGGAATTTGGCAACTAATAGTATTTAGTGTGTTTGCTAATGCACTTTAATTCAATATGTTTCATATCAAAGATTTAAAATTCAGTATATTAAATATAAATATAATATATATATATATAATATAATATAATATATGCAACTGAATCACGTCCTCCTTTTTAAGAATTCCATATCATATGGCAAAAGTATCCGTGTGCACACTCATGTTCCTTAAGGACGTGTTAACCATGTCAAGGCAAACACACGGGCAGGAGAAAATTTTCACCGGTAAGATTTCCAGATGTTACTCACTGGTAATTTAGTATTTCAGTTATTTTGTTAACTGGCATCCTCGAAGAACAAACACCAAAAGATGTTCACCAGAAACTTCTGGTTTTCTTGGAGTTAACTTGTTGGTCCATAAGTTCCAAGTTCCAATGCTCTTCCTATAAAATCATTAAAACCTGCAGAACTTACATTATGATTGTATTATTTCTACTTCTAACAAATTGATTAGGCATACTTGCAAGAATAATAGCATTTTGATCGATACAAGATTCTAGACCATTGCAAAACCAATGTGACGATGTTGTTGATTCCCGATCTTTCAACACATATGGATAAAAACTTCATCATGGTTCATATCTGATAGCTCTAACTAGATTCTTTCTAAAGTTTGTTGTTTGCATCTTAAATAGTGTATCATAGATGTTACAATATATTCAACAATAGAATGCAAATAATTTGACATAAAATTCTACGGTCCCGTTTGGCAACGAGAGTTCCGGAGTTAGAGTAATGCTTTTAAATAGTAAATGAGTTAGGAATTAGGTTTGTGTTAGTTGTTTGGTTGGAGGTAGATTATTAAGAGCTAGAAATTGGGATAGAAAGAACGGAGGAGAGAGAACAGTTTTACTGTTTGGTGGAATTAGCAACTCGAGTTAGAGAGAGTTGGGTGGTTTCCAAAGTGGTGATAACTATAAATATCATTATTACCTCTAACTCCCCATTTTTGGCCATTTGGCAAGAATTAGCTGGAGTTAAGCTAATTCTTGAGCTAACTCTTGTTGCTAAGCAAAGCCCAATGGTTGAGTCTGGACTCTTGTTCAGTATTGAAAACATCTCTAGTTCCACTTACAAGCAATGAATTGTGCATAAATGATATGAGCAGAGCTAGTGTAATTGCAGAACAACTCTGGGACATCTTTCTCAGCTTCGCATACTTCTAGTTCTATCCAATTTCTCTTCAACAATTTCATTTAGATTTACGCCATTCGTCAACAGAAAATTTCTTGAGGTACATGCCTTGCATATCAAAGCTTATGACACAATATTTGGAGGACAAAAACCATTTATTTGGTCTCCAAGTTTAAAATAAAATCAAATACACTGGGACATGTGCGAACAGTACACACACAAGAAAAATTAGAGGCTGATAAACAATAGAAAGTCAGAATGTTTAGGCACATGAAACAAAGGGGCGATGGCATTGTGGAAAGCTTTCAAATACATCATCTATCTACAAAATAATCTAGAAGATAGGATTTTCTTGGGAGATGACACTCTCTCCATGGCTTTTCTCTCACAAGAACATTACTAGTTTATTGTCTTTCTATAATTATTTATCTCAGAACTCACATTGTACCTTATGTATGCATTGTTTTATTTATGTCATTCCCAGTATATTGATGCCTAAGCATGCCATGTACACGTTGGCATGTTTATCTGTAAACAGACATATACTGAAAAAACTATATAATAAGTATTTTGCGCAAATATTAATCAAAGTATACTCCTCGTTGAACACAGACAAAATAGAAGTACCTAGACAAAGCCAAGGTGGCTTTCTTCAAAAGAGGTATGCCATCTGAAATGCTTGGTAGGACGAAACAACGACACACGAACGGGCTGTATCTATAGGGGAAACAATGCAGCGGCTTGTATATCCTATCTCTTACATGAAGACTCCAAATATCTCGTCGCTGCACATAAAATAATTCATATCTAATTAAATCTTCATATGACAAAAAAGAACACCAAATGCACAATTGAGAAGATAAAGAACATTTAAAACATCACAAGCATTCATAACAAGTTTCTCTACAGAGTAGGATGATTTGAAGCAAGCGTACATGATTGATTGATGGAAATACAAATGTCCTATAACATGTAAACTCTAATTTCAAGGGAGAATGGAGGAAAATATTGCAGATATAAAGGCTTTTAAAAGATTTACGATCTTGGAGATGTCAGATGAAGTGAGAATAACATATTCCCATTACATGCAAGTCAACATAATTCTCCAAAGATTGGTGATAAGAGGAACAGAAGATTAATTATATGGTTTCAGTATGTTCCAGCATCTTGTATTAAATTTTTATAACACTGTTTCTTAGCTCGATCATAAATAACCTTTAACAAAATTCATCCTCCTTCTCTTAGTCTAAGCTAAAGATTGTCATCTCTTAGTTTACAAGAAGCATACCAGACCACGCGAAGATAAGCAAACATTAGGCAGATGCAAATGGCGCCAGCTCTTCAACTCAGAACTCTAGAAAATCAAAGAGACAGCCTATTAGGCACAGAAAAATCCGCAATCCGCAATTGAACACAAATATACAAAAATCAATCAACGAAATAAATAAATTGGTGTTTATAGTGTTCATTTTGTACCTTGAATTGATTGGTTCGGCCGCCGTACTTCCTCGGGCCACCAAATTCATGAGGCGGCAACTGCAGAGAGACTCCAACCGCCATTTTCGAGCTCAAATGGACAAAATTAGAACACAAAGGACGATTGATCGACCAACACCAAGAATTCCAATCGCCGGAGTTCTCGATCAATTCTTTCTGTCGGGTAATAGGGTTAGGGTTAGGGGTCTTCTTCCCCTTTTTCTTTCTTTTTGTGTATTTTTATTTTTAAGGGGCGATGAGAATGATAATTAGGAGAGAAGAGAAAGGAGAGCAGCGCCCGCCTCCAACGATGGCATTGGTCCCGATCTTAGCGGGCGCGACTCCTGATAACATTCGCCGCGTCGACCGTGACGGGCCCGAGCCACGTGTCGAAATGTGAATGGGATATCTTTTGCTGTTATGTGTTGTGGTCTGTCCAGCCAACAGATATTCCGAACCTCTTTCAAAATAAATGAGACTAAATTAATAGTATTATAATAAATTTAGTACAGTGCTTAGAACGTGTTTGGCCCTCCAAGAAAATTTTTAAATTGCTAAGACGCTGTCTTGTCGGTCAGCAATTTCTCGCGAATGTGACAAACTGTCAGGGTCTTAGGTGGAACAAATTCGGGTGAAAGGCCATATCAAATTTTGTTGGGCCCCACAAATTATTTTAAACTTTTTTTGCAGCCAAACAAAAAAATTGAAATCTTACACAGTTGCTGCTACAGTAGATGTTCCTAGAAGGTTCATTTAAACAACAAGCCCTTATTATGTCACAAAGATGTCCCATAGTCAGCGATTGTCGTAAACTGACAAGTGCTCTAGGTATCATAATACAAAACTCTGTTAGTTGTTAGAACTTATTTTGATGATAACAAATATAATTTGTACTATTTTGTGTATTTTAGATATTTGTTAAAAGCTTGATCACACACAAAATAATCCTATTAGTAGGCTTGACCCTTCCTATTAGTAGACTTGACCTTTTTTATAGTTGACTAATACAATGTCTAGTCGACTTATTAAAGTCCTATAGTCGACTAAACCTTGTCCAGAAAAGATATCAACTTTCTGTTTTTTGACTTTTAGTAGTATTAGTCGACTTACCTAAAAGACCAGTTGACTAATCCATCTCGTCGTCGACTTATAATTTCTGCTGGTCGACTAATTCCAGTTTCAGAGACTTGCATATCTGTATTAGTCTTAATGTAGTCGACTTGCTCCATTGATTAGTCGACCAACTCAGGCAAATCTTGTTCACCTAGTCGACTACCCTTCCTTCCCTAGTCGACTTATTACAGTTTCTGACTGTTAAACAATTATTAATTTCTGGTGTTTTATCCAACGTTTTAATATTCAAATTCATGTTGATAACTACCTAACAAACCATAGATTTTAGCTATAAATAGGGATGTTGTCCTAGACCAAAAACACCAATTCAAATATTAGTTTTCTGTCCAAAAACTCTGGTCAAAATTCTATTTTCAATAAACTAGTTCCACTTTCTGTTCTTCACACAAATTCCAATCCTTTAGTGAAAATTCTGAGAGTCCCACCTATAAGAGTCCTTATTCACGATCACATGCATCTCAAGGCTTATAGGATTGATTGTAATCACTCAAAGAGAAGTATTGTACAAGAGCGTCTTCTAGGTGTAGAAGAGAAGTTGTACAAGGTGTTGTTGTCTTCTTGGTGTAGAAGAGTTGTACGGATTTGGCAAAGGTTGTTTGTCAAGTGTACAAGGTGTGATTTGGGTGTACAAATTAAGGATAAGGAAAATCTCAAGCGGGTTGCTTGGGACTGGATGTAGGTCACGAGGACCGAACCATGATAAAATCTTTTATGTTTATATTTGTTATATTTTCTGAGATTTATTTCCTTTCTTATAAGTTTTTTATTTAACGCTAATTATCTTTATTCTAGTATTGTTGACATAATATTTTAGATCCTACAATTGGTATCAGAGCCCTGCATACCGGTCAACGCCCTACAAAGATGGCAATGGAAGTTTCCTTCATCACAATTCTGAGAGGGACATTCTACACTACATCCACACTATTTGATGGATCCAACTATAACTATTAAAAGTGTAGAATGAAGATCTACTTGCAATCACTCAACTATGAACTCTGGAACGTAGTAGAAGCATCGTACACCAAGCCGACTATAAATTACAGTGTATGGAGTGAAGAACAAAAGAAGTCTGCAAACCTTGATGCCAAAGCAATGAACGCGCTTTTCTGTGCCTTGAATAAAGAAGAATTCAATTGCGTGTTAACGGCCAGATATGCAAATCAAATATGGCAAATTCTACAGGTAATCCATGAAGGTACAAATAAGGTTAAAAAATCTAAAATTTCTGTTCTCGTTCACAGGGTCAAACTCTTCAAAATGAAGGAGAACGAAACCATAGCAGAAATGGTTATAAGATTTACGGACATTACAAATTCTTTAGCATCCTTTGGAAAGGAGTACACTCAAGTCAAAAAAGTTAGAAAGGTTCTTCGTGCAGTCAAGTCAGATTGGGAGAAGAAGACCACTGCAATAGAAGAAGCAAATGATCTCTCAATTATGTCATTAGAAAACCTTATTAGTAATTAATGGCATATGAAGTGTAACTTGATAAGCAGAAAAAGGATGAACAACAACCTCTATCCAAGAATAAAGTACTTACCTTCCATACATCCTCAGACATGGACAATTCAGATGATGATGAAGAGGAGATGGCAATGCTCTCAAGAAAATTCAGAAAGTTCTTGAAGTAAGGTAAGTTTAATCATTTATGTTTTAATTGTAATAAAACATGTCATATGAAGAAGGATTGCCCATTGCTCAAAAACAAGAAAAATTTTAAGAGCAAAAAATTCAAAAAGAAGAAAGATTATCAGGCATCATGGGAGAATAGTGATTTCTCTTCCTCTGATGAAGAAGAAACCACTGAACATGCCAACATTTATTTTATGGCTCAAGAAAAAGATGAGGTACAATATACTGAACTCTTAGATGCATTTCATGAGTTATATAATGATCTCAAGAATAAAAAGATAACAAATAAAGTTTTATTAAAGGAAAATGAAAGACTCAACAAAGAAAATTTTGTTTATGATTCTCAAATTTCTTTTGTAAATTCTCAAAAAGTTAATTTTGAAAAGTTACATCATTATTAAAAAAGGATAATGAGAATTTATTACAAGATAATGATTTATTGAAAAGAGAAAACTATGTCTTTAAATGAAAGAATTTCTATTTTAGATAAATACATGACAAGTTTTAAAGATAAATATGAAGAACTTTTGAATAAATGACGAACTTTAATAAAGGAAAAGAAATTTAAATGATATATTGTCATATCAAAAGATTTCATATAATCATTTTGGACTTGGATTTTCAAAAGATAAGCATATTGGTCTTGGTTGTTCAAAAAACAGTGTTCAAAGGACTACACATGTCTACAGAAAGCATAATGATAATTCTTTTGTTAAGAAGATCATGAAATCAAAGTATAAATATGTTTGGATTCCTAAAAATCTAAATACTTTAGATAAAAATACTTATATTGCATCATATATACATCATATATGTAATTCATGCAATTATGTTTGTACTAACAAATGAAAACCAAATTCAAATTGCGTTTGGATTCCTAAAGGTTAATATTTTGATCATGTTATGATTGATGCCATTAACAATGTTTTATCTTATAGGTACCATACAAAGAAAAGAGAATACCTGATGATATAAGTTATTTCTAACATTTGAATTTCTAACATTTGAAAATATATCATATATATGCTATAATGCAGGGGAGAACACTTGTTACATATATATTTGTTATAACCTGCATTCTGCAGGGAGAGTTTCTCTATAGGGGGAGCTTGTACATACCACATTGTCATCATCAAAAGGGGGAGAATGTTAAAACTTATTTTGATGATAACAAATGTAATTTGTACTATTTTTGTGTATTTTTAGATATTTGTTAAAAGTCTTGATCACACACAAAGTAGTCCTATTAGTAGACTTGACCCTTCCTATTAGTAGACTTGACCCTTTCTATAGTTGACTAATACAATGTCTAGTCGACTTATCAAAGTCCTATAGTCGACTAAGCCTTATCCAGAAAAGATATCAACTTTCTGTTTTTTGACTTTTAGTAGTATTAGTCGACTTACCTAAAAGACCAGTTGACTAATCCATCTCGTAGTCGACTTATAATTTCTGCTGGTCGACTAATTCCAGTTTTCAGAGACTTGCATATCTGTATTAGTCTTAATGTAGTCGACTTGCTCCATTGATTAGTCGACCAACTCAGGCAAATCTTGTTCACCTAGTCGACTGCCCTTCCTTCCCTAGTCGACTTATAACAGTTTTTGACTGTTAAACAATTATTAATTTCTGGTGTTTATCCAACGTTTTAATATTCAAATTCAAGTTGATAACTACCCTAACAAACCATAGATTTTAGCTATAAATAGGGATGTTGTCCTAGGCAAAAACACCAATTCAAACATTAGTTTTCTGTCCAAAAACTCTGGTTAAAATTTCTGTTTTTTAGAAAACTAGTTCCACTTTCTGTTCTTCACACAAATTCCAATCCTTTACTGAAGAATTCTGAGAGTCCACCTATAAGAGTCCTTGTTCACGATCACATACATCTCAAGGCTTATAGGATTGATTGTAATCACTCAAAGAGAAGTATTGTACATGAGTGTCTTCTTGGTGTAGAAGAGAAGTTGTACAAGGTGTTGTCTTCTTGGTGTAAGAAGAGTTGTACGGATTTGAAAAATATTGTTTGTCAAGTGGTGTACAATGTGTTGATTTTGGGTGTACAAAATCAAGGATAAGGAAAATCTCAAGCGGGTTGCTTCTGGACTGGATGTAGGTCACGAGGACCGAACCAGGATAAAATCTCTTGTGTTTATGTTTGCATATTTTCTGAGATTTATTTCCTTTCTTGCAATTTATTTTATTTAACGCTAATTATCTTTATTCTAGTGTTGTGTTGACATAATATTTTAGATCCTACATTAGTAGTGCAATAAGCATCACTCGAGAAAGTACTGACTTGATAACTAGCGTTACTTGTGCTTACTCATGTCCTGACCAGACACAGATCACATAAAATTAGCTTGGGCCATAAGATATTTATGAGTCTATAACTATATATCGTGTGCTAGTCTATTGGGTACTACTAACAGAGTCAAATTATGTCGACTCATTCGTGTGAAAGACTGGCCTATTCGTTTCCCATTTGGGCTTCTTAATTGGAGATTAATTGAGGCTCTACTTGGTGTTGTAAAGGGGTTTGTGCTTCATATATATTGAATTGGTTTGGATAAACTACAAGTATTTCTAAAAAAAACCAAGCCAATAATCCACACAACGTTACGTGAAAGAATCATAAATTATAACAATTAGGCAAATAATAATAAAACATAAAATCGATGAATGGTAGAGAAAACTTAATCCACAATGAAGTTTACAAAACAAGACAATCCATGAATCCAAATTCACGCTTGCTACGAATCTCTTATCCCATCTTTTAAAGATAGTAGTGTACATCTCTATCAGAGGGAGAGTGACATAGGTAATGTGGGCAATTTCCCTACTTGATTTGTGAATTTTCCAATTCATACATGGGCTCTTGCTAATCACCTTGTGACACTTGCTTTCTCTCTCTCCACCTAATCTTTATCTAAAAGGCAGAGATATATGATTTATAGCGTGGAGGGAGTTTTTTCGATACGATTGATTATACGGTCAATATCGCACCACAGGGTTAAAGGATCTTGATTTTCGAAAGCCGATAAAGATTTCAACACAACAAAGACAAGAGATTTTTACATGAAAATCAAAGTTGGGAAAAATCTAGCAGTAGAGAGAGAGAATTCACTATCGTCAAGAAGTTACAGTAATTTTACAGAGCTCTACTGTGGTTAAAATCTCCTAAATCTCATTCCCTTTCTCGTTCAAGGAGAAGGTCTATTTGTACTGAATTGTTGGCCTGAAGGCCGGGAACGATGGCAAGATTGGCGTAATTGTCATGTTCTTCACGGGCAGAATTGTTATAACTGTTGTAATTGTGGACGCTTGATTGTTGGGATCACCGGCCGAAAATCCTTCCCAATTCATAACTATGCAGGACGTTATGATCGTAAGGGAAGTCTGGCTGTGTAACTGAAGGTGGAAATCAAGGAGGTCTATTGCTGTAGTTATTTGTAGGTGGAGATCAATGAGGGCGGTTGTTGTAGCTATCTTGCTCAAAGTATAAGTCTCTGAAAATGAGTAGACCTCGGGACGACTGGGAGCATGGGACTTCTCAGAGCAAAGGTATCCTCGGAGGGAGGACCGATCTCGGGAAAAACTAAGTGTCCTCAGAGGGAGGACCAGTCTCGAGAAGGTGCTCGGCCTTTTCGGCTTCGGGAAAATGCTCACACTTTCTTCTCGGGCTCGCAATGGGCCTGCCGATACATTGAGTTTATTGCTTATTCATGATGCTCCAGACAGGTGGGACACGTGTCGTGATCCTAGTGAAGATCAAAATATTACCATTACATATGCCCCACTGCCTCTTCCTTTTCAACGTCTCTGAAAGAGGACAGACTAATTTGATCTTCTAGAATAACGACTCCTCTGAGTAGTCAGAGCGTCCTCTGTACTTCATGGAAGAGCAGTTGAGGTGACTTTTCGTGTTCTGAACTCTTTGGAGGTTCCTGGTCGGCTTCCTGAGAATTCTCGGTATCATCCATTGGAAGAGTGATTAGAGGGAGTGGGGGTTGTTGGTTCGGGATCATGGGTGCTGTTGTGGACGTTCGCTTTCGAAAAGGCTTTCCGATGTGAATACTAGGACAGAGGATGTATCTGTATTTTTTTCAAAAAGCTCACAGAAATGTTGTATGATATTGTATTGCTTGTTAGATGTAATCACATAATGTTGAAAGGATTTGTAATGAAAATATTTGAAATAAAATTTGTGCATTAATGGAAGGGATAGAAATTATTCTAATCTTGCCTGTGTTGTTTAATTGTTGGTTTGTTTAGGACTGGCAGCCTCTGCGAAGGGTTGATCAACTTTCTGAAAGCTTTGTCATGGAAGAACTTGAGAGTGGTCGGGAAGGAAAACATCATGATTTTTGAGTGGGGAAATCCCATCTGCGATTCCTGCAAATATTTCCTCCGAGTGGGATAAATTCCAGCTATGGAGTTGGGTTTGCATTTGCTTTCGAGTGTGGAAAATCCAATCAATGGAGCTGCGAAACCGGTACCCTGAGAGGAAAAAATTCCTGCAGCAGAGTCCAAACTCCGAGTGGGAGAAATCCTACAATGAAGTGTCGTGGATGCCGTAAGGAGAGTCTGTGGTGTCGCCTCCAAGTGAGAAACTCCCATCCTGATGTACTTGTTGTAGGACCTACAAAAAAGCGGGCTGAAGTGGGGTTGCTACCCAGTGACAGATTGTACAAGTCTACTCCGAGTTAGGGCCCCAAATAAATTGGAGTGACGATTCGGTGCCTCTGAGTGAAAGTAAACTCAGCAGTAGAGTTGACCTCCGTGTGGAAAAATCTCACAATGGAGTTGTCTCCCGAGTGAGGGTGTAACGCCCCGATCCTGTGGGTATGGAGACGTACATACGTAGTTCGAAAATACCTTCACATATATACACTAAGCGTTAGTACATGCGAGAATCAGAGCACGAAAGTACGTGATGCATTATACATTCAAACATATGAGTACAATTACAAAGTTATCACAAGATGTGACACAATATTATAAGAATATTACATCACTGATAGGCGCAAATGCGAGGATACAAAGAGATATACAATAATGAACAGTACAAAATATGCTCACAAGTTACAAAAAGAAACTTCAGAGACGAGTAGGGGGCCTGGAAGGATAGGGTTCTGGATGGTCAACCGAAGATTCACGCTTCTTCTGCGTATCTGTAATCAACAACCAAAAGAATCCACAAGCTCCAACCTCTAAAATCTGAACATGCAAGTCCAGGGGAGTTAAAATTCCCAATGAGTGGTATGATGAATGCTAAGTGGCGTGCAGGGATAAGCACATGTGTATCGATAAATCTGAGTCAAGAAGCATGTATTGAAAACCGTGTCGTAAGCTTAGGCATACAGGAGCTGGTAAGGAGGTAACAAGTAAAGTAAATATTGTAAAACCAGTTATATAAACCCAAATTACTGATCTGCAAGATTAGTGCGTCGAAGGAATAATCTAAACAAGGAAATCCTCGTATATATACCATATATACCTCACGTCACTGTATCTTGAGTTCATATAACCTGAGTTGTCTCCTAAACTAAGAAAACAACATAAAAAACTGATAAAATCAATAATACTGAATACAAGCAAAACCAGCTATGCAAGCTCAGTTTATGACTTTATGAGATAAGTACGTCGAACGAATAATCTAAATAAGAAAACCCTCATCTATATACCTTATGCCCCATGTTACCGTAATCCGAGTGTATACAACCCGAATTGCAAAATAACACAATGAATATTGATTAGTATCTTATTATTATTACTCGTCCTACCCATATTTCTAGGTATGTGACCTAGCGTCCCAACACACATACATCCATATATGAGTAAGCTAAGGTTATTAGAAACTGATGATGAAACCAATGTGTTATATTTACAATGGGTCTCGTACATACCCGGTACCACAGCCCAGGATATTTTGGTGCTGACCCAGAACTTGCCGCTAGGTAAACAGGAAGGTGGGTCTTATTGTATGCCCACTCAGGAATATAACATGAGGTAGGGAGTCAGCGCTCCCTTCGGGCACTTGAAGGCCCTCAAGTAAATCCGGAAGTTAGAGTTGCACAACATACCTAATATCACTGTAAACATATTCACCACTTGAGGTCCATCAGTTTCTCCCTTACCCAATGTAAGTTAGTTTTTTATAGTTTGTTATTATGTAATTATTATATTACAGGAATAGCAAGAGCAGGACAGGTTTAGGAATTACAGGAGTATGTAAGTACTAGAAATACAAGTCACTGTATATAAAATACATGATTGCAGGACAGGATTCCCGAAATATGATAATCACAAGGCAAGCAATAATGTGTCAGGTGGCAGATGATAAGTGATATCAAACAGGTGTTAGGTGATAACAAGCAGGAGTCAGGTGTCAAGTAATAACATATCGAGTAATAGCATGTCAGGTGGTAAGCATAGTAGATATCACTAGACAGGAAAATAATACCGATACAGAGGATCGGTATGAATACAGGAAAACGATACAGTTTTAAAAAATAGTATAAGTACAGGTTTCAAACTCTTCACAATCATCAAGAAAAGGATAGTAATAAAATTATCAAGTAGACAAGCGGGCATGCAAGCAAGTAACATCCAAGCGAAGCAAAGCAGTCTAGGGAAAAGATCAACGAACAGAGTTTTATCACCAAAGCGCCGGTGGAACTCAGAAATGACTCGGCTTAAGACCCGAGTCTAAAGTTTGGCAGAGTTTCGCCTAGGCGTATTTAGTGGTAAAAAACTGGGCGCTAAGCTGCCTTTCCAGGCGTAGCTAGAAAATCCAGAGGAGTTTAATAAACCTCGAAGAAGTTAAGCCAGGAGACTGAGTATGTACCTACAGGAGATGTTAGTACCACACACATGCATATATGTCTTGTACGTGCAGGAAAGTTGAAAGTGTATTGCAAAATTTTCTTAGATTAATGAAAAATTACAACAACTCGAATTCCAACTACAACAGAGAGTAGACACACAAGCTCAGATCTTCTCTTTATTTAAGGATGGGTTCTTTGTGTAGCGGTGAAAAGTGAATCTTGTGTTTTATTGACTGAGTGAACGTCAAGCTCTTCTGGAACTTTTATCCTTGAATCACAGATGGAGTAGCATAACTCCTATCCAATGAAATAAAAGAGACTTAGGAAAAACTTGAACTCAGAAAGTTGGTGTAGAAGAGTTAAACTCCTTATAAAGCTAATCTTCCTCAGCTGAATAATCTGACCCGTCTTCAATAGCAAACTGAGCTATTTATTGGGGGTTCTAGAGGTAAAATTGTCCCTTAAAGCCCTCCATAATGAGGGTTAACTCCCTTCATTATGTGGGCAGCACTTGACCCAGTAGTTAGGGTAGTTATAACTGAGATGCAGGGCTCCTCTGTAGTTGAAACGCGGGCTTGAGCTCAGCGTTTAACCGTTGAGGTGATGCTGGATGCGGGTTTTGAGCTCCACATTTGGGCGCCGTGGTGATGTTGAAATGCGCGCTTCAAGCTTTGTGTTCCTTCATTGATGTGATATTGAATGTGTGCCTCGAGCTTTGCATTTGAGACAGGAGCTTCAAGCTCTGCATCTTAGCATTGAAGTGGTGCTGAGATGCGGGCTTCAAGCCCTGCGTCTTGGTATTACCTTAGTGACTTTGATTAACATTACGTCTTTGATTAACCTTGCGTCTGAAGTATGGACTCTGTTATCTAATGACTTGTCTTCAGTAATTTTTAGACAGTCTACAGAATATCCTCCAAAGTTTTCAAAACTCCGCGGTTCACTGTGACGGGTTTCGAAACACTTTGGACTTTCCTTTTGGCAGCAAGCTCTCAACACTGGACTAGCAATCTTCTGAGATACCTTAAGTTTGATCTTGTCTAAATTTTAATTTTGTGAGTGTACTGTTAAACTCTTTGAAGTCACTAGACATGATCGTCGTGAGTGTCCAGATACGCAGTCCGGACCTCATTGGTACTCTGAGCTGTGTACTATTGAATCGGAAAAAATCACCAATTGCTTTTGCTAGTGTACTGTTTGAACTGATTGTAAAAGCAGAGAATGAATACAAGTCTTGTGGATGTGATGGTCGTGCTGCCGTGGGAATGCGAACCTCATCTGAAGTAGAAGAGACGTAAACATCAAGTAGAGACGCGGCTCTCACTTTATTGAAGAGACGCGGCTCTGTTAGAGTTAAGATGCGGCTCTCTTGTTTTACCCAGACGCGAGCTTGAGAATACTGAAGAGACGCAGTCTTTGAAGTGAAGACGCAGACTTCTCTTGTTGAAGAGACGTGACTCTGTTAAAGTTGAGACGCAGTTCTCTTGTTTTACCCAGACGCGGTCTTCGAAGTGGAGACGTCGTTCTTACTCCATCGAAGTGACGTAGACTTCAAAGTGGAGACACGGACTTCTCCTTGCTGAAGGGATGCAGCTTTGTTAAACGCGAGATTCACGTTCTAGGTGTGTTGCCACATGTCTGGCGAAGCTTGAAGAGATGTTGTTTTCTTTAAAATGCGAGGTCCGCATTCTGAGCGCGCTGCCACGCGTCTGGCGATGATTGATCTCGTGATAAGGGCTACGTATCTTGACTGATTACTGGGTTTATAAAAAGACAACAGTTTTTCAAGAGTCATTATTAGACTCTTTTCTTCTTCGTTGATCAGAACTTAAGAACTTAAGAAAAACTTCAAGCTTTTTCTTCCTTTTTCTCATCTTTTCTAAAGAATTCACCATCAAAATGGCCCCAAAGACCAAGCCTGTGGCTTCCTCCTCGAGCGTCGCTGCTCTAGAGGTTCAAATGGGAGGTTCTTCTACGCAGGAGGCCCCTATTTCAGGTAATAAGACCGACCGAATCAATTTCTGCCATTAAAGAACTCGAAGAGTGGCTTAACTCTTAAGCTTCTTCTGAGTTGAACTGCCAACGCGAGGCTCATGCCCGTGTTTAATTTTCAGATGTGACTCTTGCACTGGTAAACAAGACACAGGTTTGATGACCTCCTCATCTTCGCTTTATCGGCTTGAGTCTGTGTCTGTCTGTTGAACGCGGGTTTCACTGAGCCTTGCGTTTGATCCCAACACTTGGAGAATTTTCTCAGTGGTAGATTCAGACACGGACTTCATGTGAACCTCGCGTCTCTAAGGTTTGACGCGAGTTTCATTGTGTCTCGCGTCTGATTCCAACACTTAGATAATTTTTAAGTTGTGGAATTTCAAATGCGGATTTCATGTGAGCCTTGCATCTCTGAGTTTAGACGCGGGTTTCACTGAGCTCCGCATCTTAGTCATTAGACGCGGTTCTGAGGTGAACCTTGCATCTGAGCTTCAACACTTCGACAATTTTTAGGTTGCTAACTATTGTGTTGTCCTTTTTGCAGTGCGATACTCCTTAAAGCCGTTGTCCAAGCAGTGTCATTTTGGACATGATGGTGGTGCTAACCAGAATGTGATTTTCATTCTCCAAAAAACTGCTTCTGTGATTACTGGTAAATCAAAGGAGCGACGGAGCCGGATCAGCAATGCTAGTATGTACTCTCCGGAAAGTCATTTCCAACGGTAGGTTCAAATCAGATTCCCGTGCACTACTAAGGAAGCCCGACTTATTCTTTGGTGACTCGATCGAGAAGGATGAGGCTGCTCTTTATGAAGGGGATTACAAATGGCTTCGTCAGATTGGCAACATAAGATTCTTCCTCCCGAACATAGAGCAGATGTATCCCCTGGCCTGCCTGCAGCATATGTCCGTGCGTCGGACAATGGACTGAGAGTCAATCAAGCCAATCTCTGAAGTTTCCCTGGGCAAGATAGGTGCCCGTGAAGCCTTCACAGTCAGTCATGGGATGGATGTCCTGGGGTTGTAGCCTGATTTGGTCAGAGCTGAATACCCAAAAGGGGAGGCCCCACAACTTGCGGCCACCTTCATTAGACAATTCCTGGACGTGAGGGGTGACTTTCCTCCAAAATTTTGTGCCATTGGATGGATTCATTCTACCAACAAAACTTGGTGGGGCAGAATGGTAGAGTTTGCTTTTGCTGAATTTGAAGACCTTTTGCTGCAGTCCGGACTGTACGGGGCCATGAGGTCTGTCCAGCACGGTATTTCGCAGAGCACCCAATATTTTTACGCCATCTTGGAGCGGTACAATCTAGAGACCTGCACGTTCTTCACACTGATCAGTGAAATGGGGCTTGCCCTCCATGAGATGTACGAAGTCTTAGGGCTGATGATTGGAGAAACCCCTTATAAAGAATACGTCCTGTTAACAGAGGAGTTAATCTGCTGAAGAAGAGCGATCCTCTGGTGTAAGAGACTTATTGAGGTGCTGTGCCACTTTCACATCTATGGGCAGGTGACAGGATGGAGGAGTGGGGGAGTTAAGCAAATGTCATGAGCAAATTATCTACTCCCTGGGTGAATGAGACTGACCCGATAACCCATCTAGCTCCCAGCACTGATGAAGAAATAACTGAAAGGATCAGTGCATCCACCAGTTCATACACCACAGAGTCTAATGAGGATACCTTCAATCCAGATACGGTCTTTGAGAGTTTCCATCATCAACCCAAAGTCCCGATATCTGACCGGACTCTGTTGGCGGGCTTCCTCATGATATGGCTGAAGCGATGTGTGGTGCCGACACTGCCGTATGAGGTGATCATCGCCGACGTAGTGTACCCGACTATTTTGCTTGCGTATTGGAAGTCCATTGCTCTCCTCTCAGCAATGGTGGTCGGGATCCAGAGTGAGTTGCGGGCGCTAACGAAGAGCTTCAATCAGGTGGAGGCAATCGTGGACGCAAAGGGTATCCCAGTCAAGGATTCCAATGGTCATCCCCTGGTTAAGACTCCC
Organism: Agave tequilana; assembly: GCA_038442645.1. Taxonomy (NCBI): domain Eukaryota; kingdom Viridiplantae; phylum Streptophyta; class Magnoliopsida; order Asparagales; family Asparagaceae; genus Agave; species Agave tequilana. The sequence goes on along the minus strand of JAVJIF010002508.1, from coordinate 343,008 downwards.
AGTCTCAAGGTTGAGCTTCCATACAAATATCTGATGGCTTGGTATGTGATGCATTGTCCATCACTAATGACCGTCATATCTGCCTTAGAAGATTTTGTACCTTTCGTGCAGCGATTGGAGAGCTCGAGTTGGCTGCAGTACTACATGTTTTACATCCAGAAGACTATTTTTGAATGGGACCAACTACCAATTGGACATGTGTTTCCCGAGATTCCTGACACATCCTACGGGAACAAGTTTGTAGACTTCACTGGCCTGGATGGATTCATTCGATTACCTTCTGGCGTCTTCTGGTGGCTGATAAACATCCGACATATATACTTGGTTTTTCGGCAAGAAAACTCCTGTACAGTAGAGTCTTACATGCCCTGTCGATTCGCCAGGCAGTTTGGTTCCGACCAATTATACGTCGTAACTCCAACCCAAACCTTCGCTTCTGTGAGAATTTGTTCGAAGGTGCCCGGGTATGGTACTACAACATAGCTGGAGAAACCGAAGCTGTCTTCACCCTTCCTCACAAGACACCTAATTCTCATGCAAGTCTTAATTTTTATACGTGGTATTTCATGGAAAATAAGGTGCCTGCGTTTGGAATAAACACCTTATGCATAAAAGGCATCAAATCCGCGCATAAAGCCAAGGAAGGGTCAAAGGGTTACAGGATGCGAGGGATGACCGAGTATCAGGAGACTAAGAAGGAAGCTGAAAAAGAGGCCAGGAAGAAGACTAGCAGAACAGGGGCAGTTTTGAGGTCGGAGTCTGGAGAAGAGGTGGCTGAGGAGCAATCCACCAGGAGACTCGGCAAGCTGTGCCCAAGCGTCCTCGAGACTGCTTCCCAAGGTGAGCCTAGCCAGAAGAAGGCAAGATAAGAATCTGAGGCTGCAGTTTTAGCCTAGATGCCTGAGGTAATCCCCTCCGGCACGGAGGAATAGGAAGAAGAGAAGAAGAAGAGCTAAAATCACCTAGAGTGGGGGTGAATAGGTGACTAGCTAATCTAATGGTGAATTAATGTGAAATTAAAACTATTTATGCAAATTAAAAACAATTATGCACAACACACAAAGTATAACCTAAGAGTGTAGCTGAATTCCTCGTGAAGGGCTCTGGACTATCTCCTCAAGATTCCTCTAGATAAGAGTTGAGATGCCGCTATGACTCTCTTGGTTGAATACAAGTGTGAGCAAACAATCCCCAAGCATATAACAATATAAGCACAAATATATCAAGCATATAAGAGATATGAGCAATAAGCATAAGCAAGATATAAAGATAAGTGGAGATAGAGAGAGCAATCGCAAACACGGGAGAATTGTTTCGAGGTTCGAGCACCCTTACTCTACGTCCCCGCCTTCAACACTATGAAGGATTTTCACTGTAAAACGATCCCACCGGATCAATCGGTGCCGCAACACCTACAAGCAAGTTCACACTAGAAATCCTTTGGACTCTCTAGTCCCTCTTTTGTTCTCGCAAGAACAAACACACGCAAGCACGCAAGCTTGCCGAGGCCGCACTTCTACACCGAGTTCTCACAGAACCCGAAACAATGCGAACCCGCAAGTCTGCCTCCACAAAACAAGAATGAGAACTTTGGTGATCACAACACTTTGATCACCTAAAATAACTCTTACAACAACTCTCCTATAGGATGGATTTATCAATGGAAATCTCAATATGTGTGAGAAAAACTTGAATTGATTTGGTGGTAAAAAACTCAAGAAATCACTTTTGAAAACACTCTTGAAAAACTCTCCTTTAATATGGAAATATTGGCTCTTAAACAAGTAGAGATAAACACTAAAAGATATATGAAAACCTAGCTTGAAAATCCACTTCAAATCTTGTAGAAAACAGTCCAAGGGAGTCCCATATAAATAGGCTTCAAAATATAGCCGTTGGAGGCCAAGTCAGCAGATCTGTCTGCTGACTCGACCGCCCGGTCGACCGCTGACGGCGACCGCCGGTCGACCGCCAACGGTCGAATTTCCAACCGTTGGGCCGATTGGTCGACCGACCGGTCGACCGGAAACTGGGCAATGACCCAGCGGTCGACCGCCTGGTCGACCGGGCCATTTCCAGAGAGCAGAGGCTCTCTGGCGGTCGACTGCCCGGTCGACCGGCCCAAGCTGTGCACGTCTGTGCACATCGGTCGATCGGAGAGGTCGACTGACTTCTGTCCCAGTCGACCTTCGGGTCGACCGGCAGAAGGCCAGTCCAACACTAAATAGGGATTAAAAACTTGTCATTTTACCTTCAATAAAATCCCATAAATTCTCTAAAAATTTACAAAAATAAGATCAGTAATATACTCTGATATACAAATATGTTTGAGTAAAAATCAAAACATATTACAAACATTTTGAACTATTTTGTGACTTAGAAATTTTGGCTTAAAATAAAATCTGTATTTTTCAAAATTGATTTTTCCAAAACTTCTCCAAATATAAAAACAAGATATTTAAACATTTTTAAAGCTTAGTGTGTATGTATATGATCCACTATACATATATGATGAAATATCTATGTTTTTGACAATAAGCACTATAAATGGTTTTGGTAAAACACATGTATATTTGAAACTCCGAAAATCAAAACGGTATTTTCTAAAACAAAAACTTTTATGTGAAAACACAAATAAATTTTGTGTGTGAATGTATATGATACTTAAGCAATCGACCACCTAATCTATCCTTTACATTTTATCTAAAATAAAATCTTAACAAAACAAACCTAGACACATGATTTCTCTTGAAGGTCTTCACTTTGAAGTCTTCTTCTCCTTCTTGACTTGGTCCAAAACATGATCCAATGAGCTAGGCTCCTCTTGAGTACTTGATGTGGTCTTGATGCTTAAGCTCTTGAATCAACACGTGCTAGCTCCAAAACTTGTCTTTAAATCCTTTATTGAAGCTAAACACTTACTAAGATCTGATTGATCACATATCTGAGACTAATTAAACACAAGATCATTAATACTATAACTATATGAGTTAATCATCATCAAAACTAGAGTGATGGGCCTTTGGGCCAACAGAGGCATTCTCCTCTCTTCGTCCTCGGGATTTGCACAGCAGAGGCCCCGCAGTTTTATCGGAAGGAGAGCCTACAGGCCAGTCTACTGTGGCCGAAGGGGCTGTGGTTGCAAAACAGCCGGCAGAAGTGACGGGGAGGGCTGAATTGAAATCCTATCTCAACTTGGAGTTTCAACTCAGCTGGGAGCTTCCTCAGCTCAAGAAAGAGTGGAGGTGTGACAGCCGGGCTCTCCCAGTGTTTTGATGCTGGCCTCTTGGGTTACGGAGCCCAGTCCTACTATTGGACTTCTCAGTGGAAAAGCTCTGGTGACTGAGGTCTTCTTGGTTCAGATGCCATCTTCGTCGTCTGATGAACATAGTGACTATTCAGAAGACGAAGTTGAGTCGACGATGAACCTGCTCTTCCTGACACCAGCAAGTTTTCACACATTTCTGAGGAAGAGATGCAGGTGGATGTTCCTGCAATAGTTCCGACATCGGGAGAAGTCGCCACTATCGAGGGGATTTCTTCTATCTCTCTTAATTATTATCCCATTGAGTTAGACAAATATTTTAACACTTCATCTGAATATCACCTACAGGAGTGGCTACCAGTGTTGAAGCTTGTGACCACATATTGAGGGGATGATTAAAGAACTGGTCCAGCAGGAGGGCCTTAAAGTTGACCTCTGAGGGCAAACCACCGTGATCAGGGAACCCTCGTCCCAAAGTAGCCTGCCAAAGGATCTATCGACTTCGGATCCTCAGCTTGGTAAGAAAATAAAGAATTTCTATATACTCTCATTCTCATCGTTATTGCTAATATTAACATTATAATTGCAGAGAGTACGAGGGTGGCTCAAGTGGAAGAGCCCGTGGCAAGCACTGAAGCAGAGGATAACACACTTCAGACTTCAACACTGAACCATGTACCGTGAAGTCTGTCCCTATGGTTGTCATCTTAGAGGCTACCACAGTAACAATTCTGGAGGTGCCGGTTACGACCTCGACATTGACGTAACTCGCTGCCGGCCTCATCTCTGCACCGAGTGAAATGGCTCCCGCCTCTATGAACACTATTCACACAATCATAGAAAGGGTCCAGGAGTGCATCGACAGAGTTAGTTCCAGCCATGGATATCATGGAAGAATTGGCTCATCAAATGGTGCAACAATTCTTCACTTCCATGAAGTCCTGCATCGAATTGGTTCTTTTCAGGAGAAGTTCCTTCAAGTTTGCCAGAATGCTTCTTGAAAACCAGATCGAGAACATTTATCATATTAAAAGTTTGGAGCAGGCCAAGGCATATGTAATTCTAGTCGAATAGCTGGGGATATGTTTGAAGGAACTAAGGACCCTGGAAAAGGCTAACCCAGTGGATGAGGCCCGGCTGATATTGAATAAGCTCCTTGCTGCTCAAGAATGCAAACGGAAAGAGATGGTGGAGCAGATAGCTGAGGAGGCTCGTCACCTCAATGACTTCCAGGCCAACTATTAGAGACTGGTTGATGACTCCAGAGAATCTGAGATCATTACCAAGAACACTGAGCAAGTTATAACCAAAGCTCAGGCAGCTATCGCCAAGGCGCAGGACTTGATTTAGATTAATGAGCAGAAACTTGTTGCTGCCAAGAAACGGGTCCAAGAAGATTGATTAGTCTCTAAAACTGCACATTTCATACCAGATCTTCACATTTATTTAATATTAAATTCTGCTAATAATACCTTTCTTATATGTTTCTAGGTCCATGGCATGAAATGAAGAAGAAGACCCAAAATCTCCATTTAATTGGTGATTAAAGGCCTATAAAGATAGCCATTAACCTAGTAGGGTGATTCTGTCAAAATCAGAGGCCCAATCAGAAAGCGGGACATCCAACTGACAGGGGACCGACGTGACAGCACGCGCGCGCGCGCCAGCGCTAGCGCTTTCGGTCAGGGTTTGTCCCCCTGGCCCCCTTTCCCCTGGTGCCTATAAATACCCCCTTGGGGTTTCTTCAGGGAGATATTCAAAGAGTAGTGTAGTTTTCTTTCCTTGTTGTAGTTTAGGGTAGTTTAGGTTAGTTCTTCTTCTTTGTCTTTATATTTTCTATTTCTTTTAGATCTTGTAATAGGAAAGAGAGTGGTACATGGGTGAAAAGTAAGAGTGCCTGTAATAGAAGGTGACAAGGTATGAAAGGTTCTCTCTTTACCTCTCTTTATTTTCTTTTCTAATTCGTTTTACATGTTTAGCTAATTTTCTCTCATGGCAACTAACCACTAACTTGCTAATTTCTTACTTGATAATCCACATGAATCTAATAGGCTCTACTTGGCCTTGCTTTTGCAAGAGCCATTGATGGCTCATGATGATGGATTCTAACACTCTAACATCCTAACTCTCTAACAAGCTAACATTAGTTTATTCCATACTTACTCTTATTTAGTTTTGATGATTTAAGTGTAGGTTGCACTTGTTGTGTGAGTTTGGATGTGAAAATTATCGTATGGGTCATGCTTTGAAACGCTCCTGAACCAAGGACTAGTGATAGCCAAGGATACATGTGAGGCAACTATCACTAAGAGGTTAGCATGGTTAGTGGAGTCATTAGTAGTTAGTAGCCATGGGTTTTCTTTCTCTTTTACTTTGTTTTAGATATACGAACAAAATCACAAAAATAATTCTTCCATGTTTCTCACTTCTTTGTTTTCGACGTACTCTTCACTTTTCATTCTTTATTTTATTTTCTTTTCATTCTTTTAAACATTGAAGAACCGTTAACATACACATGAACATACTGTTTAAGCTTCTATCACCTCCCGTCCTTATGGATTCGACTCGTTTTAGCCTCTATGCTATTACGGAAGTATTGAGGAAGGCAAAGCACACACACTTTAAATCTTGATTTCAAAACATACACTTTTCGTGCGCAGTTTTCCCCGATCAAATTTTGGCGCCATTGTCGGGGTTAGGAACAGTTTGATTTCACATTTTTGTTAACTTTTCTTCTATGTTTTTTGGTGTGCAGGTTAAAGTTTTAGCATTGCAGAAGTCCACACTTGCTTTTGTATGGTTGGGTAAATTCTTGTATATTCTTATATTTTGCTGCTACTTTTCGTTTACATTGTCTGTACATTGTAATAATTTTAAGAACTAAAATACGGTAATTGAATGCTTTAGAGATTGTTTTCCATAGAAAATGATTCTCGGGAAAACTTATTAAAGAGAATGAAGAGCAAAATTACAAGTAATTAAAATGCAATTACAAGTAAATCTCCTCTGAGATTTCTGGAGAATTATGCCGGTAGGAATCTGATCAGCGCGCGATCACTTTATCCTTTTGACGATACAATGATTAGATGATCAAGCTGCCTCCTAATAGGATTCCCTTCTCGCTTGGATCAGGGAACCGAATATTGGAAGCAAGAGAATAAGAGAACACTCTCTAGAAGAATCTCTAATTGAATCTCTTTCAGACAGTCTTCTCTCTACAGCCTGTTAGCCCTTTAGTTCCTTTCTGTCCGTGCGCGTCTCTCTCTGTCTGTGTCCCGCTCTCTGTTCAGCAGGGACTATCTATAGCCAAAATGGGATGTAACCGCCCCCTGAATTCAGCAAGGCTGAATCAGTATCTAGCTTCGCGCAAGGCTACAAATGACCTTACAACAAAGCTGCTTGCGAGCTTCTAGCAAAGCTAGAGGGTTCGTGCCAACGCCTCTCTACCGTTTGTGGCTTAATTGTCTCCACTTAATGTGGGACGAAGTGGGAGGGTGTAACTGCCCACTTAAAGTGGCGTTAATCCTACTAAATTGGTGGGGGTTCACCCATTAATCCTCCATATGAAACAGTCAATTGATGACCTAGTTAAACTCACTGTGGAGCAAAGTCATGCGAAGTTTAGCTTCAGCTGAAAACTTCAGCGAAGTTACCTTCATAATTCTCGTGAAGGCAGGCATAGCTTATAGTGGAGCTAAGCCCCTTTTTCCTTCCAGCGAAGCTAGGAGTAAAGCTTCTAGCGTGAAGCTAATGATTAGCCTCATAGCTCATAGCGGAGTTATGATCGAGCCAAACCTGCACAAGAAAAATACAGACTTTTAGAATAGTACTAGGTCCTCAATTCTACCATGTAGCCTAGGGCTAATGGGTCGTGATCCATAGGGAGGGACAGCGATGGAAGCGTTTGTTGGCCCAGAGGCCTTAAACTCTAGTTTTGATGATGATTAACTCATGTAGTTATATTTACTAATAATCTTGTGATGTTTAGTTTCAGATCATTAATCAAGATATTAGTTGATGATACGCTTCAACAAAGGAGTTTTGAAGCCTTTCACTTGGTGATTCCAGAGCCCGAGCATCAAGATCATACATAGCACTCGTTGGAGTCTAGCTCGGTGGATCACGGAGTTTTGGATCGAGTCGACTTGAAGACGGAGTTCGTCAAGAAGACCTCGGTACCTAGTTTATAGTTGTTTTAGATTCATTTGTAAAGACTAGATAGTGTGATATGCTCAAGTTCACAACACACACACGTGTTTCTAGTTTTCATGTTTTGGATATTGGTTTTGGTTTTGGTTTAACCGATATTGATTTTCATGAATAGATAGATCAAAACAAGTTTAGTTGGTTTTATGTATATTAGATGTATTCTATATACATGCATGCTTAACTTCCTAGACAAACTTAGTTTGATATGCCTATTCATGAGTTTGGTGTTTTGGCATTTTTAACAAAACATATCTTTGGTATTAAAATCAAAAACAATGATATATATATGTTTCATGTATATTGGACCTATGTCCATATGCAACATGCTTTAAAATGATTAAGTATCATGTTTTTGTATTTGGATATGTTTGGACAAAGTTTATTTGAAAAATCAAAGTTTGGAAAAAATACGGTTTTTGGTTTTCGGTAATTTTTCCATAACACAAAAATGGTTCAAAATGTTTGATATTTATGTTGAATTTTTATCACATGTATGTATATCATATATAATGTTAGAAACTATTTTTGTGAAATTTTAGAAGTTTTATGGGATTTTCTAAAATATTTTAAAACCCAGTTTTCTGACCCAGTTTGCCTTCTGCCAGGCTCTGGCGGTCGACCGGCCCGGTCGACAGACCCAGAGTCGGTCGACCGGGACGGTTGACCGACGTGCACAACTTGTGCACGTTGGCCAGGCACAAGGCTCGGTCGACCGGTCGGTCGACCGGCCAGAGAGCAAAGCTCTCTGGTTTTGGGCGGTCGACCGGGCGGTCGACCGGCTTCTTCCAACGGTCAAAAATATGACCGTTGGCGGTCGACCGCCAGCCGCCAGAGCTGCCAGAACAGCTCCAACGGTTAGTTTTTGATGGGGGCTATATATACCCCATTGTTTTGGGTTTTTGGTTAAGTTTTTAAGGAAGAAAAATTAGAGCTTCTCCAGAGTTTATTTCCAAGTTTTCAAAAGTGTTTTGGGCTTTAAACTTCAAATTTGGTTTTGTGTTTAGGGTTGGAAAAATCAAAGGAAATAGAAATTTGAGAGATTTGTATTGTTCTTCATTTCTATCTTTTACAAAGAGTTTTCCCAAGTATTTCTCTTTGAGTTTTTGTTTTCCAAACTCTTGGTTTTCCACACTTGAGCTATATCCTCTATTCTATTCTATAGGATCATTTATTTGTGGGAAAAGGAAATTTGGTTTGTGGTTGAGATATACCACTGTTGTAAACCCTTTTATTTGGATATCCCTCTTTGGTAGAGGTGGATTTGGGTTGTTGGTTGCTCCCTCTTTGGTAGAGGTTGAGGTTGTGGTTTACTCCCTCTTGGTGAGGTGGAGTTGGTTGGTATTTGTATCCCTCTTCGGTAGAGGTGGATTGTGCTTGTATCCCTCTCGGTGAGGTGGATTTGGTTGTATTGGTTTGTTTGGTAGAGTTTGGTACTCCGGTCTTCGGTAGACCATTTGTATTGCCTCGGTGGAGGTTGTATTGGTTGAGAGAGGAGTTCGCTACTCCTAGTGGATTGGAAATCCTTCTCAGTGAAGGCGGGGACGTAGAGCTCGGTACTCGAACCTCGAAACACATCTTCTTGTTTGCGTTTGATCAATTGACTCTCAACCCTCTCTCTTTATTTGTGCATTGCATCATTCATAGTGCCTTATCATTTATATGCTTGTGTTGTGCCTTGCATTGATTCATATTGCCTATATCTATATGCTTGGTGTGTTTGCTTGTGTGCCTCACTTGTGCTTAACCACGAGAGCTTCATATAGCGCCTCAACTCTTATTCAGAGGAATCAAGAGGAGTTAGTCCAGAGCCCTTCACGGGGAATTCAGCTACACTCGTTGTTGCACTAAGTGTAGTTGCAAATTAGTTTTGTTATTCCGCATTGTATCCATTAGATTAGCGGTACACCTATTCACCCCCCCTCTAGGTGTACTTTCAATTGGTATCAGAGCCTACGCTCCTGATATTAGGTTTAACCACCTAGGAGTGTGATCTTGTTTGCTAATCTATCATTTGCATTTGCACGTATATTGTTTGCACACACTCATGGATTGCTTGTCACATCCCTGTTCGATGTTTCCAACATTGACATGTGAAAATTTAGGATGTCCATGTATTTAAAAACCCTAGGTTTGCATGTTTTCCTTGCCGCTACAAAGAAATGCTATCTTGGTAACCGCAATCATGTAGGGGCCAATACACAAGCCCTGAGGCTATTAGAAGCACGCTAAACAAAGAATATCTTATACTTGTTTCTAACTTTGATTCCGCCTTGTAGTGTGGAACAAATTGACCACCTCCAAGCTTCAATTGTCAATTTAACCGGAGGAGGAATCTAGTGGAGAATCCGAGTCACAATGCTTTATGGTCCAAGGGAATGACTCCCTTGAGGTACATTCGGAATCTCAATTAGATTGTAATGATAGTGCTAGTTCTTCTAATGAGTATGTTGATGCCAATGCCTTGAATGAAGAACTATCCATTGTTTGTGAAAAATTGACAGAAAAATACAACCTCTTGAAAAAGAAAAGTCTAGGACTTAACAATGAAAATAAAGTTTTGCTTTCTAAACTAGACTTGGTTTGCAAGAGAAAGAGGAGATTTCAATGAGAAGGATTCATTGAAGTCTCAACTAGACCTTGCATTAAAGGAAAATGAATTTTAAAAAAATAAAAATGATTGTAAAATAATTTTAAAGAAAAATGAAAAATTGTCTTCAAAAGTTGATTTTGTAGTAAAAGAGAATGATTCCTTGAAAATAAAAATTGCTTCTATTTCAAAGGAATTGGAAATTGTTTTAGAGAAAAATATCTCTTTGCAAAATGATATAGATACTCATGTATGCCATGCTAGTGTAGCTTCACCATCTAACTCATCTATTGCATGCCACACTTCTTCTTTAACTGAAAAAGATATAAATTTGCTAAAGAAGAATATGGATTGTTTGGGCTCCACTTTGAGCCATTGTATTTCTAGCCATACACGTTTGGAATCTTTGTTTCGAAAGAAACAAGTTCCATCTATGCATGCACACCCTCCACGGCATACACATGCTCCTCACGTACACACCCATCACATGTATGCTCATGTGTACACTTGTACACATTGTGGATGTAAGGGCCACCTTGCTAAATTTTGTTATGATAGAATACATGTTTCTAATTTAGCAAATAAATTGTTTGGGTTAGAAAAGGTACTAACCCCATGGACCCAAAAGATTATGGGTACCAAAGATCATCCCTATTGTATTTGATGTAGATGTGGGCTCTCACATGACGTGAGAGTTATGGTGCCTTGAGGTGGATGCGTTCCGAGCTTCTTGAGGATTATTTGGATGCATCACTTTCAGGGAAGTTTGGTGGGAGGACCACCTTGGTTTGGAGAACTAGAGAGGTGCCCTCATCGGTTTTGGTATTGATCTCTAACTCCCGTTTATATTTACATGCTTTCATATCTCATTATTAGCATGTTTTGATGTTTATTGTTCATTATGCAAATGCCATGATTATTACATCCTTGACATGCATGTATAGCATTTGAGATCACCCATGTTTATATGGACCCATATGTTGTGTTCTCACCATTGTTTAGCTGTTATGTATATCATAGGTCTAATAGCATGTGGATCTACATAATGATCGTTTTTATGTTTATCATGTTGATTTATGTATCGTTTTATGCTTCATGATTTGATTACTTATTTAGATGTTAGTTTTCATTAAAACTAGGATTTATACTGTACATATAGTGGGTCACAAATAAATTTTTATATGTTTCAGCTTGAACGCTTATTTGTACCCATTAGATGTGCTAGTATAGTCTAGTTTTAATGATTCATGCATTTGACTTGTATTCCCCATTTGGACATGTTTTATGATCATGTGTTTTCACTTCATGTATATGTCCATCTTGTCTAAACTATTGATTATACATATACATCCTTTGAGCCACGTGCCTTAATGCATATACATTTGTGGACTCGTTTATATTTGGATCAAATATATATGTATACTTTAGTTTGTATAAGACATACATATGCCTTGAAGATTAAATCGTTTTGATGATTTTCATGTTTTAAGGAAATTGAGCTTAATTGAATATTTTCATGTTGATATGTGTCACATAACACTTGTTCACTCACTTTGTTAGTTTACTCATGATTTGTTTCATGAGTATGATATATGCTTTATGGATTTTGAGTGTTTAGTGATCATGTGATTTACATGTTTTTCATGAAAAACGTTTTGTTTTATTCCTTACTTGAAGGATTTCGTACTAGTTTTCAAGATTTTCATTTAACTAGTTCGTATTCTTCGCATGGTAGAGTTTTTCAAACATATTTTATTTTCAAACCTATTTTTGAAAATCCTACCTTCTAGGACGGTTGGATGGGCGACCATGCCTATGTATGCTTTATATTGAAAATCTTTTAAACATGAGCATGATTGGGTGGTAGGTTATATGAGATATACATTTGATATTATTGTTGTTTCAATTGGTATCATTGGATTCTTTCAATTGGTATCAATATTGACATTTTCTTATATACTCATATATTTTTTATGTATGTATGCTTTCACTTCAAATAGTATCAATTTCGATTGGTATCTAATTTTCATACATATATATGTTTTGTTTGTGCTTATTATATCCCTATATCTTAAAGCACAAATTTTGTTTATGCTAAAGCTTGAGTTTTTATGACTATCATGTTTCAATTGATTAGTTTTCAATTGGTATACTAATACAAGCTTATGCATCATTTTATTTGGTATTTCATAAAGTGGGAGAAAACTCGTATTTCATCTTTCAATTGATATTTTGTTTACCATTGGTTTTGTTTTCCACTCCCATACTTTATGATGAAAAATGATTGAAAAATTAATATTGATTTTTAATTTGGTATCATAGGCTTATAAAGAAAAATACCTTACAATTGATATCAAGATGTTATTTGTTTACTTTCATTTGGTATCATATAATGAAAGATATATTTGTTTTTCTTTCAATAGGTATCATAAAATGTTTTGATTTGTATTGCCTATATGCAAGGGGAGCTTAACATCTCTTCTATATATAGATTCATGTTGAGTGTATGTTATATTAAAGAGCTTGACAACTCTTCTTTATGCGATACACGTGTGTAGGGGGAGCTTCACATCTCCTCTTATGCATTGCATATTATGCGTTATGTGAATTAGGGCTTGTCATCCATCTTTCATGTAATGTATATATGTAGGGAAGCTAACTTAGCGTCTTCCTCTTCATGAATGTATATCGCATATATCCATTATTGATTTGTTTTATGTCACCCCTTTGTTGATTTTTGCTTTTGACAAAAAGGGGGAGAACATTTTGTTTTTACTTTAACCCCGTTGTTGATGATTGACAAAAAGGGGGAGAAGTATTTGAGAAGTATTTGAATAGTTTTTTAGTATTTGAGTTTATATGCATGATTTTTCTATGCATGTTATTTACAAAAAGGTTTATTGCTTTTGTTTATATTGATATCTTCTAATTGGTATCAGTGCAAAAGTTTGTTTTATGCATGTTGATGCATTTCATGTTTGGTATCAAGAGCATGTTTGTATTTGGTATCAAAAGCTTGTTTTATGCATATTTATGCATGATCATGTTTAATATTCATTGCATATCTTATTGTTTATTGCTATGCATGAGTTAAGGGGGAGCTTCTTTGAAGCTTAACTTTAACCCATGCATATATAACTCCATGAGTTTTGTCATCATCAAAAAGGGGGCGATTGTTGGCCCAGAGGCCTTCCACTCTAGTTTTGATGATGATTAACTCATGTAGTTATGTTTACTAATAATCTTGTGATGTTTAGTTTTAGATCGTTAATCAAGTATTAGTTGGTGATTCGCTTCAACAAAGGAGTTTTGAAGCCTTTCACTTGGTGATTCCAGAGCCCGAGCATCAAGATCATACATAGCACTCGTTGGAGTCTAGCTCCGTGGATCACAGAGTCTTGGATCGAGTCGACTTGAAGACAGAGTTCGTCAAGAAGACCTCGGTACCTAGTTTATAGTTTATTTTAAATCCATTTGTAAAGACTAGATAGTGTGATATGCTCAAGTTCACAACACACACACGTGTTTCTAGTTTTCATGTTTTGGATTTTGGTTTTTCAGTTTTTGGTTTAACCGATATTGATTTTCATGAATAGATAGATCAAAACAAGTTTAGTTAGTTTTATGTATATTAGATGTATTTATATACATGCATGCTTAACTTCCTAGACAAACTTAGTTTGATATGCCTATTCATGAGTTTTGGTGTTTTGGTATTTTTAACAAAACATATCTTTGGTATTAAAATCAAAAACAATGATATATATATGTTTCATGTATATTGGACCTATGTCCATATGCAACATGCTTTAAAATGATTAAGTATCATGTTTTTGTATTTGGATATGTTTTGGACAAAGTTTATTTGAAAAATCAAAGTTTGGAAAATACGATTTTTTGTTTTCAGTAATTTTTCCATAACACAAAAATGGTTCAAAATGTTTGATATTTATGTTGAAATTTTTATCACATGTATGTATATCATATATAATGTTAGAAACTATTTTTGTGAAATTTTAGAAGTTTTATGTCATTTTCTAAAATATTTTAAAACCCAGTTTTCTGACCCAGTTTGCTTTCTGCCAGGCTCTGGCGGTCGACCGGCCCGGTCGACCGGACCCAGAGTCGGTCGACCGGGACGGTCGACCGACGTGCACACCTTGTGCACGTTGGCCAGGCACAAGGCCCGGTCGACCGGCCAGAGAGCTTTGCTCTCTGGTTTTGGGCGGTCGACCGGGCGGTCGACCAGCTTCTTCCAACGGTCAAAAATATGACCGTTGGCGGTCGACGGCCGGTGACCGCCAGCCGCCAGAGCTGCCAGAACAGCTCCAACGGCTAGTTTTTGATGGGGGCTATATATACCCCATTGTTTTGGGTTTTTGGTTAAGTTTTTAAGGAAGAAAAATTAGAGCTTCTCCAGAGTTTATTTCCAAGTTTTCAAAAGTGTTTTTGGGCTTTAAACTTCAAATTTGGTTTTGTGTTTTAGGGTTTGGAAAAATCAAAGGAAATAGAAATTTGAGAGATTTGTATTGTTCTTCATTTCTATCTTTTACAAAGAGTTTTCCCAAGTATTTCTCTTTGAGTTTTTGTTTTCCAAACTCTTGGTTTTCCACACTTGAGCTATATCCTCTATTCTATTCTATAGGATCATTTATTTGTGGGAAAAGGAAATTTGGTTTGTGGTTGAGATATACCACTTGTTGTAAACCCTTTTTATTTGGATATCCCTCTTTGGTAGAGGTGGATTTGGGTTGTTGGTTGCTCCCTCTTTGGTAGAGGTTGAGGTTGTGGTTTCCCCCTCTTGGTGAGGTGGAGTTGGTTGGTATTTGTATCCCTCTTCGGTAGAGGTGGATTGTGCTTGTATCCCTCTCGGTGAGGTGGATTTGGTTGTATTGGTTTGTTTGGTGGAGTTTGGTACTCCGGTCTTCGGTAGACCATTTGTATTGCCTCGGTGGAGGTTGTATTGGTTGAGAGAGGAGTTCCTACTCCTAGTGGATTGGAAATCCTTCTCAGTGAAGGCGGGGACGTAGAGCTCGGTACTCGAACCTCGAAACACATCTTCTTGTTTGCGTTTGATCAATTGACTCTCAACCCTCTCTCTTTATTTGTGCATTGCACATTCATAGTGCCTTATCATTTATATGCTTGTGTTGTGCCTTGCATTGATTCATATTGCCTATATCTATATGCTTGGTTGTGTTTGCTTGTGTGCCTACTTGTGCTTAACCACGAGAGCTTCATATAGCGCCTCAACTCTTATTCAGAGGAATCAAGAGGAGTTAGTCCAGAGCCCTTCACGGGGAATTCGGCTACACTCGTTGGTTGCACTAAGTGTGGTTGCAAATTAGTTTTGTTATTCCACATTGTGTCCATTAGATTAGTAGTACACCTATTCACCCCCCTCTAGGTGTACTTTCAGCGTTATGTAAGTTTCTTCTTTTAATTTACCAAAACCAGTTAATACTTATTTTCTCAGTTTATAAAAAGAAAATAAAAATATTAAGTTAAGTTAAGAAGAAGATGGTAGAAGAAGAGATGGTGGTGGTGTTGTTGTTTTAATTATAAAAGAAAATGAAACAAAAAGAGATAAAGAAAAGTGTTGATATAAAAATTAAAAATAAAAAGAAATAAAAGAAGAATATTACCTCTACTGTTGAACCATAATGAAATTTACCTTAGCATGGAGTAAAGCAAAGTAATAAAAAAGAACAAAGAAAAGCGAGGCTTCGGCGAGATTGAGCAAAATGAAGAAAAGTGGGAAACCTCCATTGATTATCACCTTCAATATAAGCTTCTTGAAGAAAAGATTACAATAGTGTCACTCTATAATAACTCTTCCTCTCTTTTGATCATGTAACTCTCTCTAGCCTAAAAAAAAAATAAAATAAAGAAAATAAAAATTACATTGAAGAAGAAAAGAAAACCTAAACTAAATCTCTCTCTGGAGTGGTGCCCTTTCTGCCTTCGAAGTATGAGGGTATTTATAGGAGAAAACCAGAGGGATAGAATGTGTATAGAGATAGGAAGAGCTGTATATTTCTGAATTGAATTCTCCCTTTATCTCCAAACTTGATTTAATTTATCCAGAAATTCTGATCTGCAGCTTGTTGGCGTATTGATTACTTAATATCACTTATCAAATGATAGAATTAGAAGGAGTGATCAACATAAGAATTGTATCCCTTTATGTCTTCTTACTGTAGCATTTTGACTCATTAGATTTGAGTTTCGGTAGCAAAATTTATGATTAAAATGCTAAACTGTATCCAGCCTGAATCCGAATTTAGATTGCTTCATCTCATCGTTGATCTGCTCTCTATCCATTTATCCTCTTTAATTTTCAATTTATCTTCAAGAATTGATAAGATATACATTTATCTTTAGCAAAACCGATAGGATTTTTAAACAATCCATTTTTTCTTGAAATTGGATGATATTATCTTATCTGATATATCCAGTTTTCAGATAAGATAATTTCTAGAACCTTTGGATTTGAATCGATCCCCTTTCTTTTGAACTTTTGAATTTGATTGGATAACTTTCATGATTATCTTCTCCCTATCATACCCTGCATGAATTAAGACATTAAGAGAAGTTATTTTCAATATTTATTATAGAATATATGTAAGAATTTAATAATATTTATGCAATATATGTGTCCAAACACAGCCCCACACTTATCTTTTGCTCGTCCTCAAGCAAAACAAAGAGAAAAGAAATACTAAACTGACCAAACCTACTCACTTTCGTAAAAATCACAGTTGCACTTAGCACGTGCAACTAGCCGTTAACCCTCTAGGTTACCTCTAGAGGACGAGTTTTGTCTTGTGAGGGTTTTTAGTGGATTGCACTCACAAAATCCATTAAGAAAAGAAATGAATTGTTAGTATTTTTTTGAAAACGCATTTTGAAAGGAAAAAATATTTGAAGTATTAATGTAAAATTTCAAGTAATCTATAAGTCATAGGATTATCAAAACTTAGTCATTCCTAAATTTAGTCTTTATTCAAAAACTTGTTTTCAATCAAGGTAAGGATTAAAATTGTATTTCTCATCTAGTTTATTATTTTACCCTAAGTCATATGCATCTTGTGACGTGAAAATTTGGCTCGAGATTCTTCAACTCTAACTCTTATGCCTTATTATTTTTTTTAAATTTATAGCGGTAATATCCCTTAGCTCTATTAGGCTTTCTAATTCGCCCATGTAACGAGCCTTAGTCGGTGACTCCCAAGCGAGACGATTTTAGGGCACCGGGTGAAAAAACACCCTAATGACTTAGAACTCGAGCAAACAAGGCCACAAAACTAAGAATTTTTATTTATATGAACTACTTTTAGGCATGGATAGTTATGCTTCATGAGGCACAAATACCCAGCTTAATCAGAAGATTTTTATATAGTAATTTTTTTATAAGGCATAAGAATCTTTATTTTAGAACCCTAAGTGTGAGTGTATAAAGTGTGCATATCTCATTAAGATAAAAATCAAGACTAAATTGCTTTTTCAAATTTTCTTCCTAACCTCAAAATCAACAAATAATTTTATTTTGACCAAGTATAAAAAATCCTAATTATGATCCTTTTATTCCTTAAAATTAACTTAATTTTTTTTACAAAAATAAGTCAAAGTATTATTTTTCTTTTTAAAAAATTTTAAAGAAAGAATTTTTTTTTAAAATTAGTGAAGTAAGCATGTTAGTAAACCCTCCCCCACACCTAACTCATGTACTATCCTCAATGTATGAATGAAATGCAATAATACATGAAAAAGGAGAAAGTGAAGAAAATTGTCACCTCAAGGTGGTGGTTCCGGTGGTGGTCTTACTGGGCCAAGCGTTTCTACCCAATCTAAATACTGTGAATTTTCATGAAACCCACCTTTTATGACCTCTTTCCTATTAAAATTTTTATAATCCCCAATATGAATAGGATCATGCATGATCCTAGCATGAAATTTTTCCGGTTATATGACCAATCTTGGAATATCATCACGAAGTCATATTGATCTAAACCTTGGTCCAACAGTGGAATATGATTTTGTGTAATGGATAATTTAGGCTCAACAATGAAAGGAATAGGATCCGATACTGACTCGGAAATAAAACTCAAATCAAGTTTTGGTGCGAGAGTCAGAGTTGGTTCATGGGTTTGATCCAAATCATAGAATTCAAGTTCACATTCATTTTTCAATAATGGAATGTGACTATCCAATATAGGTAGTTCATGTTCAAGCTCTGTAGGGATAGGAATCAGTGTTGGCTTCGGAATTGGGTCCAAATCGGATAAGGATACCAGAGTCAGCATAGATTCAAAAAGTAGAATTGAATCACAACAATTGGAATATGTATTATATTCATCTTCAAATTCAATCTCTTGAACTTACCAATTTGTCAATGGGTTGATATTGGTCAAGTTCAAAATTATATGGTGAAATTGAATCTTGGTTAAAATCTCCAAGATACCATGATTGTTCATTAATATGGGTAGGAGAATCAGGAATGGTCGAGAATGTATTAGATAGAGTTTCCCCATTCCTATCATTAATTGTGTTGACCAAATGACTCACTTTTGCTTCTAGCCTATTGAGAGATTGGAGACAATCCGTTGAGATTGAATACAATCATTTTGGGACTGAATCATGAATTTCATATTCTTTTCTAAGTCAACAGGTTCTTCTTGTTGTGGTTGGACTTGAAAATTTGAGTAAGGATCTTGAATTTGGGAATTGTTTGGAAGAATTGAGTCCGCTATTATTTGTACTTATCGTGTGGACTCAAGGAAAGCTTCAAAAGTCTTTTCTAAAGAAGATTTCTCTTCTATAAGTTGGTCTTGGTATGGATTATATGAAGCTATTTGTTGGTAAGGTTATCGGTAGTAAGACTCGGGGGAGTTGTATCCCCACTGACTTGGTGAAGAGTGGTAATGATTGTCCCATTCTTGTTCATAGTACTGGGATTGGGGCATATATTGATTCGAATAAGACCAATCTGGCATACTTGGTTGGTTAGAGTTATATAATGCCGGGTTGCTAATTTCCGAATTGAAAGAGGTTGGGGTAAAATATAGATTTGAGTTATAATCAGAATAATTGTAATTATAATCCATTTTCACAAGAACAAACAAAAACAAATAAATAAACAAACAAGAAAATAAAGAAAAATCTGGCTTATGTTAGGGTAGAGCTTAGAACTAGACGCTCCTAACTGTTGATTATCCACAGGAGGTATATTACAAAACCTGACCACAAGTTAATCAGCCAGGTAGGAGTAAGATTGGTGGGAGGTATCCGCGCTTAAAAGCGACAGGCCTAATTATGCCAAACCACTAGCCTTCAGGGTTCCGCCCCTCAATCCCCAACCTTAGACACCGATTTGGCAAGAGTCAACTTCTAACAACTTCCCCCTTAGGTCAATCCCTATTTGAGTTCGAGATGTCCCTAGGGCCAACGTCTACTCAATTTTATGTTAGGCTGGGTTAGTGAGTAAGGAGATATTTTTAGGTTAAGGAAGGGTAATGACTTCCCTACCTTATCTTGTTTTAGGGTATGCCCTTAGTCTTTTTAGTGTAGTGTATAAGTATAAAGTAAAAGGTAACATTCAAGCAATATGAATCCCTCAAAATATGTTTCCTAAACTATATGCAATGCACACATACCTTACTCTATCACCCTTCAATAGTAATGTAAAGAAACGAAATAGATAGATGCCCTAAAATCCAGGAGTCTAAACGTTTTTAGCATTTACAAAACAACAAGTTACTGTGATTAGAAATATGTACAGAGTGAGTTAAACAGATAAACTAATAACTGCAGAGAGCTAATCTCTAAAAAGCAACCTACAAGAGACTACAATTAGTAGTTCACCACAGTTGTGGGCTCTGATGCTTTGCCTTCTTGGACAGAGGCACAGCGTAGCAAGATGTCCACTGCAGCTCCTAATTTTCTATAATTAGCCCCTGTACACCAAAGCACAAAAGAAAAAGGGATTAATTTATTAAAGTAAATTAAAAAGGAAAGAAAACTTACCGTTCCTCCCAGGCAACGGCGCCAAAATTTTGATCAAGCCAAACCTGCACAAGAAAAATACAGACTTTTAGAACAGTGCTAGGTCCTCAATTCTACCGTGTAGCCTAGGGCTAACGGGTCGTGATCCCCAGGGAGGAACAGCGATGGAAGTGTTATGTAAGTTTCTTCTTTTAATTCACCAAAACTAGTTAATACTTATCTTCTCAGTTTATAAAAAAAAAATAAAAATATTAAGTTAAGTTAAGAAGAAGATGGTAGAAGAAGAGATGGTGGTGGTTTTGTTGTTTTAATTATAAAAGAAAAAGAAACAAAAAGAGATAAAGAAAAGTGTTGATACAAAAATTAGAAATAAAAAGAAATAAAAGAAGAATATTTACCTCTACTGTCGAACCATAATAAAGTTTATCTTAGCATGGAGTAAAGCAAAGTAATAGAAAAGAATAAAGAAAAGTAAGACTTCGACGAGATTGAGCACAATGAAGAAAAGTAGAAAACCTCTATTGATTGTCACCGTCAATATAAGCTTCTTGAAGAAAAGATTACAATAGTGTCACTCTACAATAACTCTTCCTCTCTTTTGATCATGTAACTCTCTCTAGCCTAAAAATAAAATAAAATAAAGGAAATAAAAATTACATTGAAGAAGAAAAGAAAACCTAAACTAAATCTCTCTCTAGAGTGATGCCCTTTCTGCCTTCAAAGTATGAGGGTATTTATAGGAGAAAACCAGAAGGATAGAATGCGTATGAAGATAGGAAGAGTTGTATATTTCTGAATTGAATTCTTCCCTTATCTCTAAACTTGATTTGATTTATCCAGAAATTCTGATCTGCAGCTTGTTGGCGTGTTGATTGCTGAATATCACTTATCAAATTATAGAATTGGAATGAGAGATCAACAGAAGAATTGTAGCCCTTTACGTCTTCTATCTGTAGCATTTTGAATCATTAGAGTTGAGTTTCAGTAGCAAAAGTTATCAGTAGCAAAAGTTATGATTAAAATGCTAAACTATATCCAGCCTGAATCTGAATTTAAATTACTTCATCTAATCCGTTGATCTACTCTCTATCCATTTATCCTCTTAGATTTTCAGTTTGTCTTCTAGAATTGATAAGATATACATTTATCTTTAGCAAAACCGAAAGGATTTTTAAACAATCCATTTTTTCATGAAATTGGATGATATTATCTTATCTGATATATCCAGTTTTCAGATGAGATAGCTTCTAGAACCTTTGGATTTGAATCGATCCCCTTTTTTTAAACTTTTGAATTTAATTGGATAAATTTTATGATTATCTTTCCCCTATCATACCCTGCATGAATTAGGACATTAAGACAAGTTATTTGCAATAATCATTACAGAATATATGTAGGAATATACTAATATTTATGCAATATATGTGTCCAAACAAGCTACCAAGAAAGCTTTAGGCGAAGCTGTAAGTTAGCTCTTTGTGAAGCTATGAAGAGCTACAAGGCGAAGCTAGACAGACTTGGCCTGTTATCCCCTTGGACTAATGCAAGGCTAAGTGTTGAGCTAACTTAACATCTTTAGGACCGCTTGAGTCTTTTCAAAGACAACTTTGGCTTACTGTCTGTTTCACTGGATCAGTAAAGCCCAAGTTGCTGTCTTGCCCTTAGTCATCAGCCTGTCTCCTACTTATCTTTTGTAAATGTTGATAAGTTAGACGTCATTTAGACCGGTTGAAGATAAATGTGAGAGTTCTGTCTTTTTAGCGTTTCAACAAGACCCCCTTCAAAGTTTTCGTAAATCTGCAATGGCATGGTTCAGATTTCAAAATACTTTGAACTACTTTGGTTGATGAACAATGGTATATGGGTGTGAACGTTGCCTTGGTGGTCGAGTTTAACTTCGCTTTTAGCCGCTCTTTCGGGCTGGGATAAGTTCGTCGAGGAATTGTAATAATTCGCTTCCGTGTAGGTTCGCACTTCAAGGTAGCTTTGCCTTTGGGCTTCCTGAAGTAGCTTCGCTTCAAACCGGGTTGGAATATTAGTACTAGCCACACGCTCGCTGTGACGGAACAACGTTCCATTCCCCAAGGCTAACCGCTTTTGCGAGTTACGAGAGGGATTGCTCCCTTTTTTAAGGTTTGAATGACTTCACCTGCATTTACGAGGGAGATCATTCCCTTTTCCGAAGTTCAATTAACTTCGTACATATTTACGAGAGGGACTACTCCCTTTCTCAAGGCTAAGCATTTAAATGCTTTACTTCGATCGCGCTTCTGGGCTTGAAGTAGCAGCGGCGTGATCAGGCCATGAGGCCTATGAATTGGACGCTTGTAGTCCTTCTCAGAGAAACATATTTTCCTCTTTCTGACATCTCCTCATTGCCCAGGCAAGGAGACTGAAGTCCCTGAAGTAGTGAGGATGCTCACTCTGGTCATTACCCGACCAAGGGTTGGTGAGTCTCGGTCATCCAGAGATTTTATCTGTGACTTTTAGGGAGTTTTTCTCCCTTAATATTCTCAGCTTTACCAGCTATTTCAAGGATTAAATTCCCTTGATCTCTGCATTTGGCTGATCTTTGGAGAAGAGTTTCGGCACTTTTTAAGCTTCCTGGCGAGCTAGTATTCTGCCTAATCAGGCGAAGAAATTTTTTAGGAGAAGCTGTCGCCTTGGCCTTTTAGATAGGCGAGGGTGAGGCCTTACCTTTTCCAAACTAGTCTAGCTTCGCCATATAGACGGGTCTAAGACTTGACTTTTTTAAGGTTGAGCCAGCCTTGCCATATAGGTGGGGCTAAGACTTTGCCCTTCTAGGGCCAGTCTAGCTTTGCCATATAGGCGAGGCTAGGACTTGACCTTTTAAGGCTTGTCCGGCCTAGCTATCTAGGTAAAGCTGAGACTTGGCTTCTGCTAGGCGGTCTAGCGTTGCCGTACAAGCGAGGCTATCCTCTGCTTATCTGAAATTTATCCTCAGGGCATAACAGGGCTGAACTTGGACTAGTTTCGCTTTTGGAACAAAACTTTGACTTAGCATTTCACCCCTTTTTTTATGCTAACTCATTTCCCGTTTGCATTGCAGTATAATGTGCTCCCAATTCTTTCGTCTTGACGAAGGAGAATAAAAGCATGCCCCTTGATTTTCAAGTCGAAGCTTTGGTCATAAGTAGGAGGAACATACTAGAACAGTTAATGCGCATTCCGAGAAGAGACCGGCAGTCGCTTATCCGAGATGATCTACTTCGGAAAGAGGCTGGAAGTCGCTTATCCGAGATGATCCACTTCGGAAAGAGGCTGGTAGTCGCTTATCCGAGATGATCTGAAAGTACACCTAGAGGGGGAGTGAATAGGTGTACCGCTAATCTAATGAACTAAATACGGAATTTAAAAACTAATTTGCAACAACACTTAGTGCAACCAACGAGTGTAGCCGAATTCCCCGTGAAGGGCTCTAGACTAACTCCTCTTGATTCCTCTGAATAAGAGTTGAGGCGCTATATGAAGCTCTCGTGGTTAAGCACAAGTGAGGCACACAAGCAAACACAACCAAGCATATAAGAATAAGCAATATGGATCAATGCAAGGCACAACACAAGCATATATATGATATGGCAATATGAATAAATGCACAACACAAATAAAAGAGAGAGGGTTGAGAGTCAATAGATCAAACGCAAACAAGAAGATATGTTTCGAGATTCGAGCACCGAGCTCTACGTCCCCGCCTTCACCGAGAAGGATTTCTAATCCACTAGGAGTACCGAACTCCTCTCTCAACCAATACAACCTCCACCAAGGCAATACAAAAGGTCTACCGAAGACCGGAGTACCGAACTCCACCAATACAACCAAATCCACCTCACCGAGAGGGATACAAGTACAATCCACCTCTACCGAAGAGGGATACAAATACCAACCAACTCCACCTCACCAAGAGGGAGTAAACCACAACCTCAACCTCTACCAAAGAGGGAGCAACCAACAACCCAAATCCACCTCTACCAAAGAGGGATATCCAAATAAAAGGGTTTACAACAAGTGGCATATCTCAACAACAAACCAAATCCTTTTCCCACAAATAAATGATCCTATAGAATAGGATAGATGATATAGCTCAAGTGGAAAACCAAGAGTTTGGAAAACAAAAACTCAAAGAGAAATACTTGGGAAAACACTTTGAAGATGATAGAATTGAAGAACAAAACAAATCTCCCAAATTTCTATTTTCTTTGATTTTTCCAAACCCTAAAACACAAAACCAAATTTGAAGTTTAAAGCCCAAAAACACTTTTGAAAACTTGGAAATAAACTATGGAGAAGCTCTAATTTTTCTTCCTTAAAAACTTGACCAAAAACCCAAAACAATGGGGTATATATAGCCCCTAATCCAAAACTAGTCGTTGGCTGAATTTTCAACCTTTGGCGGCTGGTGGTCGACCGCCCGGTCGACCGCCAACGGTCAAAAACATGACCGTTGGAAGCCAGCGGTCGACCGGCCGGTCGATCGTAAAAATCCAGAGAGCAAAGCTCTCTGGCCGGTTGACCGCACGGTCGACCGCCCAAGTGCCTGGCCAACGTACACAGGGTGTGCACGTCGGTCGACCACCCGGTCGACCGACTCTGGGTCCGGTCGACCGGCCCGGTCGACCGCCAGAGCCTGGCAGAAGGCAATCTAGGTCAGAAAACTGGGTTTTAAATAATTCTAATAAATCCCATAAAACTTCTAAAAATCCACAAAAATAGTTTCTAACATAATAAATAATATACAAACATGTGATAAAAATTTCAACATAATTATCAAACATTTTGAATCATTTTTGCGTTATGGAAAAATTACCGAAAATCAAAAACCGTATTTTTTCAAACTTTGATTTTTCAAATAAACTTTGTCCAAAACATATCCAAATACAAAAATATGATACTTAATCATTTTAAAGCATGTTGCATATGGACATAGGTCCAATATACATGAAACATATACATATCATTATTTTGTCTTTAAATACCAAAATATGTTTTTTTAAAAACACAAAACCTAGATACATGAATAGGTATGTCAAACTAAGTTTATTTAAGACATGAAGCATACATGTATATAGATTACATCTAATATACATAAAACCAAGTAAACTTGTTTTGATATACTATCTATTCATGTAAACCAATATCGGTTAAACCAAAAACCGAAAAAACCGAATCTAAAACATGAAAATGTGTGTGTGTTGTGAACTTGAGCATATCACACTATCTAGTCTTTACAAATGGATCTAAAACAAATTATAAACTAGGTACCAAAGTCTTCTTGACGAACTCCGTCTTCAAGTCGACTCGATCCAAATCGTGATCCACCGAGCTTGACTCCAACGAGTACTATATATGATCTTGATGCTCGGGCTCTGGAATCACCAAGTGAAAGGCTTCAAAACTCCTTTGTTGAAGCTAATCACCAACTAATATCTTGATTAAAGATCTGAAACTAAACATCACAAGATAATTAGTAAACATAACTACATGAGTTAATCATCATCAAAACTAGAGTGGAAGGCCTCTGGGCCAACAATCTCCCCCTTTTTTATGATGACAAAACTCATGGAGTTATATATGCATGAATTAAAGTTAAGCTTCAAAGAAGCTCCCCCTTAACTCATGCATAGCAATAAACAATAAGATATGCAATGAATATTAAACATGATCATGCATAAATATGCATAAAACAAGCTTTTAATACCAAATACAAAACATGCTCTTGAAACCAAACATGAAATGCATCAACATGCATAAAACAAACTTTTGATACAAAATAAATTATTTCTCCTTTTATATAAACATGTTCTTAAATAATGTTCTTGATACCAATAAGAAGATAATCAATATAAGAATTCTTGATATCAATAAAACAAAAGCAATAAGCCTTTTTGTAAATAAACAAATAAAAATCATGCATAGAAAAATCATGCATATAAGCTCAAATACTAAATACTTCTCAAATACTTCTCCCGCTTTTTGTCAATTATCAACAAAGGGGTTAAAGTAAAAACAAAATGTTCTCCCCTTTTTGTCAAAAACAAAAATCAACAAAGGGGTGACATAAAACAAATCAATAATGGATATATGCGATATACATTCAGGAAGAGGAAGATGCTAAGTTAACTTCCCTACATATATGCATTACATGATGGAGGGATGACAAGCCCTAATTCACATAACACATAATATGCAATGCATAAGAGGAGATGTGAAGCTCCCCCTACACACGTGTATCGCATAAAGAAGAGTTGTCAAGCTCCTCAATATAAGATACACTCAACATGAATCTATATGTAGAAGAGATGTTAAGCTCCCCTTGCATATAGGCAATACAAATCAAAACATTTTATGATACCAATTGAAAGAAAACAAATATATCTTTCATTACATGATACCAAATGAAAGTAAACAAATAGTATCTTGATACCAAATGTATGGTATTTTTCTTTATATGCATATGATACCAAATTAAAAATCAACATTAATTTTTTCAATCATTTTTCATCATAAAGTATGGGAGTGAAATACAAAATCAATGGTAAACAAAATACCAATTGAAAGATGAAATACGAGTTTTCTCCCTCTTTATGAAATACCAATTAAAATGATGCATAAGCTTGTATTAGTATACCAATTGAAAAACTAATCAATTGAAACATGATAGTCATAAAAACTCAAGCTTTAGTATAAACAAAATTTGTGCTTTAAGATATAAGGATATAATAAGCACAAACAAAACATATATATGTATGAAAATTAGATACCAATCGAAATTGATACTATTTGAAGTGAAAGCATACATACATAAAAATATATGAGTACACAAGAAAATGTCAATATTGATACCAATTGAAAGAATCTAATGATACCAATTGAAACAACAATAATATCAAATGTATATCTCATATTTCCTACCACCCATTTCATGCACATGTTTAAAAGATTTTCAATATTAACTTACAAGGCATGGTCGCCCAACCAACCGCCCGTGAAAGGTAGGGGTTTTCAAAAATAGGTTTTTAAATATAGTATATTTGAAAAACTTACCATAACGAAGAATATCGCAACTAGTTATATGAAAAAACTTGTAAACTAGTACGAAATCCTTCAAGTAAGGAATAAAAACAAAATAATTTTCATGAATCAAGAAATTCACATGATAACCAACACTCAAAGTCCATAAAGCCCATACATACTCATGAAAATAAAATCATGAGAAAACAATAAGTGAGGTGAGTGTATAAGATATATGTGAAACACATTATCATGAAAATATGCAATCAAGCTCAATTTGAAATTCCTTTAAACATAAAAAACATGAAAATCATAAAAATTTAATTTTGACAAATTTTCATTAAAAAGCAATTTATGCTTCAAGGCATATGTATGTTTTGACAAAGCAAAAAGTATACATACATATCCCTAAACACAATTAAGTTTATATATAAAGACTTGCATGACAAGCAAATGACTCAAGGGGTATACATGTATATCTTAAGGTTTGTCAAAATAAACATATACATGAAGTGAAAACATATGATCATAAAATATGTCCAAAATGGGAATACAAGTTTAAAATGCATGAATCATCAAAACTAGTCTATACTAGCACATCTAATGGGTACAAATAAGCGTTCAAGTACAAACATATAAAAATTTATTTGTGGCCCACTATATGTACAAGTATACATCCTAGTTTTAATGAAAACTAACATCTAAACAGGTAATCAAATCATGAAGCATAAAACGAGACATAAATAATCATAAAAACGATCATTATGCAAATCCACATGCTATTAGAACTATGATATACATAATAGCTAAACAATGGTGAGAACACTAAAAAATGATCCATATCAACATGGGGGATCTCAAAAGCTATACACGCATGTCAATGGTCTAATAATCATGACATTTAACATACTAATCAAAACATGAAGCATCAAAAACAAAAATCATAAACATCCTTATGATCATTATGTATATGCATTTGCATTAGATCTAGGATATACATATTAGTTTAAAACAAAGTGAGAACACAAAGATATAAGTCCATATTAAACATGGGTGTCTCAAATAACTAAACATGTATATCACTAATCTAACTATCATGGCATAATCATAATAATCAATAAACATCAAAACATGCTATAAACAATGAACATGGAAAGCATGCAAATATAAATAGGAGTTAGAGATTGATACCAAAACCGATAAGGGCACATTTCTAGTTCTCCAAACCAAGGTGGTCCTCCCACCAAACTCTCCTTGAAAGTGATGTATCCAAATAATCCTCATGAAGCTTGGAACGCATCCACCTCAAGGCACCATCGCTCTCACGTCATGCGAGAGCCCACACCTACATCAAATATAATAGGGGTGGTCTTTAGTACCCATACTCTTTTGGGTCCATGGAGGTTCGTACCTTTTCTAACCAAACAAATTTATTTGCTAAATTAAAAACATGTATTCTATCATAACAAAATTTAGCAAGGTGGCCCTTACATCCACAATGTGTACAAGTGTACACATGAGTATACATGTGATGGTTGTGACCGTGAGGAGCATGTGTATGCCATGGAGGGTGTGCATGCAAAGATGGAACTTGTTTCTTTCTAAACAAAGATTCCAACGTGTATGGCTCAAAATACAATGGCTCAAAGTGGAGCCCAAACAATCAATATTCTTCTTTAGCATGGATATATCATTTTTAATTAAAGAAGAAGTGGAGCATGCAATGGGTGAACTAGGTGAAACTATCCTAGCATGGCAAACATGTGAATCTATATTATTTTGCAAAGATTCATTTTTCTTTAAACAAACATCTAAATCATTTGAAATAGAAATTATTTTGTTTTTCAAAGAATCATTCTCTTTTACAATAAAATCAACTTTTGAAGACAATTTTTCATTTTTCTTCAAAATTATTTCACAATCATTTTTATTTTTCAAAAATTCATTTTCTTTTAGGGCAAGTTCAAGCTTAGATTTTAATGAATCTCTTTCATTAGAAATCTCCACTTTATCTTGCAAAACCAAATCAAGTTTTGAACATAAATCCTTATTTTATTTATTTAGTTCAAAACTCTTCTTTGTCAAAATATTATACTTTTCTATCAATTTTTCACAAACTATAGAAAGTTCTTCATTTAAAGTGTTGAGATCAACATGCTCATTACTAGAAGAACTAGCATCATCACAATCTAATTGAGTTTCCGAGTATACCTCAAGGGAGTCATTCCCTTAGACCATAAAGCATTGTGGCTCGGATTCTCCACTAGATTCATCCTCCGTTTGGATTGGCAATTGAAGCTTGGAGGTGGTCAACTCGTTCCACACTGCAAAGGCAGAATCAAAGTTAGAAACAAGCATAAAATATTCTTTGTTTAGCGTGCTTCTAATAGCCTCAAGGGCTTGTGTATTGGTCCTTACACGATTGTAGTTACCAAGATAGCATTTCTTGGTAGCGGCATGGAAAACATGCAAACCTAGGGTTTTTAGGTACATGGACATCCTAAATTTCCATGTGTCAATGTTAGAAACATCAAACATGGGAGGTGACAAGCAATCCATGAGTATGTGCAAACAAATATACATGCAAATGCAAATGATAGATTAGCTAACCAAGATCACACTCCTAGGTGGTTAAACGAAATATCAGGAGCGTAGGCTCTGATACCAATTGAAAGTACACCTAGAGGGGGAGTGAATAGGTATACCGCTAATCTAATGAACTAAATGCAGAATTTAAAAACTAATTTGCAACAACACTTAGTGCAACCAACGAGTGTAGCCGAATTCCCCGTGAAGGGCTCTGGACTAACTCCTCTTGATTCCTCTGAATAAGAGTTGAGGCGCTATATGAAGCTCTCGTGGTTAAGCACAAGTGAGGCACACAAGTAAACACAACCAAGCATATAAGAATAAGCAATATGGATCAATGCAAGGCACAACACAAGCATATATATGATATGGCAATATGAATAAATGCACAACACAAATAAAAGAGAGAGGGTTGAGAGTCAATAGATCAAACGCAAACAAGAAGATGTGTTTCGAGGTTCGAGCACCGAGCTCTACGTCCCTGCCTTCACCGAGAAGGATTTCCAATCCACTAGGAGTACCGAACTCCTCTCTCAACCAATACAACCTCCACCGAGGCAATACAAAAGGTCTACCGAAGACCTGAGTACCGAACTCCACCAATACAACCAAATCCACCTCACCGAGAGGGATACAAGCACAATCCACCTCTACTGAAGAGGGATACAAACACCAACCAACTCCACCTCACCAAGAGGGAGTAAACCACAACCTCAACCTCTACCAAAGAGGGAGCAACCAACAACCCAAATCCACCTCTACCAAAGAGGGATATCCAAATAAAAGGGTTTATAGCAAGTGGTATATCTCAACCACAAACCAAATCCTTTTCCCACAAATAAATGATCCTATAGAATAGGATAGAGGACATAGCTCAAGTGGAAAACCAAGAGTTTGGAAAACAAAAACTCAAAGAAAAACACTTGGGAAAACACTTTGAAGATGATAGAATTGAAGAATAAAACAAATCTCCCAAATTTCTATTTTCTTTGATTTTTCAAACCCTAAAACACAAAACCAAATTTGAAGTTTAAAGCCCAAAAATACTTTTGAAAACTTGGAAATAAACTCTGGAGAAGCTCTAATTTTTCTTCCTAAAAACTTGACCAAAAACCCAAAACAATGGGGGTATATATAGCCCCTAATCCAAAACTAGCCATTGGCTGAATTTTCAGCCTTTGGCGGCTGGCGGTAAACTGCCCGGTCTACCGCCAACGGTCAAAAATATGACCGTTGGAAGCCAGCGGTCGACCTGCCGGTTGACCGTAAAAATTCAAAGAGCAAAACTCTCTGGCCGGTCGACCGCACGGTCGACCGCCCAAGTGCCTGGCCAACGTGCACAGGTGTGTGCACGTCGGTCGACCGCCCGGTCGACCGACTCTGGGTCCGGTCGACCGGCCCGGTCGACCGCCAGAGCCTCGCAGAAGGCGATCTAGGTCAGAAAACTGGGTTTTAAATAATTCTAATAAATCCCATAAAACTTCTAAAAATCCACAAAAATAGTTTCTAACATAATAAATGATATACAAAATGTGATAAAATTTCAATACAATTATCAAACATTTTGAACCATTTTTGCGTTATGGAAAAATTATCGAAAACCAAAAACCGTATTTTTCCAAACTTTGATTTTTCAAATAAACTTTATCCAAAACATATCCAAATACAAAAATATGATACTTAATCATTTTAAAGCATGTTGCATATGGACATAGGTCCAATATACATGAAACATATACATATCATTGTTTTTGTCTTTAAATACCAAAATATGTTTTTTTAAAACACAAAACCTAGATACATGAATAGGTATGTCAAACTAAGTTTATTTAAGACATGAAGCATACATGTATATAGATCACATCTAATATACATAAAACTAAGTAAACTTGTTTTGATATACTATCTATTCATGAAAACCAATATCGGTTAAACTAAAAATCGAAAAAACCGAATCCAAAACATGAAAACGTGTGTGTGTTGTGAACTTGAGCATATCACACTATCTAGTCTTTACAAATGGATTTAAAACAAATTATAAACTAGGTACCGAAGTCTTCTTGACGAACTCTGTCTTCAAGTCGAATCGATCTAAACCGTGATCCACCGAGCTTGACTCCAACGAGTGCTATATACGATCTTGATGCTCGGGCTCTGGAATCACCAAGTGAAAGGCTTCAAAACTCCTTTGTTGAAGCTAATCACCAACTAATATCTTGATTAAAGATCTGAAACTAAACATCACAAGATAATTAGTAAACATAACTACATGAGTTAATCATCATCAAAACTAGAGTGGAAGGCCTCTGGGCCAATATGATCCACTTCGAGAAGGCGGACGTCACCAGTAAGGTCTTGGATCCTTCCTTTGCCAATTTTAATTAAGGAAGATCCAACTTTCTGTTGGCAAAATCTGCCATTAAGTGAAGGATTACGGCCTGTGAAGGAGGAAAAACTTTCGTGTCCAATTGGTCTAGTGGTCTTGGGACGACTTATCATCCTAAAAGTAGATAGGACGACTTGTACGCCTTGGGAGCAAAGACTCTATTGTATGAAGGACAATCTTAATGTATTATCAATGTATCTTCCCTTTTGAATTAATAAAATTTTTACTTTTTGCTCATTTACTTTGCTCCCTGTCTTTCTTCTTGATCTCTGGAAGAATCTGGAATGGACTGGCTTAGGTTGGGAGAAATCTATCTGGTGCAGCCGTACGCTAAGTGATCCCACTCGATTTTCTCCATAGGCCTTTTCTTAAAGAAGGAGAGAAAAGCTCTTAGCGGACCTAAGCTTCCAACGAAGCTAAAGATGGATTTTCAGCTAAGTTAGAAATGAGCTCTCAGTGGAACAACACAAAGTTTTTCGCGAAGCTAAAGATGAGCTCTCAGCGGAGCTAAAGCTCAGATTTCAGTGAAGTTAGCCGAGCGTCACGCGAAGTCAACACTGAACTCACAGCGGAGCTAAAGCTCAGCTTTTAGCGAAGTTAACCAAGCGTCACGTGAAGTCAACACTGAACTCGCAGCGGAGCTAGCCCTCGGCGGAGCTAAAGTGAAGCTTCTCGGAGAAGGCGCTTGGGCGCCGTTTCAAATTAATTTGAAACGACCACCAGCGCTCCTTTTGAGGAGGCGAAGGTAGACAATTTTATGTCTATAAAAGCCCGGTGGGCTGAAAGAGAGAATCACCTTCTCTTATAAACGTTTCAAATTTTTCAGAGAGCAAATCTCTTTCTCCTTCTTCTTCCTCATTCAGACTTTCAGAACTTCTCAGTTCTTCATGGCCCCTAAGCGACGCGTAGGAAAAGAGGTGGTGACCTCTACTACGGAGGTGCCATCTCCTCCTCCAATCATCGAATAGCCCATAGCGGGTAAGGAATTTTCCCATTTCAGAGAACTTTGCTCTCTTTTTCAAGCCGATTCCTGGCTATTTCATGGTGAACTTGGAGGGATTCATCATGATTCAGTGATCTTAGGGAGTCACACTCCCTTAATTTAATTCTACCAAATTTTTAGGGGATTTAATTCCCCTTTAATTTCGCGATTTGGAATTTTAGAAACTGGCGGGTTTCTTTTCCATATTTCTATGCGAAGCTAGCCCTTAGGGTTGTTTGCATTCTGTTCAGTAATAAAATGCGAAGCTAAACTTTCGGAGCAAAGTTAATCACTTAGTGATTTTCTGTACTCAGCCTTCGTGCAGAGTGCAAAGCTGAGCTTCGGGGCGAAGCTAATGCTAGGCGTGCTTCGTTCGGAGAGCGAAGCTGTGCCTTAGAAAATTTCTTTTGCTTTAGCTTCTCTTGTTTTTTGCTAATGGACCAATATAGTTTCTTCTTGCTTTGCAGTGCATTATACTCCGGGACCCTTGAACAGCCTCTTCAGATCGGCCAGGGGACTGGATGAAAATGTTAGCCTAAAATTTCAGGGGCAAGCTTCGCTGTTCCGTGAGTGGAGTACTCCTGGCCGCGATGCCCTTATCCAGACCGGGGATCAGCGTACAATGAGGAGTATTTGACTACTGCTCCTCTAAAAGACTACGATTGGAAGATTCACCGGAAGCTCACCTTCATGTTTGGGGACACAGCGCCTGACACAGATCATCAGATGCTAGCCGGGGAAGGGCAGTGGATCTTTAATCTGAACGGCGAAGAGTACTACCTCCCATCTAGCAAGCGTCATTTCCCGCTATCCTTCTTCTAATGCGTGGCGAGGCCTCGGAAGATGAAGTGGCCGGTGACCTAGACTACTGACTCAGTTCATGTGGGTATATTGATAGCTGCATCTCCTGGTTATACAAGAGTAGGTCCTCCTCGTTGCATATTAGGTCTTCACCCCGGAAATGTTCTCCCTAACATCCCGGTGGGGGAAATCCAGCTATGACTCAGACCTTTGGAAATCAGTTCTTCAGAGTCCACAACAAATACCCGACAACTGATTTTAGGACCCCAGGCTGGATTCATCCTCCTAAGGCCTGGTGGAGGGATTTGACCCTATATATCCTGGCCCATTTTGAGGAGGATTTGGAGAGGCTGGGGCTGTGTGAGGCTGTCAGAACAACTTGCTATGGCATCCAGACGAGCGTAGCAAACTTCTACACCATCTTCGAATTGTACTGCCCAGCTACAGGGACTTTCTTCACCCCTGTAGGCGAATTGGACATGGCTTTGTATGAGATGTGAGAAGTCTCTGCTTTGCCAATGGGATCTCTCCCTATGAAGAATACTTCCCATGCGAGGCGAAATTGGCGCTTTTGGAGAAGCATGAGCCGACCTTGTTCGAGACCTATCGCGAGTTGATGTGCCATTTCTACATCTGTTCGAGCATGCATGGGAATCCTAAGGGAGCTTCGAGTAGTTCGAAGAGTTAGGGGAATTATCTGTTCCCCAACCTGGAGGATGCTCCTGAAGCGCCTCACCGTGAGGTTGCAGACGAGGATATCTTTCGGAGGATGAAAGAGCATGCCCAGGGAGATATTGTTCTGGAAGAAGATGATGGTATCTATAAGACTTGACATTCTCAGGGCCTTTCATCATCAGCCACGCCAACTAATGTCCCGGAAAGCACTTTTGGCCCGGTTTTTATCAGTTTGGTTGAAGAGATGTGTGGTGCCATCTCCTTCTAGTGATATCGTCCTCCCCACTGTCTTATTGCTGGCTGTTCGTTTGGTACACGGTCGTTCTCTTGGACTTCTTGCGATGGTGTGCTGTATTCAGCGAGGTCTTCGTGCATTGACGGTTGCTTTCTCCAGACCACCAATAACAAAGAGGGGAAAAGGGATGATCTTACCTCGCAATGGACCGAACCCCAGGATTGGATTGCCATACACTTACTTGATGGCATGGTTTGCTCTTCACTGTCCAGTTATTATTCAAGCTGAGGAAGAGCCTCCAGAGGGTGTTCGAGGCTCTTCGGGTAGCGCATCTCCATCGATTTTAGGGTTCCTCATGGTCACGGACTTACGTGGCTGTGGTCCGTAAGCTGTTATGCTGGTACGACATGTATAGTCTCTTCCGGTGCTTCCCCCATATCCGCAGTGCAGGATATGTTGAGGAATTCAAAGATGTTGGGGACAGTAAGATGTCGTTAAGCAGGGGAATCTTCGACTAGCTGGTTAGCATTCGACCTTCTCATCTGGTGTATAGGAGCGGGAATACCTGCTATTTGGAGCCATACGTCCCCAGCTGGTTTGCTCGTCAGTTCGGGTATGATCAACTCTATGTTGGCAACCCGAACACAAACCTGGCCTTCATGGGAAGCCTCATTGATGGTGCTCGCGCCTGGCGGTTCTTCTTTGCTGGTTATACTGAGGCACGGCTGTGCATGCCATTAAGGACCCCAAATCTACTGATGACTTTGGGGTTTTGCCAATGGTACAGAACTTCAAGCTCTACGCCTACTGAATTTTCTATTAACTCCTTCGGCTTAAAGTGGATCTCCCAGCGACTGAAGCAGAAAGTCACTGAGAAGGGTGAGGGTAAAAGAGTCCGGGTGCCAGACATTCCGGAGTTTATTGCCACTGCCGATAGTAAGGCTTCGGACGCTGAAAGCCCTCGCTTTGAAGGAGTTGCAGGTACTGAGGCTCCAGCAGATGCTTCTAGCGGGGTAGGCACGGCTCCTATGGAAGACGTGAAAGTGGAAGAGGTGGAGGAAGAAGATCCCGACGTCCACTTCAAGCGAAAGCGGCAAGGTGGATCCCGCAGAAAGAGGGTGGTAAAGAAGCCTCGTCGCTATACTCTCACTATTATTGCAGAGGGTGAATCAGCTGCAGGCCCTCCTCCTCCTGTCCCGTTAGTTATTAAACTAGCGGCACAGAAACAGACAACTAAGAAGGTTGTTCCAGGTTTGGGTAAGACCACTTCCACATCGCGCGCGCGCGCGCGCGCACACACACACACACACACATATCTCTTCTTTTTTATTTCCTCCTTTCATGCAGCTAACTTGTTCAATTTGTGATTCAGAAACTGAAGCCGCAGGAGAACAGGGGGGTTATTACGATCCTCTGTTTGCCTATAAGGAGGGTGACGAGGCTAGCTACTTTGTCATTTTCGAGGAATCTGAGGGTGACGGAGCTGATGTCGGTCCTTCAGGTGCTAGGGCCTCGAAAGAGAGTCCAATGACTTCAAGCTCGATAGGATGGACTACAAAGCCCTTGGCAAGCGAAGGCGATCTGGAATTTCGGTTATGGAAGCAGTCAGGACGGATGAAGTCCTTCCTGAGGTTGCTGCTGGAGCTTCTCCCACTACTGCCAAGATTTCTCCCATGGAGCCTGCTAGAATTAGTGTTGCTGCTGGCGCCGAGGAGGTTGAGACGATATCATCTATTGGTAATACCTTGACCATTTGTAAGCAACCTTTCTTTGATATTATTATATCTTGCTTCAATAAAGTACTTTTTGCAGGTGTTCCGCCGTTGGGTACATCAACTTTGAGGAAACCAGCGAGTCTTCCTGGGGAATTTAGGGAAGAGATAAGTACTTCAGCTGTCGTGAATGTTGCGAAGTTAGACGTCTTGTATCGCAACCTGCCGTTTTACCAACCTGAACCTTCTGGTGACTCTAGGATGGTCGAGGATATGATGGCTGCGGAACCAATCACACTCCCTGTTGAGCCGGTTGATGAAACGATGGTGGTTTCTCTGATGCCACCAGTCTTGGCAACTACTGGGCTGAGGATAATCACCAGTCCTACCTCTTCGACGCTAATCGTTGAGCCGGTTCTTCCCGAATAGTTACCAGTCCTACCTCTATCGTGACTGGTGTACTATTTTCGATGAAGACTCCTCCCCGATCACCGACGATCCCTTATCTTTCTCCAACTAGTGCTTCTGCCATTTCCACCACCATTATGACAGTGAAACCAGTAGAAGTTTTGTCTTCTAGGACTATTCGCTCACCGGGAGTAGTTGAAGCCGAGAAAGAATTTGTGGCTGAGATGGTTGACAGCTTTTACAAGAGCCTAAAGCGATCTGTTGCTTTGGTCTTGAAGGGCTCAACCACCTATTTTCTGCTTTAAAGGTGGTCCTCTCTCAAAATATCGAAAGCATTCGAGACTTTAGAAGGGATGACCAGGCTGCCGCATTGGAGCTTCTGGTGGAGAGGCTTGAGAAGGATGTGGGCGAGTGGCGTCACCTTAGCAGTTCAGATTTAGATTTCTCAGTTGATGAAGAGCTTGAACGCTTCGTCACTCAAATGCGTAAGGCTCACCTTGCAGCTCAGGAAGCGGCTAAGGCAATATCTTCAGGTCTAAAATCCTTGAAAATAAGGAAAGTAGAAATTGAGATGCCATTGATGGTTACAATAGCGCTCTTCTTGATGCTGAGAATAAGATTGAGAAGGCCAAGGAGATAATCAAGAGGGCCAATCTTCTTCTGTCCAAGACTGAACCGGTGCGTCTTGAGGAGATCGCTCGGCTAGAGCAGCTCAAAGCCCAAAATGATAGAGTCCTGCAGCAGGAGCTAGCACAGAGGGCAACTTTGCTGAAAGTGAAGCTCGTCTGTCCCAGACAGTGAACTTTAATGAAGCTGAGTTAAATTGCAGGCATTTGTCAGAACTGCTAAAGAGAGGAAGAATAAGCTGGTTGCCTTCGAAGAACAGATCAAGTCCTACGAAGCACCATCGTAGCTTGTAATCCATGTATTCCCCTTCTCTTTTTTTATTGAATCAATAAAATAATTTTATTTGATTCTTTTACTGTATTCCCTGCTGTATTCCCTGCTTGTTTTATCTTCTGAGTTTATAACCCTCAAAAGAAAGGAAATAACAGTATAACTAATCTATTCAAAGGTTGATGACATGATAGAATTAGCTATTTGATAAATTATCACCAATAAATTTAAGAAATGACTCGACTCAAATCATGTTGGGATAAGAATGGGAGAGAGTGAACTTGACGATCTTTACTATTCAGAGGTAAATATTAACATAACATATTAAAGATCATTGTATTTATGAATAGGTTATGATGAATTAGACGCCACAACCAGTAATAGTTCCTACTGAACTAAGACAAATGAAGTCTAAAATTTGCCAGTTAAAAGTGACAAACTAGACATGATTGGTCAAAATTTGCCATTAAGAGGTGATGATCTGGACATAATGACAAAATAGAGGTGAACTCGATTTTAGGGACCTGTCTAGTCAGAGGTGATAAACTGGACATGATAGACTAAGACACATTAAACTTCGGATCCGCTGCCAAAGGTAGTCGTATTAACTTGGCAGCTAGTTCACAAGGGACTGTAGAGATAGATTGAATCTGGACTCCTGTTGGTTCAGAGGTGGTTGATTGGACATGATTGACTAAGGGGTCTTAGACTTACAATCTGCTGTTTAGAGGTTTAATGTTAACTTGACAATAAGAACTCCCGGCCTTGATAGAGAGAAGGAGAACAAAGTTATGGACTCATCTGTTCAGAGGTGGTGAACTGGACATGACAGTTAGAGTACCGTAAAAGAGAGAGATCTAGGTATCCGTCGGTTCAGAGGTAATATGGACATAACCGATTGGAAGTTGCTAGACTCTGAGCCCTGCCATTCAGTGGTGGTGAACTGGACATAATGGCAAAGGTATAGTCCCTACTGGATTGAAGATGAAACTTGGTTATCTGTCAGTTCAGAGGTATCATGGACATAACCGATTAAGAAGCCACCATGCTCGGGATTTTTTTACCGTTCAGAGGTGGTAAACTGGACATGACGGCAAAAAGAAAGAATTCCCCTGGTGGAAGATCATAAACTTCATGAGAAAATTGATATCTCCCTTGGATTTCATTTGGAAGAAATTGTCAGAGGTATATTATTAACGTGACAACCAAGAAAGTCCATTAGGGACTCACAAGGGAGATAATAGACTTCGAAGAGAGTCTACTAGAAACTCGCTGGAGGGTTAAGAAAATACGAATCCCATTATATGCCAGAGGTAATCATTAACGTGACAAAAAGAACTCCGAGGGGATTTTGGAGGAGATTTGTAAAGCAGCCTGTCAGAGGTATTTGAACATAACAACAATTTTGAATGCACTTGTCATTCTATTAGGAAAACGACATGTGAAATTTTGATCTGTTGAGGATATTGATTTTATTCGCCAGGGAAAATGTTTGAGTCTTATGACCAGAGGTTTAATGTTAACATGAGAGGTTTGACTCGTGATTCATTTTGAAAGGGAAATGAATATTATTTTATGTGGTCTACTATTCCATGGAAGGGAATTGGTAAGTGATTTTGGAGAGGAAATCAAGTGAGATCAGGTCCCTTAGGATTTTTAGCAAACCCTCAGCTGTCAACGGGTTTGATATGCCTTTACCAACTACCATTTGAGTTGGGTTAGTCATGCTATTCCTCTCAGCATGATGAGTTGTCAAGGACTTATGTTGGGCTTAAAAGCCAACATTTTCCTCTATCCTTAGCCGTTAGAGGCGTTGGATCATTTTGTTATTTTAAGTAACATAATGTATCTCTTGGGTTCTTTTACTCTGTAGATGAGTTGAGGATTAAAGGAGTGGACACACTCCACGAAAACTTTATCTAGAGATTATCCTTCCTTGTGGAGTCTCTGTCGATCCTTAATTTGCTTCCATGTTTTAAGGAAAGGTTCTGCAAAAAGATGCATTACGAACCTTCTTCAATGAGTTTAGCTTGATAAGCCATCAGATAAACTCATTTGATCTTTGATTTGATCGGTTACCACAACCTGATATGAACGTGGAAATAGTGGGAATGTTCTGCAAAAGGATGCTTCATGAACCTTCTTCAATGAGTTTGGCTTGATAAGCCATCAGATAAATTCATTTGATCTTTGATTTGATCGGTTACCAATCTTGATATGAACGTGGAAATAGTGGGAAGGTTCTGCAAAGGGATGCTTCACGAACCTTCTTCAATGAGTTTGGCTTGATAAGCCATCAGATAAACTAATTTGATCGTTCAGACCCTTTGGTCGTTGGGTCGAGCTTTAATTAATCGAACAGGAGCAGGGAGGATGCCATCATTGTATATAGAAAAGTCAGGCCAGATAAACCATCCTTCAGATTGTAAATAAGAACGCTTGAAACTGTTGCTTGGGATGCTTGACTTCAAAATATGACCTATTCTTCTAAGTTGAAGGTAGGTACATGTCTATATACTAGAGAAGAGAGACAAGGCTAAAACAATTTGACATCTTACCTTTATCTTTTCTTCGATATTTACATCATGCATCATAATCTCACCGATGTTCGATCGATTCGGCATTATTCAACCACAATGTAATTTACTGAATGAGGAAAGAAGCTTTTCTTTGACGCTTTTCCAAACATTTTGAATTCCAAACTCTAATCCATCGTTGTCATTGCTTCAATGTTGACATCATGCATCACCAATGTTTGATTGGTTCTACGTCAATCGACGGTGATGTGATTTGATGATAGGACAGCTTCTAATGAGTTCATAGGTGAACTAGAGAAGAGTGACAAGGCTAAAACTGACGTTCATAACCTTATTTCTTCTTCGATGTTACCAGTGTTCGATCAGCTTGACACTGGTCGACAGTAAGTTAGAGAAGAGTGACAAGGCTAAAATTGGAATTTATAACCTTATCTTCTCTTCAATGTAACCGATGTTCGATTGGCTCGACTCTGATTGACGGTGGATTAGAGAAGAGTGACAAGGCTAAAACCAAAATTTATAACCTTATCTTTTCTTTAATGTAACCGATATTCAATCAGCTCGACACTGATTGACGGTGGATTAGAGAAGAGTGACAAGGCTAAAACCAAAATTTATAACCTTATCTTCTCTTCAATGTAACCGGTGTTCGATTGCCTGACGGTGATATGATCCATAAAGAAAGAAGCTTTTCCTTAGCGTTTTTTCCAAATATCTTGGATTTAACAGTTTTGATCAGAGGTATAATGTTAACTTGACTGTAAGAAGGATTCTATCAAGGATAATACTTCTTCAAGAACCTGCCGTTGATCGACATCATGAGCGTATCACCGTCTGGGTTTATAAGGCGATATGCTCCATTTGAGTAGACTATTTCTATTATGAACGGTCCTTCCCATTTGGGTTGAAAGTTGCCTTTGGTTTTGTGCATCATGATCATGGGTCATCTGACGGTTAAAACCAAATCTCCATTTTGGAATACCCTTTGTTTAACCTTCTTATTGAAGGCTTTTGAGATTCGAGCTTTGTACAATGATTAGTGTCTAATTTTGTATAATTTTCATCACATTCTCATATTTATTTGGTATAAAATTCTGCTAATAAAGGTTTGCTTGCTTGATCCTAGGTCCATGGTGTGTAAATGAAGAAGAAAACCCTAATCACCATTTAAGGGGTGATTAAAGGCCTACCAAGTAGTCATTGACTTTAGGGAGGCAATTTTGTCAGTCCAGGACATCATATCAGCAAACCAGCAGACCTACCTGATAGGGGACAAACTGGGCGACGCGCTGCCCGAAGCCAGGCGCGCGCCGCCCTGGCAGGGCCGCGGAAACGCAGCCCAGGCCGCGTTTTCGCGGCCCTATGGGCGCGCGCGCCTGCACTTTGGGCCACGGGTCCCCCCTGGCCCCCTTTCCCCTGGTGCCTATAAATACCCCCCAGGGGTCTTCAGTTGGGAGATATTCAGAGTTAGAGCAAGTTGTTGTAATCTTATTTTTAGGATTGCAGTTGTTTTAGTTGCTTTCTTCTTCTAGTTCTAGTTTAGCCATTAGAGTGAAAGAGACAGAGAGAGTGTATAAGAGTTGTGTTTGAAGGTGACAAGCTAATACAAGTAACTACTTCTCTTTCTTCTTTCCATTTCCTTGTGCTTTCCATTTGCTTTTAATTTCTTGTTGTAGTGTAACTCCCTCTCTTTACCTCTTCTCTTTTGTTGTCTTTTCTCAAGCATGTCTAACTAACTCTTTCATTACATGGCTAACTAACTACTAACCCACTAATCTCTAACAACTTGATTGATAACCCACATGAGTCAATAGTGTCAAATAAACCTGGTGTAAATGAGAGCTATGACATCTTAAGACGAGGGTTTTAACTCTAACTTACATTCAAGTATTTACCTTCTTATATTTCATCCTTAATGGGTTTTTGATGATCTATGAGTTATGTACTTTACTTGTTTTTGTAAGTTAGAGATTTTTCTTTTAACTTTGCCGATACCATT
The DNA here is from genome assembly GCA_038442645.1 of Agave tequilana. Taxonomy (NCBI): domain Eukaryota; kingdom Viridiplantae; phylum Streptophyta; class Magnoliopsida; order Asparagales; family Asparagaceae; genus Agave; species Agave tequilana. The sequence goes on along the minus strand of JAVJIF010002508.1, from coordinate 300,692 downwards.
AGTGCACTTGTGTCTTCCCGTATTCTCGCCTTCAATTGAATCTTGATAAGGGAATGTCCAAGTTTTTGCCGTGTTAAGTTAAGTTATAGGAAGAACTTTCACTCGATTTTCACATGAATAGTTCCTATACATAAGGGGTATACTTGCCTATGATCCATCGTGAGGCTACATATTCAAGAAGTTAGGGATTAGTGGGAGCAATTAGTAGAAAGTTAGCCATGCGTCTTTACCACTAAGAAAAATCTACTTTTACAACAAGCAAACTAATTCAAAACTATTCTTGAAACAAACTTGTTTTCATTTTCACATTCTTTATTCGAACAAAGAACTTTCTCTTTTCTTGAACAAAGAAGCTTCATCAAGCTTTCATCGCTCACCCTCCTTGTGGATATGACCCGTATAGCCACTTCGCTACTATGGAAGAATCGCAAAAGCAGTAACATCGACCCACACTCTTTTTACTTATTCTTGTGCTTGCTTTTTACCGATCAAATTTTGACGCCGTTGCCGGGGAGGGAATGACTTTGTTGTTCAATACTAAAGATTGTTCTTTATTTTTGTGTGTAGGAGAAGCACCAAGGAGCTTACTATCACGGGAAGCGAAAGAGGTGGCCAAGGACATTGCGCGAAGATTCATTTACCCTCGAAAAAATTTGTGTAAAAGCGAGTTTTTCCTATTGAAGTACTAACAAACTCGTTTGCAGGGTTGCCAAAAGCCGCTAAAAAAAATTGCTTTCTAAATTTTTTAGTTTCATTGAATGCTTCACCTTATACATGTGTAATAAACTCAATAGAAATTCACTTGTTGCTTAATTGAAATTTGGATTAGACTTTTGCATTTAGGGTACGTGTCTATTTCAATTTATTTCAATTTCTGTTGAAGAGTGCTGGAGAAAAGCTACGTGTGCATTCTTATAAAATAGGACCAACATTTTGGAGTGATTTATCACTTTGAGTGTTACCTTGTTGTGAATAAACTGTACACTTGCACAATTGACGTTAAGGGCAAAATCCCAAATAAACAAGATAAGGTGGGATTTCATCACCCTTCCTTTAGCCCAAAAATTATCTCCAAGTGCACTCACACTTTCAAAGCCTTAACTAAAAACTGATAGACGTTGGCCCTAGGGACATCTCAGACTCACTAAGAGATTAACCGAGGTTGAAAATTGCAAGAACTATACTCCTGCAAAATCGGTGTCTAAGGAAAGTGGATTGAGAGGCAAAGCCTCGAAAGCTCTGTGGTTTGGGTAATTAGGCCCGTGGCTCACGCCCGGATACCTCCCCCCCGAGCTTTGCCCTTTCCTGGCCGATTAGCTTGTAGTCGAGTTCCTGCAACAACTTTCCCCGGAGAATCGACCAGTTAGGAGTCGTCTAGGTCCATGTACCTTAGACTAAGGCTTTGTGGTTGTTTTCTTTCTTTTGTTTGTTTTTTTATTCTTTTTTGATTGTTTGTTGTTTTTACGTTGTTTGTGATGTGCTGCATGCAAGAGTGGTTAAGAGATCCTGTATCTTCCAGATTAACAGAAACACTTCTCTACCCTTGCAACCAGAACCGGTGATGGCGTCACTTCAGGATAGATTTTACCCGATCAGAACCTTACTTTCATCTTGCATAAAACTTCCTGAAGCAGATGGAAATAACTTCGAGTTAAAGCCTCAATCATTAACACTCTCCTAAAGTTTCATGGTTTAGAATAGGAGGACGCATACTTCTTTGTTAGAAAATTTGAAGAAGTGTGCCTCATGATACGTATACCCCAGCTAGGAGACGATGTCGTTGGGTTACGTTTCATTCCCTTTTCCCTAAAGGACCTAGCGAAGAAATGGTTGTACAGTTTGGCAGTAGATTCTGTCACGACATGGGATGATTTCGTCAAGGCCTTCTTGAAGAAATTCTACCCAATTCACAAAACTGCCCTCATTAGAAAAAATATCATGCAGTTCAGGCAAGAGCCGAGCGAACCATTTTGGAGATACTTTGAGCGATTCAAAGATCTCCTAGCTCAGTGCCCTCATCATGGTATGAAAAAATGGCGTCAGTGCCAGATTCTCTACGATGGCTTAGATTATCAAAGGAAAACCCTCTTAGAAACCATGTGTCAGGGAGGGTTCTTGCAAAAGGTTGAGAATCTGGGTTGGGACTTATTTGAGGACTTAGCTGAGAAAACCCTGCAATGGTAGCCAGCCTCAGAAAAATCAAGGAATTCACAATTTATAGCTTCAAGAGGATAGCTCCTATCTCTAGAATCATCCATAGCTGCAGAAGCCAAGATTGCAAGCCTAATGAGGAGAATAGAGGCTCTAAAAACAAGAGAGCCAGCCAATGTCAACCAAATCAATCCACCACCAATTCATAATCTGGGTTGTTCGTACCGTCAGGCTCCAAACCATGTCTTTGAAGAGTGCCCCATTTTTCATACCCAGCAAGTGCCACCGAAACACCTGAACGCGGCCTACTCATGGCCGCCGCCTAATCCCTCCTCGTAAACATACAATCCAGGTTGGAGGAATCACCCCAATTTCTCCTGGGCCCAGAACAATCCTCCTAGGCCTAAATTCTCCAATAATTTTCACCATCCCAGTCCTCCACCAAATTTCCCCAGTCAAGCTCCATCTTCCTCCTCTCAAAGTTCACCAATGGAAAAGAAATTCAGCAAATTAGAGGAGAGCATGGAAGCTTTTATGAAGTCCCAAACCGCTTTTATGCAAAACCAGGGACAAACGCTGAACAACCATTCACAGGCTATATTGAGATTGAAAATACAGATGCGCCAATTAGCTAGATCCCTAAGTGAAAGACCAAAGGGCACTTTACCTAGTCAGCCGCTAGTTAACCCAAAAAACTCCAATCAAGTATATGAAATTCAGGATTCGTCGATCAACCAGTGCAATGTTGTTCACACACTTCGATCTGGAAAGAAGGTAGACAACTAGGTCTACCAACAGAAAAGTCCAGTCCATCCTGATCCTACTCCAGCCTCCACCTCTGCTAGTTCCTCCCAAACTGCTCCTCAAACATCTGACGATGACAAAGCTGCTGAATAAGTCCATAAGCCTGTAGCACCCTTTCCCAATAGACTTAGGAACAACAATAAGAATATGCACATGGATAAGATGCTAGAGATGTTCTACCAGGTCAAATTGAATGTGCCTCTTCTTGACGCTATCCAACAAGTCCCAGCTTATGCAAAATTTCTTAAGGATATATGTACTAAGAAGAGAAAGACAAATGTGCCCAAGAAAGTGTTCTTGGCAACCAATATAAGTGAATTTCTGTCTGGTCCCATTCCGGTGAAATACAAGGATCCCGGATGTCCCACAATCTCCTGTACCATAGGACAGACAGAAATTAGTAGAGCATTTCTTGACCTGGAAGTAAGTATCAACTTGCTACCTCTCTCAGTATACTAGCAACTTGGGTTGGGCGAGCTGAGCCTAATCCGAGTCACCATTCAGTTAACTGACCGATCTGTGAAGATCCTGAAGGGAGAAATCACAGACGTCCTTATCCGGGTCGGGGATTTCATCTACCCCGTTGACTTCATTATGCTTGAGACCCAACCTGTGTCCAATCTAAGGTCTCAAACTCCAATCATCTTAGGGCGCCCATTCCTTGCTACAACCAATGCCATAATCAACTGTAGGAACGGGTCCATGCGATTGACCTTTGGGGAGATATGACGAAGGAAGTCAATGTCTTCAATCTTGGAAGACAACCTAGGGATGTCAATGATCAGACTTTTAAGGTCAATTCCATTAACAATCTGACCAGTGAGCATGAGGAAGTATGGAGATAGAAACAGAGGTAGAGTTTGATCTGGAGGTTGAGGATTTTAATCTAGATTAGATCGTAGATCCAGCAGTGGATTGGGCGTCAAGCCCAAGTGTACCTCATCATAGGATTGAAAGCCTGAAGATTACATCCAATGAAGCAACACCTTCCCTAGAGCTAAAAGCCTTACCTGAACACCTCAAGTACGCCTACCTAGGCGGAAAGGACACCTTGCCAGTCATCATAGCATCCCACTTGACTGAGCAATAAGAGGACAGCTTAATGTCTATTCTGAAAAGACATAGGGAGGCCATTGGATGAACGATGAAGGACATCAAAGGGATAAGTCCAGCCATAGTGCAACATAAAATCCATTTAACCGATGAAGCAACCCCCAGGAGGGACCCACAATGTAGGCTTAACCCACTCATGCAAGAGGCAGTTAAAGCAGAAATTTTGAAACTATTAGATAATGGGATCATTTATCCTATTTCTGATAGCCAATGGGTTAGCCCCGTTCATGCGGTCCCAAAGAAAGCTGGCTTTACGGTGGTTGAAAATGAGCAAAAGGAGTTGGTGCAGACAAGACTGCCTACCAAGGTTCATGCCTGTATCGACTATAGAAAGTTGAATGCAGCCACCCGTAAAGACCACTTCCCGCTACCCTTCATCGACCAAATGCTAGAAAGATTGGCTGGACATGAGTACAATTGCTTCCTAGATGGGTACTCAGGATACAATCAAATCCCTATTGCTGCAGAAGACCAGGAAAAGACCACATTCACCTGTCCGTTCGGAACCTTTGCTTACCGACGCATGCCCTTTGGATTGTGCAATGCTCCCGCAACATTCCAACGGTGCATGCTTAGTCTTTTCTCTGACATGGTAGAACGTTTTCTTGAGATTTTCATGGATGACTTTTCCATCTACGGAGATGCATTTGATCAGTGTCTTCATCACCTAGAGTTAGTGCTACAAAGATGCAAGGAGAAGAACCTAACTCTAAACTGGGAGAAATGTCACTTCATGGTGAGACCGGGGATTGTCTTAGGCCATGAGATTTCTAGGAGAGGCATTGAAGTGGACAAGGCTAAAGTAGAAGTGATTGCTAAGCTTCCACCACCCAAAAGCATCAAGGATATTAGATCCTTTCTAGGGCATGCTGGGTTCTACTGACGGTTCATTAAGGATTTTAGCAAAATCGCTAGGCCCTTAACCAACCTGCTCGCTAAGGACATGCCTTGGATTTTAACGATAAATGTTTCAAGTCATGGGGGAAGCATAAGTAAGAACTTATTTCTGCGCCTATTATTTCTGCTCCTAATTGGGCCCAACCATTCAAAATCATGTGTGATGCCTCTGATTTTGCTATTGGCGTTGTTCTAGGACAGCACATCGATAATAGGCAGCACGTGATTTGCTATTCGAGTAGGACCTTGAATGACGCCCAACAGAATTATACAACGACTAAGAAGGAATTCTTGGCCATTGTCTTCGCGTTAGAGAAGTTTCAGCCCTATTTGTTAGGCTCGAAAATGGTGATTTTTACGGATCACTCGGCTTTGAAATACCTCATGACCAAGAAGGAAGCAAAAGCCCGATTGATTCGGTGGATCCTTTTGCTTCAAGAATTCGACCTGGAAATTCGTGATAAACGAGGTATAGAAAATGTGGTTGCAGATCATTTGTCACGAATTCCGAATGCACCGATCATACAAGCTCCGATCAACGAGGATTTCCCAGACGAGCACATCCTGACCATTTTTAAGGAACCCTGGTATGCGGATATTGTCAATTATCTAGCCACTGGACAATTACCCGCTGACTGGACAAAGCAAGACCAATGTCGTTTCTTTTCCCAAGTACGGTACTTCTTCTGGGAAGAGCCGTATCTTTTTAAGTATTGTCCCGACCAGATTATTAGACAATGATACCAGAGGAAGAATAGAGGAGTGTGTTAAGCTTTTGCCATGAACTGGCATGCGGAGGGCACTTCGATCCCCTCAAGACTGTAGAGAAGGTTCTACAAAGTGGGTTTTACTGGCCCACTTTGTTCAAAGACTCATACCATTTTTGCAAGTCATGCGCAAATTGCCAAAAGATTGGGAAAATTTCAAGAAGAGACATGATGCACCTAAACCCGTTCCTAGAAGTTGAAATTTTTGATGGTTGGGATATCGACTTCATGGGATCATTCCTTAATTCCTTCGGTAACCAGTTCATTTTGGTTGCTATGGACTATGTCTCTAAATGGGTAGAAGCTGTGCCAACTAAGACCAATAACAACAAAGTGGTTGTCAAATTTCTCAAAGAAAACATCTTCTCCCGATTTGGCACCCCTAGAGCGATAATTAGTGATAATGGATCACATTTCTACAACAGAGTTTTTGAAGCTCTGATGCGGAAATATTCCATCAATCACAAGTTGTCTACTCCGTATCACCTCCAGACAAATGGGCAGGTCGAAGTCACCAATCGACAGATCAAGCTCATTCTGGAAAAGACTGTCAGACAAAACCGAAAGGATTGGTCGGTCAAACTCAATGATGCATTGTGGGCTTACCGCACTGCTTTTAAGACAGTTCTGGGGATTTCTCCGTATAAAATCGTATTTGGAAAAGCCTGTCATCTGCCAGTTGAATTAGAACACCGTGCCCTATGGGCCATTAAGCAACTCAATTTTAATCTGACCAAGGCCAGTGAGCTAAGGAGACTGCAGATTTCAGAATTAGAGGAGATACGGAATGAAGCCTATGAGAATGCTCGGATCACCAAAAGCAGGACTAAACTTTTTCATGACCAGATCATAACCCAGAAAACTTTGCCCCGGGAGACAAGGTTCTGCTGTACAACTCAAGGCTTCATATTTTCGCGGGAAAGCTGAAGACTCGTTGGTCTGGACCGTTCATGGTGCGCACCGTTTTCCCACACGGTGCTGTGACTATTGTAGACCCTAAGACCAACACGGAATTCAAAGTGAATGGGTAAAGACTGAAGCCCTTTTTGACCACTGAGCCTACATCACAGGCTGATAATGTGCTGACTCTTTTTGCCCCGTCATACACCTAACCACAGCCATCCACACCGCAACTAAAAAAAATATACTAATAATAATACACTTATTGTTTATATGCTTACCCCTTTAATAGGTAGTGAAAAATGCATAATTATCATTACATTTACCATCACATTTTATATTATTCCTACAATTATGCACCATTACTAATATTTTATTATTTAATGTGTGCAGGCCTTGAGTATTTATTTATATAAAGAATAAAAGCCTAAATGAAGCCCAAAAGCCAATGTCCAAGCCCATGTCCAAGCCCAAGATCAAAAGTGCAATTACCAAATGTCAAAATTGCAATTACAAAGTGCAAAAATTACAAATACTAGAAAGAGGGAAAGGATAGAATTCTATTCAACCCTAAATGCTTGGTGGATGAGGATAAATAGAGTGCAAGGATGAAATTCGTTTTGGGAAGAGATTTGGATTTAGGATAACTTGATTTCCAAGTTATCCCGAAATCTCAAATTAAAGAGTCGAGATGCCAGAGCCAGATAGATACGCCCAAATGGACGGACCAGAGGAGGCCTCGCGCAAAAGCGCGCGGCAATGTGGATGAGGCTGCTTACCAGATTTCGTGGCTGAGTTTTATCGGGACTCTACTTCCTCCAGCGCCTATAAATACCCCTGCAGACGCAACAGAGAGGGGCATCCAGAGACGGGGAGATTAGGTTTTCTTTAGCTTTTTCTTTAAATTTCTGCAATTGTAATTTCTTTTTAAGCACATTGTGGAGAAGGAGCTTTGTATTTGGAGGATATTTTCGAATAAAGGTTACCTCTTTGCCATTTAAATTACTATCTTTTAATTTGGTTTTTCTCTGTGATCTGTCTCTTGTTTTGTTTTTCTTTCTTTTTGCAATCCTTCTTATTAAACAACATAAAAAAAAGAGATAAATCGAAAAGATAAAAAAAAATGATGATGAACTAATTCCTTATTGTGGTTTGCTGAATTCTTAAACAACCCTAGAGCAGTTAAGAATTGATCGGATTGATAACACTTTTTAGAAACCCTAGGTTTAAGGTAGGTTGCTTGAAGATTAAATTGATGACTAGTTTTCTAATCTAGGTTACACCTTTAAATAATTCTTCATACTTCATGCTTAAGAACTTTGACAGCATAACTTCAAGGTAAAGCTTTTCTTACGCTGTACTTAGATGTTAGGATGAAAACTTGTTGGATTTTTAGGAGTGCGAACTAGTAAGATTCTAAAATCTTTTTCTCTTGCTTGCATCTTCTCTAATAAACCTAAGATCGATTTCATGTATTTCAAGATGATGTTCAATATCCTTAACTTGCACTATGGGTTGTGGTAGAAGATCAGTAAAACCACATCTCTCTAATCATATATATTTCAAATCTAATCTCTCCTTTGTCTTATTTGAAGTATACAGAGAAATCGTCCGAAAAGCTTGCATCACATCCTTCCCTGTGGATCGACCCGCTTTGGCCCTTGCTGCAGCGGATAGCATTGAGACTGAGAATTCTAACTCTTAATCTTTTTCTTTGCAATTTCTTAAATCTCAATCAAAAATTTTGGCGCCGTCGCCGGGGAAGGAACGACACGATTTTCTCAAAGCTAACTCTTTTATTCTTTCTGTTTGCAGGTTCAGAAAATAGGAAAACTAAACAGCAGCGAGGACACATAACAACCCTGTGCCTCTGCCCTCGAAGGCAGAGCAACAGGGCCTACTACAGAGCCGCGAGTCCACGGCAAAAGCCGCGTTTCCGCGGCCTGAGTAGTTGACTACTTACCCAGTTTTTTGCAGGTTGCTGCTAATTGCAATTCTGATTTACTGCTCTGTTAGAAGTTTCTCTGTGATAAACCTGCACACTGCTAACTAAATAACAGTAACTCATTTGTTGATAAATAAAAAAAATTAGACTCTTGCATCTAAGGCACGTGTCTATTTCATTTTTTTTATTCTATTGAAGAGTGCTGGCGATAAGGTACGTTTGCATTGCATATAGATTAGGAAACACTCTTGGCTGATTTACTACTTTTTGAGTGATTACTTTTCTACTGCTTTACACGTACACAAGAATATCTTAAGGGCAAAACCCATTAACAAGATAAGGTGGGGATTTCATCACCCTTCCTTGGCCCACAAATCATCTCCGTCACACTCACAACCCTAACCTTAAGTAAAATTTGACTAGACGTTGGCCTTAGGTTAACTCGGACTCACTAGGAGATTGGCTGAAGGGGGAAAGTTGTTCAAAATTAACTCTTACCAAATCGGTGTCTAGGCAGGGGATTGAGGGTCAAAAGCCCGAAGATCGGTGGTTATTTAATTAAGGAACATCTTTGACGGAAAACCTCCCACCAGTCTTTCCACCTGCCTGGCCGATTAACTTGTGGTTAAGGTCGGCAATAGACCTCCTAAGGACAGTCTAAAGTTAGGAGTCGTCTAGGTCAAGGCTTACCCTAGATTAGGAATTTTGTTTGTTTTTCTTTTTTATTGATTGATTGGGTGAACTTGTTTGTTAATTGTGCATGTCCGCTTGGTCGAGAGACCCACTTACATCCAGGCTAACTAGAACTAGTTCACCACCGAGCAAAAGCCCGACTCACACATGGCACAACCACTGTCACTCCAAGATAGGTTCTATCCTATTAGGACCTCTCTTCCTTCTTGCATCATGTTAACCGATGAAGGTGTTGACCAATTTGAGGTCAAGCCACAATACATCAACACTCTTCCCAAATTTCATGGACTTGAATCAGAGGATGCATACTTCTTCATAAGAGAATTTGAAGAAGTATGTCTCATGATGAAGATACCCAAGCTAGGAGAAGATGCCATCAAACTACGGTTTGTCCCATTTGCTTTGAAAGACCTAGCAAAGAAATGGCTCTATAGTCTAGAGGCCGGTTCAATATCTTCGTGGGATAATTTCGTTAAGGCCTTCTTAAAGAAATTTTATCCCGTCTACAAGACTGCACTGATTAGGAAGAGCATCTTACAGTTCAAGCAAACAGCCAATGAACCTTTTTGGAAATATTTTGAACGTTTTAAGGACCTCCTTGCCCAATGTCCTCACCATGGGATAGAGAAATGGCGACTTTGCCAAGTTCTATATGATGGATTAGAATATCAAACTAAAACGCTGTTAGAATCTATGTGCCAAGGAGGATTTCTGAAAAAGAACAAAAATGAAAGATGGTTATTATATGAAGAATTAGCTGATAATACCATCTAATGGGAACCAACTCCGGAAAAATTTAGGACTAATGACCCTACTTCTTCGAATGGAGGTATCCATTCCATTAAGGAAAACATAGCAACCGATGCTAAGTTAGCTGCTGTGATGCGAAGACTAGAAGCTCTTGAAACGAAAGAACCAGTCTCTGTGAACCAAGTCAGCCCAACACCTTCGGCGGGCTGTACTTATTGTCAAGATATGAACCATGTGTTCGAGGAATGTCCCGTCTTTATCGCGCATCAAAGTTTGCCCGAACATATGAGTGCAGCCTTCACAAGGCTTGCCAACAATCCATATTCGCCCACCTACAATCCCAGTTGGAGAAATCATCCCAATTTTTCATGGGGCCCAAGCAACAATGATCAAGCTAGGCCCAAATTCTCTAACAATTTCCAAAATCCGCTCTATCAACAAAATTTTCCTAGTCAAAATCCTCCACCCTCTTTCCAAAATTCACAAATGGAGACAAGATTTTCAAATATGAAAAGAAAGGTGGACACTCTAGTTAAAAGCCATGACACGCTAGCTCAAGTCTTAACTAGGACAGAGATCCAATTGAACCAACAAGAGAGACAAAGGGGAACTCTGCCGAGTCAACCATTGCCAAATCCTAGGAACCCTAGGCTAGCCAATGAGGCTCAAGACCCAAACCAGTGTAACGTGGTTCATACACTAAGATCAGGGAAACAAGTTGATAATCGAGTATCCATGCCACAGGATCCATCTCAGTCATCCATTCCATCTAGCTCCACTCCTTCTCCACCCAGCTCCAATGAAACTGAAGTTGAAAAGTCAGCAGGACAGGTGCACCAGCCTATAGCTCCATTTCCAAATAGGCTTAGAAGCAACAACAATGCACATATGGAGAAACTACTAGAGGTGTTCAATCAAGTTAGGCTCAACATTCCACTTCTTGATGCAATCCAACAGGTCCCTAATTATGCCAAATTCCTTAAGAACATGTGCACCAAGAAAAGAAAGACAAATGTGCCTAAGAAGGTTTTTCTAGCCACTAACATTAGTGAGCTATTGTCCAACCAGATCCCAGTCAAGTACAAGGACTCTGGTTGCCCCACCATCTCTTGCACCATGGGTCGAGCTGAAATCAATCGAGCACTCCTCGATTTAGCAGCTAGCATCAATTTGCTCCCTTTCTCCGTATATCAGCAACTTGAATTAGGTGAACTCAACCCAACCCAAGTTACTATTCAATTGGCTGATCGCTCAATCAAAGTTCCTAAGGGAGAAATCAATGATGTCCTCATACGAGTGGGAGAATTCATTTACCCAGTCGATTTCATTGTTTTAGAGACACAACCTGTGTCTAATCCTAGGTCTCAAACTCCTGTCATCTTAGGACGGCCGTTCCTAGCAACCGCGAATGCAATCATAAATTATAGAAACGGATCCATGAGATTGACTTTTGGGGATATGACCAAGGAAGTCAATGTTTTCAACTTAGGTAAGCATCCCTACGACATGACCGACCAACCCTTTGTGGTTAACTTCATTGAAAACATGACGAGTGAGCACAATGAGGAGATCATACTAGAGTCAGAGGAAGAGGAAGACTTAGAATCAAGTGATCTCAACCTTGATGAGATCGAATGGGCAGCAAATCCAAGTTCTATAGAGATGAAAAAGTCAAGCTTAACACCTCCACCCATCGAGCCACCTCCTTCATTGGAGTTAAAGGCCTTACCTAAACATCTTAAGTATGCCTACCTAGGTGAACAAGAGACGTTACCGGTCATAGTTGCATCAAATTTGACTGATAGGCAAGAGGAAGACCTATTGGCAACCCTTAGGAGACATAGGGAAGCCATTGGTTGGACTATAGAAGATATCAAGGGACTGAGCCCTACGATAGTCCAGCATCGTATTCATCTAGAGGAAGGGGTTAAACCGAAGAGGGATCCACAGCGTAGGCTAAACCCACTCATGCAGGAGGCTGTACAAGCCGAAATAGTGAAACTGTTAGATAATGGGATCATTTATCCCATTTCCGATAGCGAATGGGTTAGCCCAATGCATGTGGTCCCTAAGAAGTCTAGCTTTACTGTGGTAGAAAATGACAAGCATGAGTTAGTGCAAACACGATTGCCTACTAAGCTTCGAGTATGCATAGATTATCGCAAGTTGAATGCCGCCACTAGGAAAGATCATTTTCCTCTCCCATTTATCGACCAAATGTTGGAACGATTAGCCGGTCATGAGTATTACTGTTTCTTGGACAGTTATTCAGGGTATAACCAAATCCCTATAGCCCCGGAGGACCAAGAAAAGACTACGTTCACGTGCCCATTTGGGACATTTGCCTATCGTCGAATGCCTTTCGGCCTTTGTAATGCCCCTGCCACATTCCAACGTTGTATGTTAAGCCTCTTTTCTGATATGGTCGAGCGTTTTTTAGAGATTTTCATGGACGACTTCTCTGTATATGGAAATTCATTTGACCTTGTCTCCATCACTTGGAGCTAGTACTGAATAGATGCACCGAAAAGAACTTGACCCTCAATTGGGAAAAGTGCCACTCATGGTGCAGCATGGGATTGTCCTAGGTCATGAGATATCTAGGGAAGGGATCAAAGTGGACAAGGCTAAAGTGGAGATCATAGCCAAACTTCCTATTCCACGATGTGTGAAGGACATTCGGTCTTTCTTAGGACACGCTGGTTTTTACCGTAGGTTCATTAAGGATTTTAGCAAAATTGCTAGACCCCTTACAAACCTTCTAGCTAAAGACGTACCCTTCATCTTTGACGATAGGTGCAATAGTGCTTGGGAAAAGTTGAAAGTGGAACTTATTTCTGCACCTATCATCTCACCTCCGGACTGGTCCAAGCCTTTTGAGATCATGTGCGATGCCTCAGATTTTGCAATAGGCGCTGTCTTAGGACAGCGTAAGGATAGCAAGCAGCACGCGATCTACTATTCGAGTAGGACGCTTAATGATGCCCAAATGAACTATACTACAACCGAGAAGGAATTCTTGGCAGTAGTGTTCGCTTTGGAGAAATTTCGCCCATACCTACTTGGGACCAAGACCACGATTTTCACCGACCATTCTGCACTTCGATACCTTATGCTAAAAAAGGATGCGAAGGCCCGACTCATTCGTTAGATCCTCCTCCTTCAAGAATTTGATCTCGAAATTCGAGATAAAAAGGTGTTGAAAATGTTGTCGCAGACCATCTCTCTCGCGTGCCTAATGCACCCTCCGACGAACTGCCCATCAATGACAATTTTCCCGATGAACAACTTCTAGCCATCTCTAAGGAACCATGGTTTGCTGACATAGTAAATTACTTAGTCACAAACCAAACACCACCTAATTGGTCAAAACAGGATAGATACCTATTCTTGTCTTAAGTCTGGTATTACATGTGGGAAGATCCTTACCTTTTCAAATATTGTAGCGACCAAATTATTAGGAGATGTGTCCCCGACGAGGAAACTAGAAGCGTTCTAGCCTTTTGTCATGAGTTTGCTTGCGGTGGACACTTTGGTCCCCGCAAAACTGCCGAAAAGATCCTGCAAAGTGGCTTTTATTGGCCTACTATATTCAAAGACGCATTCGAGTTTTGCAAAACGTGCACAAGATGTCAAATGATAGGAAGAATTTCCATGTGAAATATGATGCCCCTAAATCCAATTCTAGAAGTAGAACTTTTCGATGTTTGGGGCATTGATTTTATGGGACCCTTCCCTAATTCGTTTGGGCACCAATACATCTTGTTGGCCGTAGATTACGTATCAAAATGGGTTGAAGCCGTCCCTTGCAAGACAAATGACAATAAAGTTGTTATCAAATTCTTGAAAGAAAACATCATCTCACGCTTTGGAACCCCTCGCGCCATAATTAGTGACAATGGTACACATTTTTGCAATAGAATTTTTGAAGCTCTTATGCGAAAATACGCCATAACTCACAAGTTATCTACGCCCTACCATCCTCAAACTAGTGGACAGGTAGAAGTTTCCAATAGGCAAGTCAAGCTCATCTTGGAGAAAACTGTGAATCAGAATAGGAAGGACTGGTCCACCAAATTGGTGGATGCCCTATGGGCATATAGGACTGCCTTTAAGACGATTCTAGGAATGTCTCCCTACAGACTAGTCTTTGGAAAAGCTTGCCACCTTCCTGTTGAGCTAGAGCACCGGGCCTTATGGGCAATTAAGCAGCTGAATTTCGATCTAGATAAGGCCGGTGAGCTGCGAAAATTGCAAATTTCTGAACTAGAGGAATTGAGGAACGAAGCATACGACAATGCGAAAATTGCGAAGGATAGGGTTAAAGTTTTTCATGATAAGTTCATCACGAGAAAAACTTTTGTCCAGGGACAAAAAGTGTTACTCTATAACTCTAGACTTCATCTCTTTCCCGGCAAGTTAAAATCAAGATGGACAGGGCCATTCATTGTTAAAACCGTGTTTCCACACGGAGCGATAGAGATCTACGATCCAAAAAATGGCAGTACATTCAAGGTAAATGGTCAACGTCTTAAAAACTTTTTGGAATCAGTTTCGGAAGTAAATGTAGCCATGGTCTTTTTGACCCACTGTATCGGTAACTTTACCTTTCTGCCAATTCATGCATCCATGCATTTCATTCATACATTAGGGACAATGCATGAAACAAGTGTGGGGGAAGGGTATGTAAAGTAATAAAAAAATAAAAAATATATAAAAAATATATATATATATATATATATATATAATTTCTTTTTCTCTTTATTTATTCTAACAAAAAAAATTAAAAAAATTATAAAAAGGACAATATTTTGACTTATCTTTTGAAAGAAATCTAAGTTAGTTTTAAGAATTAGGAAAATCATGATTAGGATTTCTAAAAACTTGGTCAAAATAAATAAATTGTTGAATTTTTAGGTATAGGAGGAGAATTTGGATAAGTAATTGTCTTGATTTTTACCTTAATGAAATGTGCATACCTAATGCATATCTAGGATTCTAAGACAAAGACCCTTGTGCCTCATAAAAAAATAAATAACAAAAAAATATATATATATCACTAATTAAGCTGGACACATGTGCCTCAAGAAGCATAAGTATTCACGCCTAAAGGTGAGTTCTGAATAAAATAAAGTCCTTAGTTTTGTGGCCTAGTTCTTTCGAATTTGAGTCCGCGGGGTGTTTTCTCACCTGGTGCCCTAAAGCTGACCGGTTTGGGAGCACCGACTTTAAGTTCGCTAAATGGGTGGATTAGAAAGCCTAAGAAAACTAAGAAAAATTACTTATATATGTACTAACACATTTGATAATCAATTAGTTAGGTATGAGGGCCTCAAGAAGCCTTGATACTTACACGAAAGAGAATTAGATGAGTTATACATATTAAAAAAATAATAATCATCATAATAAAGAGGCATGAGAGTCCAAGTTAAGGAATTCCTAAATTCACAAGGATGCATATGACTTTTGGTAACGAAAAAGACTATACAAAAATTCAATTTTGATCCTTACCTAAAATGGATAACAATTTACTTTATAAAGACTAAGTTTAAGAATGAATAAAAATGATAATCCTAAAACTTATAGACTACTTAGTCTCTTCAAATATATTTCAAATATTTTCTTTTTTATGGATTTTGTGAGTGTAATCCGCTGAAAACCCTCACGAGACGACACTCGTCCTCTAGGGTAACCTAGGGGTTTAACGGCTTGTTGCACATGCTAAGTGCAACCGTGATTCCTACGAAAGTGAGTTAGCTAGTTTAGTTTTTTTTTTTCTTTTTTTTGATTTTTACTCGGGGACGAGCAAAAAGATAAGTGTGGGGGTGTGATAGGTAGTGAAAAATGCATAATTATCATTACATTTACCATCACATTTTCATATTATTCCTACAATTATGCACCATTACTAATATTTTATTATTTAATGTGTGCAGGCCTGAGTATTTATTTATATAAAGAATAAAAGCCTAAATGAAGCCCAAAAGCCAATGTCCAAGCCCATGTCCAAGCCCAAGATCAAAAGTGCAATTACCAAATGTCAAAATTGCAATTACAAAGTGCAAAAATTGCAAATACTAGAAAGAGGGAAAGGATAGAATTCTATTCAACCCTAAATGTTTGGTGGATGAGGATAAATAGAGTGCAAGGATGAAATTCATTTTGGGAAGAGATTTGGATTTAGGATAACTTGATTTTCAAGTTATCCCAAAATCTCAAATTAAAGAGTCGAGATGCCAGAGCCAGATAGATACGCCCAGATGGACGGACCAGAGGAGGCCTCGCGCAAAAGCGCGTGGCCAGGGATAAGAACATTGCCGCGAAAACGCGGCAAAAGCTGCATTTCCGCGGCAATGTGGATGAGGCTACGTACCAGATTTCTTGGCTGAGTTTTATCGGGACTCTACTTCCTCCAGTGCCTATAAATACCCCTGCAGACGCAACAGAGAGGGGCATCCAGAGACGAGGAGATTAGGTTTTCTTTAGCTTTTTCTTTAAATTTCTGCAATTGTAATTTCTTTTTAAGCACATTGTGGAGAAGAAGGAGCTTTGTATTTGGAGGATATTTTCGAATAAAGGTTACCTCTTTGCCATTTAAATTACTGTCTTTTAATTTGGTTTTCTCTGCGATCTGTCTCTTGTTTTGTTTTTCTTTCTTTTTGCAATCCTTCTTATTAAACAACATAAAAAAAAGAGATAAATCGAAAAGATAAAAAAATGATGATGAACTAATTCCTTATTGTGGTTTGCTGAATTCTTAAACAACCCTAGAGCAGTTAAGAATTGATCGGATTGATAACACTTTTTAGAAACCCTAGGTTTAAGGCAGCTTGCTCGAAGATTAAATTGATGACTAGCTTTCTAATCTAGGTTACACCTTTAAATAATTCTTCACACTTCATGCTTAAGAACTTTGACAGCGTAACTTCAAGGTAAAGCTTTTCTTACGCTGTACTTAGATGTTAGGATGAAAACTTGTTGGATTTTTAGGAGTGCGAACTAGTAAGATTCTAAAATCTTTTTCTCTTGTTTGCATCTTCTCTAATAAACCTAGGATCGATTTCATGTATTTCAAGATGATGTTCAATATCCTTAACTTGCACTATGGGTTGTGGTAGAAGATCAGTAAAATCACATCTCTCTAATCATATATATTTCAAATCTAATCTCTCCTTTGTCTTATTTGAAGTATACAGAGAAATCGTCCGAAAAGCTTGCATCGCATCCTTCCCTGTGGATCGACCCGCTTTGGCCCTTGCTGCAGCGGATAGCATTGAGACTGAGAATTCTAACTCTTAATCTTTTTCTTTGCAATTTCTTAAATCTCAATCACCCTTCTTTTTGTTTTGCCATTTCTTTCGCCTATTCGCACTTGGCCGGCCCGAGTCAACGAGGGCGGTTACATCATTTCTTCACTCTCTTTACAGCATTTGTGTTTACATGTAATTCATTGGGGATAATGCATTAGATAGGTGTGGGGGGGGTGCTAGGTGCTAATACTTTCACTTTTCTTTTTATTATTAAAAAAATAAAAAATAAAAAAATTTCCGATTGAAAAGAAATTTCATACTCTTTATAAAAATACCAAAAGGTTGTAGGAATTAAGGAAACCTTATTAATGAATCTTTATTTTTGTCTAAATAATCAAGAAAGATTGGTTTAACTAAAAAGTTAGGAGAAATAAGGAAAATAACTCATACCTTTTATTTAGCCTTAATAGAATATGCATAAACCACACACATGCTTGGGATTTAGAGACACAACTTTGAAAAAAAAAAGCTAGATAATTGTGCCTCAAGAAGCATAATTACTCACGCCAAAAAAAAACTTTTTAATAACAAATAAATAAATCTTGATTTCGTGGCCTACTCTACTTGCATATTTAACCTGAGGGGTGTTTTTTTCACCTGGTGCCCTAAGATCATCTGGTTTGGGAGTCATCGGTTTGGTATGTGTTACATGAGTGAAGTAGAAAGTCTAATGAAATCAGGAATAATAATATATTAATAAAATTAATTGATATTCAATGTTGAGTTGAAAAATCTCAAGCACATCACACTTACACATTATACATATCTATCTAAAGCAAAATAACAGAATGAGTTAGAAGTACAAGATCCTTTCTAAATTTAAAGAAAAATCATAGTTTCTTCTTTTATGAAGGCTAAAGTATAGGAGGACTTATGAGGGTTAAACCTAATTCTTACATCATTCGGTCATTTTTACTTAGATGATTGAAAGTTCTTTTTTATGACAGAGCTTTTTGTTAACAACTAACTACTTTTCTTTACTTACTGTATTTTGTGGATGCAATTCGCTGAAAACCCTCAGGAGACAACACTCCTCCTCTAGGGGAAACCTAGAGGTTTAAAGGCTTGTTGCACATGCTCAGTGCAATCGCGACACCTACGAAAGTGGTATAATAATTTTCTTATTTTTTGTTTTGCTCAGGACGAGCAAAAAAGATAAGTGTGGGGGTGTGATTAGTCTCTAATTTTGCATTATTTTCATCACATTCTCATATTTATTTGGTATAAAATTCTGCTAATAAAGCTTTGCTTGCTTGATCCTAGGTCCATGGTGTGCAAATAAAGAAGAAGACCCTAATCACCATTTAAGGGATGATTAAAGGCCTACCAAGTAGCCATTGACTTTAGGGAGGTAATTTTTGTCAGTCCAGGGCATTATATCCAAGGTCATCCTAGCAACAAGGGTTGAGTGTCATTTTCAGGAGTTTCTGGCATATGTGTTAGAAATGATTCTGAATTAGCCAGGGCTTCTCTTGTCTCTTTCGAGAGGCGAAGCAACTCGTGTATGGTGATACGGGCTGAGATATTAGCCAGCTGGGCCAATATGTCAAAGCGGAAAAGAACATTAAGTCCCGGGCCTGAAGGTTTCTTCAAAATGCCGTCAAACATGACTTCTTTCTACTTCTCTTTCCCTGAAGTCAGGACTGGAGCTGGAATGGGTACTTCTACTGATGTTGTTTGTTGTTGGGTCTCGTCAGTAGTTTTGTAATATTATTTCAAGTACGATTTTCTCAACTGAGTACCTGTTGGCTGGGGTGCATCAGCCTACGCTGTGAAAGCATGCCTCTCACTTTCAGAATCGCTAAGAGAATCTATTGTCACATTGTCATCATCCGGAAAGATAGAAACAACTGTGCAGGATTCCCCCTTTGACTTGGATTTCCTTTGAATTCCACTATTCGTCGTGGGCGAAGTCTGGGTGCACCCACCTAATTTCCCCTGTTTTTAATGTCAAGGGAACAAGACCTTTAGTCTCTTGCTGTTTAGCTAAAAGATGACTTATCTCTAGCCGTGCTTTAGGGATCAAAAAAAGATCCATCAGGGACTGTGATCTTTGGCATAGTGCCGAATTCGAGAGTCACCATGTTTGCAATGACTTTTTTCTGTTCTGATTTCAAAGTCAGAACCCTGGCATCGACCAAAGCCTGAATTTTGTCCTTGAGGACAAAACATTTGTTAGTAGGATGATGAGCCATCCTATAGAAAAGACAGTAATTGGGATCGTTTGTGCATTGATTAGTCTCTAATTTTACAATATTTTTATCACATCCGCATATTTATTTGGTATAAAATTCATCTAATAAAGTTTTGCTTGCTTGATTCTAAGTCTATGGTGTGCAATGAAGAAGAAGACCCTAAATCACCATTTAATTGATGATTAAAAGCCTATATCATAGCCATTGACCTAGAAGAGCTGATTCATCAAAACCAGGGGCCCAAAACTAGAAACCGGGAGCAGAGGCTGATAGGGGACAGACGGGACCGCGCGTGGCTCGAGGCGCCGTGCGCGCAGTCCTAGTATAGCTGCAGAAACGTGACCATACCGCCGCGGCGCGCGTGGGCTTCAGGCCAGGGGTTGTCCCCTTGGCCCCCGCTCCCCTGGTGGCTATAAATACCCCCTTGGGGTTCAGAGCAGGGGATATGCAAGGTTTAGGGTAGTTCTCATTTTCCATTTTGTAGTTTAGGGTAGTGTAGTGTAGTTTTTCTTCTTCTTCCTCCCTTGTATTTTCCATTTCTTGTAGATCTTGTATTAGGGGGAGAGAGAGTGGTGCATGTTGGGAAGTAAGAGTGCTTGTAATAGAAGGTGACAATTTATGAAAGGTGCTCCCTTGCCTTATCTTTATTTTCTTCTCTCTAATCTCTTTTACATGTGTAGTTAATTTTTCTCTGATGGAAACTAACTACTAACCACCAATTAGTCTAACTTCTTATTTGATAATTCACATGAATCTAATAGCCTCTACTTAGCCTTACTCTTGCAAGAGCCATTGATGGCTCATGATGATGGATCTAACACTCTAACTTCCTAACCACTAACAAGCTAACATTACTTTACTCCATGCTTACTTTTAGTTTTAATGGTTTAAGTGTAGCTTGCACTTGTTTATTGAGTTGGGTTGTGATGAGTTACATATGGGCCATGCTTTGTAAAGCTCTTGAACCAAGGACTAGTGATGGTCAATGATACATGTGAGGCAACTATCACTAAGAGGTTAGCGTGTTGGTGGGAGTCATTAGTAGTTAGTAGTCGTGAGTCTTCTTTCTTTTTCACTTTATTTTAGATATAAAAACAAAACTACAAAAATCATTCTTTTCTATGTTTCTCACTTCTTTGTGTTTCACCGTACTTCTCTTTTCATTCTTTATTTTCTTTTCTTTTCATTCTTTAAAACTTTAAAGAACCATTAACATACACGTGAACATACCATGTAAGCTTCTATCGCCTCCCGTCCTTATGGATTCGACTTGTTTTAGCCTCTATGCTATAACGAAAGTATCGAGGAAGCCAAAGCATACACTTTAAATATCAATTTCAAAACATACACTTTTTGTGCGCGATTTTCCCCCGATCAAATTTTGGCACCGTTGACGGGGATGAGAACGGTTTGATTTCACGTTTTTGTTAACTTTTCTTCTTTGTTTTTGGTGTGCAGGTTAAATTTTTAGCGTTGCAGAAGCCCACACTTGCTCTTGTGTGGTCGGGTGATTCTTGTATATTCTTATTTTCTGCTGCTAATTTTTTTTTATATTACCTGTACCCTGTAAATAATTTTAAGAATTAAAATACGAAAATTGGATGCTTTAAAACGATTTAGACATTTGCATCTAGGCACGTGTCACTTTTCATTCCAAGATACTGTATTTTATTCTTGTGTTGTTGTGATATTGATAGGAGGTGTACATATGGCATTGCATATAGCATAGAACAAACACTTTAGTGATTTACTCGCTTTTTTTTGTTCATTCTTATCTATATTGCACACTTACACAAATTAAACTTAAGGGCAAAACCCAAGACAATATAAGGTGGGGAAGTTATTACCCTCCCTTAGCCCAAAAATCACCTCCCCACTCACACATCCCAAGCCTTAATAAAAGTTGCTAGACGTTGGTCCCTAGGGACATCTCAGACTCATTTAAGAGATTGACCTAAGGAGAAAGTTGTTAGAAGTTGACTCTTATCAAATCGGTGTCTAAGGTTGGGGATTGAGAGGAAAAACCTCAAAGAACAGTGATTTGGCATAATTAGGCTCGTTGCTCCGGCACGTATACCTCCCACTGATCTTGCCCCTACCTGGCCGATTAACTCGTGGTCAGATTCCGATAATGTACCCCCCGTGGATAGTCTAACCAGTTAGGAGTTGTCTAGGATTAAGTCAACCCTAACATAGGCTTGTTTTCTTTTTCTTTTTCTTTGTTTGTTTATTTTATTTTTTGTATACTGTGAAATGGATTTTAACAACAATAATTCTTTCAATCACAATATGTATCCATATTTCACCCCGACCTTATTTGACTCGGATAACTCTGACCCAGCTATGTACAACATGAACCAACCATATATGCCAAGTTGGGATTATCTGACTCAATATGACCCATATCCCCAATCTTATGACCATAATTTTCAAAATAATTTCTACTCTTCACAGAGTCAATGGGGATTTAACTCCTCCGAGTCCAATTTTCAACCACCTTATCCACAATTTTCATTCCCCGATTTTGGTTCATATACTCCTTTTCCTGTTCCATAAACCGAAGAAAAATCTGATTTGGAAAGGAGTATGGAAGAGTCCCTACAACAAATGCAAAATTTGCTCAATTCACAATCCTTCCCACATCAAACTCCACATACTCTTTTTCTAGAACATCCAATTAAAGAAGAATCTGGGTTAGAAAAGCCGTTTGGAAGTCTTTTGTGAAAGAGTGCAAAACATGTTAGACTCATCATCTCAACCACATTTTTAAGAGTCCTACTCATCTTTTCCAGTATCATCTATTCAAAATGAACAACTATTAATACTGGACTTGAGTATAGAACCCTTGCGTGAGTCCGAGCATCAATCACAAAATCCGATGGACTCACAATTTCACCATAATTTCCAAAATCGACTTGCATACTCATCTTTTCACGAAGAACCAATAACAAAGAGTATGGAAGACATGATTCCAAATCCAGATTCTATTACCCGGCCTATCAGTAGGTTAGACTCACTTATGAGCGAATTGATCAATGAGAGCGAGGAAAGTCTTTCTTATTAACCTTTGACCGATCCTTATATCCCTAACTCTACTGATTGGACCCAAGATCATGTCATTTTGGGAATCCAGATTCAATTTCAGAACACATATTTGAACTTGACCAAACTCTAAGTTATGAAGTCGCCTGGACATTCTGACAAGTTATCCCTTTCCTGAAATTGAAATCGAACCTGAAAGTGATCCTGAACCTCAAGTTGGTGATCCTTTTCACTTTTTGATTCAATAATGACCCCGGTATCTTTACCATATTTTTTCTTTATTCTAGAGTCAACATTGAATCCTGTACCAGTACACCGTGAAAT
This sequence comes from Agave tequilana, assembly GCA_038442645.1. Taxonomy (NCBI): domain Eukaryota; kingdom Viridiplantae; phylum Streptophyta; class Magnoliopsida; order Asparagales; family Asparagaceae; genus Agave; species Agave tequilana. Next base: position 277,801 of record JAVJIF010002508.1, on the reverse strand, counting down.
GGAATCACCAATCTCTTATGATCACACTTCATTGTTGGGGAAAGTGTGTGAACATCAATTCTTTGGTTTGGACCCTATTTTTGAACCAATTTTGACTCTCATTGTTGACTCTCGACTTGATCTGAGTCAACTTCCCGAGTCAGTATCGGTTTTTGTTCCTGTTCCATTTGAGTCCAAATTAATCATCTCTCAAAATCACACTTCCTTGTTGGACAAGAATGTTGAAGAAAATGACTCAGTTATTATTTTTGAAAATTGGAAATTATATAAGGATAAATTTTTAAATACGACCATTCACTCAATCATTCTTTTACTGGGTCATATTAGAGAGGCCATTGGTGGGTTCCTGCAAGATCCACGCTATTTTAATTGGGTAGCAACGCTTGACCCAATCAGACCACCCCCGGAGCCACCCCCTTGAGGTAATCTTCCCTCCCTTCCCATTTGTTTCATTTATATACATATTCACGATGCATTGAGGATAATGCATGAGATAAGTGTGTGGGGGGGGGGGGTTTACTAACATAGTTAGTTTTACATTTTCTTTAACATCTTTGTAATTTAAAAAAATTCTCTTTTTACAAAACTTTTTGAATTAAGAGAAATAGTTTTGATTTATTTTAAGAAAATTAAGATTATCTTTGGAATGAGGAAGACCTAAAATTATAAAATTTTAAACTGAGTCAAAATAATAGGTCTTGTTTAAATTTTAGATAAGAAAGTAAGATTGAAAAGATAATTTGATCTTGAATTTTTTGCCTTAGATTTATGCACTCCACACTTACACAATTTTGGGATTGAAACAAAGACTGAAAATGCCATAAAAATAAAAAAATTATGATAATAAAAACCATTTATTGAAGTTGGATAATTATGCCTCAGGAAATATGATTATTCACACCTAAAACAGTGGACAAAAAATAAAATAATCCCCTTTAGTTTTGTGGCCTTGTTTACTCGAGTCCTCAAGTTTGAGGGATATTTTCTCATCTGGTGCCCTAAGACCATCTGGTTTGGGAGTCACCAGCTAAAGACTCACTACCCGAGTAAATAAGAAAGCCTAAGAAAACTAAGGGAAGAAAAAAGAAAAAAATAATATATATAATAATATAAATAAATGGCATGAAAATTTGAGTCAATATCCCAGAAATCTTCACAGTCCACAAAATGCATATTTTTCTAACAGTTTTATGAAAGGTCAAAGAATCAATCCAATTTTAAACTCTTACATTTAATTTATAACAAGATTTTTTGTATTTTGACTTAGTTTAAGAAAGAACAATTTCTTGTTAACCTCTGACCTTGGATCACTTATATTTTCACAAAAATACTTCAAACACTTTTCTCTATTTCAAACATGCGTTTTTCAAAAATACTAACATTTGATTTCTTTCTTTATGGATTTTGCGGGTGTAATCCGCTGAAAACCCTCAAGAGACAAAACTCCTCCTCTAGGGAAAACTTAGAGGTTTAACGGCTTGTTGCACATGCTCAGTGCAATCGCGTCACCTGCGAAAATGGTGTAATAATTTTTTTAGTTTTTGTTTTGCTCGGGACGAGCAAAAAGATAAGTGTGGGGGTGTGATTAGTCTCTAATTTTGCATAAATTTTTATCATATTCGCATATTTATTTGGTATAAAATTCTGCTAATAAAGCTTTACTTGCTTGATTCTAGGTCCATGATGTGCAATGAAGAAGAAGACCCTAAATCACCATTTAATTGGTGATTAAAAGCCTATATATAGCCATTGACCTAGAAGAGCTGATTCATCAAAACCAGGGGCCCAAAACCAGAAACCAGGAGCAGAGGCTGACAGGGGACAGACGGGACCGCGTGTGGCTCGAGGTGCCGCGCGTGCGGCCCTAGTATGGCCGGGAAACGCGGCCCATTACGGCCGAGACGCGTGCGTGGATTTGGGCCAGGGGTTGTCCCCCTGGCCCTCGTTCCCTGGTGGCTATAAATACCCCTTGGGGTTCCAGAGCAGGGGATATGCAAGGTTTAGGGTAGTTCTCATTTTCTATTTTGTAGTTTAGGGTAGTGTAGTGTAGTTTTTCTTTTTCTTCCTCCCTTGTATTTTTCATTTCTTGTAGATCTTGTATTAGGGAGAGAGAGTGGTACATGTTGGGAAGCAAGAGTGCTTGTAATAGAAGATGACAATCTATGAAAGGTGCTCTCTTACCTTGTCTTTGTTTTCTTTTCTCTAATCTCTTTTATATGTGTAGCTAGTTTTTCTCTCATGGCAACTAACTAATAACCACCAACTAGTCTAACTTCTTATTTGATAATCCACATGAATCTAATAGCCTCTACTTGGCCTTACTCTTACAAGAGCCATTGATGGCTCATGATGATGGATCTAACACTAACTTCCTAACCACTAACAAGCTAACATTACTTTACTCCATGCTTACTTTTAATTTTGATGGTTTAAGTGTAGCTTGCACTTGTTTGTTGAGTTGGGTTGTGATGAGTTACATATGGGCCATACTTTGTAAAGCTCTTGAACCAAGGACTAGTGATGGCCAATGATACATGTGAGGCAACTATCACTAAGAGGTTAGCGTGTTGGTAGAGTCATTAGTAGTTAGTAGCCATGAGTCTTCTTTCTTTTTCACTTTATTTTAAATATAAAAACAAAACTACAAAAACCATTCTTTTCTATGTTTCCCAGTTCTTTGTGTTTCACCATACTTCTCTTTTCATTCTTTATTTTCTTTTCTTTTCATTCTTTAAAACTTTGAAGAACCGTTAACATACACGTGAACATACCGTGTAAGCTTCTATCGCCTCCCGTCTTTATGCATTCGACTTGTTTTAGCCTCTATGCTATAACGGAAGTATCGAGAAAGCCAAAGCACACACTTTAAATATCAATTTCAAAACATACACTTTTTGTGCGCGATTTTCCCCCGATCATGCATCCCACTTCGTTAGACCGTCGAGCCTCTGGCAGCTTCAATTTGTTCCCTTTCTGGAGTAGATGGTATATTGTGACCACCTACTCATCTTTGAAGGAGTACTATTTTAGAGGAAACTTAAACTCCCGATTATTGATGCCGCTCTTCTTGGTCTTCGGAGGAACATCTGAAAAACACCTAGAGGGGGGGGGGTGAATAGGTGTGAATGCTAATCTAATGATCTTTTTAAACTTTAATTAAATGAGTGATGCAACGATCTCTCAAAACACGACTAAGAGCCGAATACCCCTTGCGAGGTTCTGAACTCCTTCCTCCCAATTCCCTTAGATATGGGTTAGAGGTGCGCAATGCAACCGTGTTGTATGAGATATGATCGAACAAGTAAAGGATGAAATGCTATGATGAAATACACACAAGCAATATAGCAAGTAAAGTGAACAAGACAAGATTGCACAAGTAACGGGTTAGTTCTCAAGCAAATAATTCAAGACAATATAAAGCAAGAGAAATTGTAAGCAAGAATAACGCAAAGGCAATCGAAAAAAAGATGATTTGTTTCGAGGTTCGAGCACACTTGCTCTAGTCCCCGCCTTCACCTCCGTGAAGGGTTTCCACTATCCACCGAGGATGCCTTTACAATTTGGTCTACCGAAGACCGAGCACCGAGCTCCACCGAGTATAAAGGACCTCTACCGAAGAGGTTGCTCCACAAGGAAAGGAATACAAGAACAAAGTGATCACAACAAGATCACTACACTCTTTCTCAAACTCTTTTACAAACACTCTCACTTCAATTACAACTTCACTATAGAATGAGTATAGGATTTTTGGCTTTATGAAGTGTGGTGAGAAAAACTTCAGTTGTAGAGTGATATTAGCAATCAAACACAACTGAAAAACTAGCTCAAAAAGAATTGGAATGAAGGCTTTAAAACTCTTTTCTTTTCTCTTTTGAAAACAACACAAACTTGAGGATTTTCTAAGTGAAATGCAAGAGAGACTTCTCCTCTATTTATAGGGTTAGAAAATAGGTTAAAAACAATTTCTTTTTGTCTTATTTTCTCTGAAAAAGTTCCCCAACAACTCTCCAAAAATCTGTTAAAACTGAAAATAAAAACAGTTTTTCAGAACTGCCCAAAGAGGAAAGAGCCGTTAGGCTTGTTGCAGGCCTGGCGGTCGACCGGTCCGATCGACCGCCAGCACAGCTGCAAAGAGCCGTTGGCGCCCGGTCGACCGGTCCGGTCGACCGTCCCAAAAGAGGAAACACAGTTTCCTTCTTCCGGTCGACCGGTCCGGTCGACCGAAAAAACCCGAGAGCAATTTGCTCTCCATCGGTCGACCGGTTCGGTCGACCGACAGACATGCACGAACAGTGCATGTCCAGACACATCGCCGGTCGACCGGGCCGGTCGACCGAAGTTGCTTGAAACAGAAAACCTGGGCTGTTTTGAGTTTAAAAAAATTTTTGAAAAATATTTTAAAGATACATATAGCTAAGTATTATGCAGAAAATAGTTTATACACATGTTTTAAACAAGATTTTCAAGATTAAAGCTTTTGGTACATGTATATATAAACTAAGGCATAAAACTTAGAAAAACCATTTTCAAAACATAGAAAATATATGAAACAAATGTGTGTGCAAATCCTAGAACCAAATTTCATATACTCAAACTTTAACATTCTATTTCTTACAATGATTCTAAGGACTTCAAGATCTTCAATAGGCTTCTTCATATAATCTTCAATACTTGTTCCTTGAGCCCAATTTGAGTTGACTTGAGTCCAAATCCTTGTATTTGTGAGAGAAGACTTCTAGAATGAATAGAAATCTGAAACACACTTAAACAACAAATGTTATTAGTACAAATAACTAATATGTTTTGTAATCATCAAAATACACTAATCATGGGTGATTGTAACCTTGGGCCAACAATCTCCCCCTTTTTGATGATGACAAAACATATAGGTTATTTTAAATAAACATGGAAGAGGAGTTTGAAAAACTCCCCCTCAAATAATGCTATGTATAAAAATTTGACTATGGAAGCACAATACATAAAGCATTCAATGTACAATTCAATGTACAAAAGTTTTGTCAAGAACTTAAATAAACAAACTTTACTCAAATAATATCAAAACTAAATATCAAACTAAACTTATTCTCCCCCTTTTTGTCATACATCAAAAAGGGTTAAAACACCAATTGAAATTTTTTTTTATTTTTAAGAATCTATAATGCAAACATTCAACTCACCACAAATAAATGAAAATCTAGCATAGTCTAAAGGTTTAGTAAAAATATCGGCAAGTTGAAAATCGGTAGAAACATAATCAATATCAATATCACCTTTCTCATAATGATCTCTAAGAAAGTGATACCTAATGTCAATGTGTTTGGTTTTACTATGTTGATTTGCATTCTTTGTCATGTGAATAGTACTAGTATTATCACAAAATATTTTAACATGATCAAAGTGTAAATCATAGTCAAGGAGAGTATGTTTCATCCAAAGAACTTGTGCACAACAAGCTCCGGCCGCAACATACTCCGCCTCGACGGTTGATAGGGCTACCGAATTTTGCTTTTTGGAAGACCAAGATACAAGACAATTACCTAAGAATTGACATGTTCCACTTGTGCTCTTCCTATCTACCCTACAACCCGCATAGTCGGCATCCGAAAAACTCTTCATTTCAAATAATCCGGTTTTAGGATACCACAAACCCATTTCAATAGTGCCCTTAAGGTATCTAATTATGCGTTTAACCGCAATTATGTGAGATTCTTTAGGACAAGATTGAAAACGTGCACAAAGACAAACGGAAAACATAATATCCGGCCTACTAGCCGTCAAATAAAGCAAGCTACCAATCATGCTTCTATAAAGTTTAATGTCTACACTTTTACCTTGTTCATCCTTGTCAAGCTTTGTAGTTGTTGCCATGGGAGTTTTGCTTACTTTCGATCCTTCAAGCCCAAACCTTTTGATTAGTTCCTTTGTGTACTTGGCTTGATTGATGAAGATCCCATCCTTCTTTTGCTTGATTTGGAGTCCAAGGAAATAGTTGAGTTCCCCCATCATAGACATTTCGAATTCATCCTTCATGCATGATTCAAAAGCTTTGCAAAGAGATTCATTAGTAGAACCAAAAATAATATCATCCACATAAATTTGCACAATAAGAATATCTTTTTCTACATGTTTTGTAAACAAGGTTGTGTCAATTTTACCTTTCTTAAAACCATTTGAAGTTAAAAATGAAGAAAGTCTTTCATACCAAGCCCTAGGGGCTTGTTTTAAACCATAAAGAGCTTTATCTAATTTAAAAACAAAATCCGGATGTGTAGGATCAACAAACCCGGGGGTTGTTCAACATACACCTCCTCTTTAATAAATCCATTTAGAAAAGCACTTTTAACATCCATTTGAAATAATTTGAAATCTTTATATGAGGCAAATGCTAGTGTCATCCGTATGGCTTCAAGCCGTGCTACGGGTGCAAAGGTTTCTTCAAAATCGATTCCTTCGATTTGAGTGTAACCTTGGGCAACTAACCTAGCCTTGTTTCTAACTACATTACCCGATTCATCCAACTTGTTCTTAAAGATCCACTTAGTACCAATTGTTGGTCTATCGTGGGGCCTAGGAACAAGGTGCCAAACTTGGTTGCGCTCAAATTGATTGAGCTCCTCTTGCATGGCTAGCAACCAATATGAATCGGCCTCGGCTTCGAGGACATTTTTGGGTTCAATATGAGAAATGAATGCATAGTTACCACAATAGTCATGAAGTCTAGAGCGAGTGGTTACCCCTTTTGATACTTCACCTTTGACGAGGTCCTTGGGATGATGTGGATTGTATCTCCAATCCTTTGGTAGTGGTTGAGTAGGCTCCACCTCATGTGTTTGATTTTCATTTCCTTGTGCCTCTTCCACTTTAGCTTTGCTTCCTTCATCATCCTTTGGTTTGTCTCCCATAGTAGAAGCATCCTCCAAGGTCACTTTCTCCAAACCTTCATCCAATGCATCTATTTCTACAACATTCTTAACAAACTTGTTAGATTCCTCAAACTTAACATGAATAGACTCTTCAATAGTCAATGATGATCTAATGAAAACTCTATAAGCCTTACTAGTATTTGAGTAACCTACAAAAATAGCCTCATAAGATTTAGGATCAAATTTTCCTAAATTATCTTTTGTATTTAAAACAAAACATTTGCATCCAAAAACTTTGAAATAAGAGACATTAGGTTTTCTAGAAAAATACATTTCAAAAGAAGTTTTAGTAGTATTTTTACACAAGAAAACACGATTTGATATGTAGCATGATGTATTAACGGCCTCGGCCCACAAATAATGTGGTAGACCGTATTCACTAAGCATTGTCCTAGCCATCTCTTGTAATGTTCTATTTTTCCGTTCAACTACTCCATTTTGTTGTGGAGTTCTAGGACAAGATAGTTCATGCTTTATTCCATGTTCATCACAAAAAGTGGTAAAGGGTTGGTTAATGAATTCACCTCCTCTATCACTTCTTATTCTCAAAATCGAAACATCTTTTTCTTTTCAACTCTTTTCTTAAAAGTTTGGAAATACGAAAATGCTTGGCTTTTATGTTCAAGAAAGAAAACCCAAGTAAACCTTGAAAAATCGTCAACCAAAACATAAGCAAATCTATTCCCACTTAGACTTTTGGTTTGTGTAGGGCCAAAAAGATCCATATGGATTAACTCCAAAGGACGTGATGTCATGATATCCTTAATTGACTTGAAAGAAGACTTAGTTTGTTTCCCAAATTGACATGCGTCACAAACTCGGTCCTTTTTAAAATTCAAGTAAGGAATACCTTTCACCATTTCCTTTGTATTTAACCTAGAAATGTGATCAAAAGAAATATGCCCTAATCTCCTATGCCACAACCAAGAGTCATCATCGAGGGCTTTCAAACAAGTAATATTACAAGACATATTTAACATATCAATCATATAAACATTACTTTCACGAAAACCGGAAAATACACAAACATTAGAAGTTCTATCAATAACTTTACAAGCAACATTATCAAAGACAATATCAAAACCTTTATCACAAAGTTGACTAACACTCAAGAGATTATGCTTGAGGCCATCAACTAAAACTACATTTTCGATTAAAGGAGAGGTGCCAAGTTTTACATTACCAATACCGATGATTTTACCCTTGGCGTCATCTCCGAAGGTGACGGTGCCACCTTCATGATATCTTGATAGGGTTGCAAAGTTGTTGATGTCCCAAGTCATGTGCCTTGAGCAACCGCTATCAAGATACCACAATCCTCTACGTCGTTGCGCTTTGGAAAGTACCTACATCATTTAACACAATTGTTGATTTTGGTACCCAAACTTTCTTGGGTCCTTTAAAGTTAGTGCCTCGAACCCAAACATTATGACGTGATACATTTAATCTATCATAGCAAAAATTGGCTAAGTGCCCTTTCCGTCCACAATGTGAACATGAGAACACTCTACCATACATGAATGCATGATGTGTATGTGTAGTGTGAGCATGTTTTGGGGTTTTGCCATGTTGTTTAGGTTGTGTAGCATGAACATGAACATGAGCATGAGCATTTTTCTTTGGGGCTTGTTTCTTAGGAAACATAGCCTCAATTTTCTTCTTGTTAAACTCACAATCTTTCAAAACAACACTTAATGAGTCTAATCTTTTCTTAAGCATAGAAACTTCATTAGAATCAATTAGTGGGGCCTTACCTTTGCAAGAAATCTTATATTTTTCAAAATCATTTTTGGTAGTGACCAAAGTGGAAACCAAATCATCTTTTTCTTTTGTAAGAGTGAAAACTTGAAGACTTAAAGATTCATTATCCTTTTTCATTTTAAGATACTTTTTCTTTAAGAAATCATAGTTTTGTGACAACTCAACAAAAGCTTCTTCTAACACATCCATAGAAAGTTCATTATCATGAGAAGGGGAAGAGGTTACCTTGCTTGTGCCTTCATTAGCCATGAAGCACATGTTGGCGGTGTCTATTTCTTCCTCGGATTCGGTCTCCGAATCCCAAGTTGCCTTCATAGCCTTCTTCTTGTAAGGCTTCTTTGAAGTGGAGGGCTTAGCTTTGTCCGGACACTCCGCAACAATGTGTCCGGGCTTTTGGCAATTGAAACAAGTGATCTTTCTTTCTTCTTTGCCTCCTTGCCATCTTCTTCTACCTTGGTACTTTGCCTTGTTGTACATCCTCCGGACATTCTTAACAAGGAGTGAGAGCTCCTCATCATCTTCTTCTTCATCGTCTTCATCGGAGTGTGTAGCTTGACTCTTGAAGGCGATGGTCTTCTTTTTGGAAGGAGCCATATCCTCCCTTGCTTTCCTTTCCATCTCATGGGTTTTGAGGTTCCCAATGAGACCTATGAGCTCCATCTCTTCATTGTCGTTGAGTTCCTTCAAGGTTGTAGCTTTAACTTCCCATGAAGGAGGAAGAGCTCGGATGATCTTCCTTACTCTTTGATCATTGTTGATATCTTCACCTAAAGAAGAGAGTCCATTAGTAATCTTTGTAAATCTTGTAACCATATCATCTATGGTTTCATTTTCTTGCATGCTAAATGTTTCATATTGAGACCGAAGAAGGTCAATCTTAGCCTTCTTTACTTGTGAGGTCCCCTCATGAGTGACTATCAAGTGTGACCAAATCTCAAATGCGGATTTGCAATGGATAACCCTAGAAATGTCATCATCATTAAGGGCTTGTAGGAGTGCATAATGAGCTTTGGCATTGGCATCGAATTCCTTAGTCTCTATTTCGGACCAAGTGGATTCGTCACCGGGGGGTACACTAAAGGACTTAGTCACGGCCTTTGCAACTCGGCTACCTAGAGATTGCAAAAACACGGTCATCTTAACTTTCCATATGGGAAAGTTAAGTCCATCAAATTTAGGAGGGGTCTTAATTCCATCGGCCATTTTTACTTATATGAATATGAATGAAATGATTAGCAAATTAGGATCTTCTCTAAGGTGGTTAAACCAAATCCTAGAGTCCAAGCTCTGATACCAATTGAAAAACACCTAGAGGGGGGGTGAATAGGTGTGAATGCTAATCTAATGATCTTTTTAAACTTTAATTAAATGAGTGATGCAACGATCTCTCAAAACACGACTAAGAGCCGAATACCCCTTGCGAGGTTCTGAACTCCTTCCTCCCAATTCCCTTAGATATGGGTTAGAGGTGCGCAATGCAACCGTGTTGTATGAGATATGATCGAACAAGTAAAGGATGAAATGCTATGATGAAATACACACAAGCAATATAGCAAGTAAAGTGAACAAGACAAGATTGCACAAGTAACGGGTTAGTTCTCAAGCAAATAATTCAAGACAATATAAAGCAAGAGAATTATAAGCAAGAATAACGCAAAGGCAATCGCAAACAAGATGATTTGTTTCGAGGTTCGAGCACACTTGCTCTAGTCCCCGCCTTCACCTCCGTGAAGGGTTTCCACTATCCACCGAGGATCCTTTACAATTTGGTCTACCGAAGACCGAGCACCGAGCTCCACCGAGTACAAAGGACCTCTACCGAAGAGGTTGCTCCACAAGGAAAGGAATACAAGAACAAAGTGATCACAACAAGATCACTACACTCTTTCTCAAACTCTTTTACAAACACTCTCACTTCAATTACAACTTCACTATAGAATGAGTATAGGATTTTTGGCTCTATGAAGTGTGGTGAGAAAAACTTCAGTTGTAGAGTGATATTAGCAATCAAACACAACTGAAAAACTAGCTCAAAAAGAATTGGAATGAAGGCTTTAAAACTCTTTTCTTTTCTCTTTTGAAAACAACACAAACTTGAGGATTTTCTAAGTGAAATGCAAGAGAGACTTCTCCTCTATTTATAGGGTTAGAAAATAGGTTAAAAACAATTTCTTTTTGTCTTATTTTCTCTGAAAAAGTTCCCCAACAACTCTCCAAAAATCTGTTAAAGCTGAAAATAAAAACAGTTTTTCAGAACTGCCCAAAGAGGAAAGAGCCGTTAGGCTTGTTGCAGGCCTGGCGGTCGACCGGTCCGGTCGACCGCCAGCACAGCTGCAAAGAGCCGTTGGCGCCCGGTCGACCGGTCCGGTCGACCGTCCCAAAAGAGGAAACACAGTTTCCTTCTTCCGGTCGACCGGTCCGGTCGACCGAAAAAACCCGAGAGCAATTTGCTCTCCATCGGTCGACCGGTTCGAGATGCACGAACAGTGCATGTCCAGACACATCGCCGGTCGACCGGGCCGGTCGACCGAAGTTGCCTGAAACAGAAAACCTGGGCTGTTTTGAGTTTAAAAAATTTTTGAAAAATATTTTAAAGATACATATAGCTAAGTATTATGCAGAAAATAGTTTATACACATGTTTTAAACAAGATTTTCAAGATTAAAGCTTTTGGTACATGTATATATAAACTAAGGCATAAAACTTAGAAAAACCATTTTCAAAACATAGAAAATATATGAAACAAATGTGTGTGCAAATCCTAGAGCCAAATTTCATATACTCAAACTTTAACATTCTATTTCTTACAATGATTCTAAGGACTTCAAGATCTTCAATAGGCTTCTTCATATAATCTTCAATACTTGTTCCTTGAGCCCAATTTGAGTTGACTTGAGTCCAAATCCTTGTATTTGTGAGAGAAGACTTCTAGAATGAATAGAAATCTGAAACACACTTAAACAACAAATGTTATTAGTACAAATAGCTAATATGTTTTGTAATCATCAAAATACACTAATCATGGGTGATTGTAACCTTGGGCCAACAACATCTTCTGACAACTCAACGGATTAGTCTCTTTCCCTTTGGCTTGGGAAGACTGTGCCATGTCGCCGCGTCCTTTATTATTCATACCCCATTTGCCTTTAGGGGTACATGGTTCAAACTTTTTAGCCGACTTTTTGGCTATTTTAGCTTGTTCGACTAATTCCTTCCAGGTATGGGCTTTAACAGCTCCCATACGAATCTCTACCTGGTCTAGGAAGTTATGCCTACATGTCTGCAAGAGCATTGGCAATGGCATCCCTGCTAGGCACATCAGAGATAAGTTTCTGAATCGCTCAATGTAATCACGGACGGATTCTCCTTTCCTCTGCACAGTGGAGAAGAGTTTATCCATGGTCACCTCGGTATCATCCTCGTAGAAACGAGAAAGGAACCGAGCTTCTAAGTCGATCCAGGAATTAATAGAGCCTGGTGAAAGGCTTCTGAACCAGTCGAAGGACTAGACTCCTTTGAGAGTACCAATAAACAGTCTAGCCATAATAGCATCGTTATCTATTAAGTTACCGGTCTGAGACCAAAAGTAATAAATATGTTGGTTTGGCGAGCTTTTATCATCATACGTATGTAACGTAGGTGGTTTAGACTTTGGAGGATATGACACCGAGTCCCACTCGAGTGGATAAGGACGAGTCATGCCTGCCTTCTTCAATTCTTCCCTCTGAGTTAGGAATTCGATCTGAGCTTGGATGCCTTTAAGAACTTCAGCATCAATGGAAGAGCTTTCCTTTGACTTCTCAGCCTTAGGCTGCTCATCATCATTATGCTTTTCCTCATTATGATTGCTCCCAGCATCATTGTTATTTTGATTGGTGAGGAGTTGGGAGAGCATTTGTTGGATATTATCCAAGGCTTCTTGCTAGGCCTTAGAGGTTTGCTCTTGAGCTTCCATCCATCAGCGGAGGTCATCATTATCGTTATCGGCCATATGCACCGATACTCCGCCCGTTCGCACCGAGCTGACCGTTGCCGAAGAGGCATACCCACTAGCTTCTCCTTCATCATATGACCATTAGAATAAACTTTTCAATGGTTCTGGTGATATTACTGCAGTCGAAGAGGATGGATACTCATAGTTGTAGGGTATTGCCACCCTAGATCTGGTGCTTTGGAACACACCTTCCTCTCCTACCAAGACTTGGCCTAAGCCAGGGCTATAGTCTGGGTCCGGAGAACTGTATGAAGGGGAATTAGCACCACACGACCCTTGTCTGCCCCTAAGTGGTTCACGTCCCCTTCCTATCGTGTTGACAGATGCAGAGGGTAGATCTGGTAGATTTCACGATTTGCTTTTTTTGTGATGCTTGACAGGAGCTCACACTGATAATCGATTAAAAACTGACTGTCGGACTGAAAGAGTAGAGGGCACTGGTCCTAGTCGGCAATGGACTGAATGGACCGTCACCAACTGACATCCCACTTGTTCACAATAAGGGAGAGAAGTATGGAGTAGCTCAAACTTTCGCTTGTTAGTTAGAAACTCTCGTAGATCAGTGTTAACCAAGCTTACACGAGATTGTTCAGGCCGGAGACCCCTAGCCTTGAGGCTTCTGCTTTTAAATGATTTGAAAATCACTTCATCAGTTGTATTAACTTCGCTTGGTGAAGTTAGATGTGTAGCTCTGCTGCGAGGCGCGAACTTAGCACTGGAAGATTTTGGGAGCGAAGTGATAGTGACTTCGCTTTTAGCACGCTATGGTGCTTTGTTCTCGGCCTTGTAGCGAAGGTGGCTAGCACTCGTGAGTGCTTCAGTTCTAGCCTTACGGCTGAGAACTTTGCCAGTACCTTTAGGTACTGGCGCTGTATTAGCTACGCCATCAATAACTTCGCCTGTGAGAGCGAGGTTGATGCTTGGGATCACTGCTCCCAGATAAGGTGAAGGCAGAGATGCCAGCTTAGCCTCACGGCTAATAACCTTGGCCATGCTGCCAAACTGGATAGACATTTTGCCTTTGTCTTCGCATGATAGGTGAAGTTGTGCTGGAACTTCACATGGAGCTTTCTGCTTCGCCCTCCATACCTGTTTGGAAAGCGAAGTTTTAGGTTCACAGGGAACCTGTCTAACCTCGCGTGAGGCACTTTTAGCCTCGGTTGAGGCTGAGAGGAGGTGGGATGAGGTTCGCCCAGTTGCTTGCCCGGTTAAGGCTGATTTTCGTTCTGTAGCCACTAAAGTCTTGGCCATAGAAACCTTCCTAAGCTTCCGCACGTGGAGCACTGGGCTACCCCCAGAAAGTAGTTCCTTGAATTTTTCTTGATCAAAATGAATGACCAAGTTTTTGACGACGAGGGGCTCAGGACTCTGACTGTTGCATTGCGACATGATCTCCTTGTTGCGGAAGAAGACCTAACTCCCCAGCGGAGTCGCCATCTTATTTCCATAGAAAATGATTCGCGGGAAAACTTACAAAAGAGAATGAGGAGAGAAATTACAAGAAATTAAAATGCGATTACAGGTAGATCACCTCTGAGATTTCTGGGGAATTATGCTGGTAGGAATCTGATCAGCGCGCGATCATTTTATCCCTTTGACGATGTAATCGATCAGATGATCACGCTGCCTCCTAATAGGATTCCCTTCTTGCTTGGTTTAGGAAATCGAATATTTGAAAGTAAGAGAATAAGAGAACACTCTCTAGAAGAATCTCTGATTGAATCTCTTTTAGACAATCTTCTCTCTATAGTCGTTAGCCCTTTTGTTCCTCTCTGTCCGTGCACGTCTCTCTCCGTCCGTGTCCCGCTCTCTGTTCAGCAGGGACTATTTATAGTCAAGATGGGATATAACCGCCTCCCTGAATTCAGCAAGGCTGAATCAGTCTCTAGCTGGCTCAAGGCTTTAAATGACCTTACAGCAAAGCTGCTTGCGAGCTTCCAGCGAAGCTAGAGGGTTCGTGCGAACGCCTCTCTGTCGTTTGTGGCTTAATTGTCTTCACTTAATCTGGGATGAAGTGAACGGGTGTAACTGCCCACTTAAAGTGGCGTTAGTCCCACTAAATTATTAGGGTTCACCCATTAATCCTCCATATGAAACGGTCAATTGATGACCTAGTTAAGCTCGCTGCGGAGCTAAGTCATGCGAAGTTAAGCTTCAGCTAAAAACTTCAGTAAAGTTACCTTCATAGTTCCCCGCGAAGGCAGGCGTAGATTATAGCTGAGCTAGGCCCCTTTTTCCTTCCAGCGAAGCTAGGGGTAAAGCGTGAAGCTAATGATCAGCCTCATAGCTCATAGCGGAGCTACCAAGAAAGCTTTGGGCGAAGCAGTAAGTTAGCTCTTTGTGGAGCTATGAAGAGCTACAAGGCGAAGCTAGACAAAATTAGTCTCTCAGGCGAGGTTATCCCCTTGGGCTAATGCAGGGATAAGTGTTGAGCTAACTTAGCATCTTTAGGACTGCTTGGGTCTTTTCAAAGACAACTTTGGCTTATTGTCTACTTCACTGGATCAGTGAAGCCCAAGTCGCTGCCATGCCCCTGGTCATCAGCCTATCTCCTACTTATCTTTTGTAAATGTCGATAAGGTAGACATCATTCAGAGCTGTTGAAAATAAATGTGAGAGTTCTGTCTTTTTAGAGTGTCAACAGACATTTGCATCTAGGCACGTGTCAATTCCAATATACTGTATTTTGTTCTTGTATTATTGTGATCTTGACAGAGGTGTACCTATTGCATAGCATATCGTTAGGATAAACACGTGGGTGATTTACTCTGTGTGTTCATTCTTATCTATATTGCACACTTGCACGAATTGAACTTAAGGGCAAAACCCAATACAACATTAGGTGGGGAAGTCATTACCCTCCCTTAGCCCAAAAATTACCTCCCCACTCACACAACCCAAGCCTTAAAAAAAATTGCTAGACATTGGCCCCTAGGGACATCTCGGACTCATTTAAGAGATTGACCAAGTTGTTAACAGTTGACTCTTGTAAAATCGGTGTTTAAGGATAGGGATTGAGAGGCGAAACCTCAAAGAACAGTGGTTTGGCATAATTAGGCTCGTTGCTCCTGCACGGATACCTCCCACTGATCTTGCCCCTACCTGGCCGATTAACTTGTGGTTAGATTCCGACAATGTACCCCCCGTGGACAGTCTAACTAGTTAGGAGTCGTCTAGGTCTAAGTCAACCCTAGCATAGGATTGTTTTCTTTTTCTTTATCTTTATTTGTTTGTTTACTTGTTTGTTTGTTTTCTTTTTTGTATATTGTGAAATGGATTTTAACACCAATAAATCTTTCAATCATAATATGAATCCATATTTCACCCCGAGCTCATTTGACTCGGATAACTCTGACCCGACTATGTATAACATAAACCAACCATATTTGCCTGATTGGGATTATTCGACTCAATATGACCCATATCCCCAATCCTATGACTATAATTTTCAAAATAATTTTCACTCTTCATAGAGTTCGTAGGGATTCATCTCCCCCGAGTCAAATTTCAACCACCTTGTCCACAATTTTCATTCCCCGATTTGGATTCATACCCTCCTTTTCCTGTCCCACCAACTGAAGAAAAATCTAATTTGGAAAGGAGTATGGAAGCCATGCCTGAGTCCCAACAATAAATTGAAAATTTGATTAATTCACTGTCCTTCTCAAATTAAACTCCATATACTCCTTTTTTAGAACATCCAATTGAAGAAGAATCTGAGTTAGAAAAGCGTTTGGAAGTCTTTTGTGAAAAAACGCAACGATTCAAAATGAATAACCATCAATACTGGACTTGAGTATGGAACCCTTGCGTGAGTCCGAACAACAATCGCAAAATCCGATGGACTCACAATTTCACCACAATTTCCAAAATTAACTTCCATACTCGTCTTTTTAAGAAAAACCAATTGCAATAAGTATGAAAGATATGATTCAGACTCAAAATTATGTTCCCGTCCTAGCAGTAGGTTAGACTCGATAATGAGCGATTTGATCAATGAGAGCGAGGCAAGCCTTCCTTGTCAACATTTGACCAATCCTTATATTCCTAACTCTACTGATTGGACCTAAGAATCATGCTATTTTGGAAATCAAGATTCAATTTTAGCAAACCCATTGAAACTTGACCAAACTCGAAGTTTTGAAAATCACATTGACTTTTTGGCAAGTTATCTTTTTCCCAAAATTGAACTTGAGCTTGAAAGTGATCCTAAACCTCAAGTTGGTAATTCCACTTCACTTTTTGATTCAATAATGACTCCGGTATCTTTACAAGATTTTTCTCTATTCCAGAGTCAACATTGAATCATGTACTAGTACGCTGTGAAATTGAATCACCAATATCTTATGATCACACTTCATCTATGGGGAAAGTGTGTGAACATCAATTCTTTAGTTTGGACCCATTTTTGAACCAATTTCGACTCCCTCTCTTGAATCTCGACTTGATCTGAGTCAAATTCCTGAGTCGGTATCAGTTTTTTTCCTGTTCCATTTGAGTTCAAATCAATCATCTTCCAAAATCACATTCATTGTTGGACAAGGATGTTGAAGAAAATAACTCAGTAATTATTTTTGAAAATTGAAAATTAGATGGGGATAAATTTTTAAATAAGACCATTAACTCTATTATTCTTTTACTGAGTCATATTAGAGAAGTCACTAGTGAGTTTCTGTAAGATCCATGATATCTTGATTGGGTAGCAACGCTTGGCCCAGTCAGACCTCCACCGGAGCCACCACCATGAGGTAATTTTCTTCCCTCTCTATTTGTTTCATGTATGTACACATTCACATTGCATTGAGGACAATGCATGAGATAAGCGTGGGGGAGGATGTACTAACGTAAGTTAGTTTTTAAATTTTCTTTCTTTTACACTTCTTTTTAAGAACTTTTTAAAATTTTCTTTTGTATGAAAACTCTTTTCTTTTCTATTTACAAAACTTTTTGATATAAGAGAAATAGTTTTGATTTATTTTTAAGAAAATTAAGATTATCTTAAGAATTAGGAAGACCTAAAATTATGAATTTTTAAACCAAGTCAAAATAATAGATCTTGTTTAAATTTTAGGATAAGGAAGTAAAATTGGAAAGATAATTTGATCTTGAATTTTTTTTTGCCTTAGATTTATATTCTTCATACTTGCACAATTTTTTGGGATTGAAACAAAGACTGAAAATGTCATAAAAAAATATATTTAAAAAAAATGATGATAATAAAAACCACTTATTGAAGTTGGGTAATTATGCCTCAGGAATCATGATTATTCATACCTAAACCGTGGACAAAAATAATATAATCCCCTATTTTGTGGCCTTATTTGCTCGAGTCGTTAAGTCCGAGGGATATTTTCTCATCTGGTGCCCTAAAACTATCTAGTTTGGGAGTCACCGACTAAAGGCTCTTTACCCGGGTAAGCTAGAAAGCCTAAGAACAATACTAAGGGAAGAAAAATTGAAATAAATAACTGACATGATAGGTAGAGTCGATATCCCAAAAATCTTCACAGTTCACAAAGTGCATATTTTTTTAAGAGTTTTATGAAAGATCAAAGAATCGATTCAATTTTAAATTCTTACATTTAATTTATAACAAGATTTTACATTTCGACTTAGTTTAAGGAAAAATAATTTCTGGTTAACCTATGACCTTGGATCACTTATATTTTCGCCAAAATACTTCAACACTTTTCTCTATTTCAAAAATACATTTTAAAATACTAACAATTGATTTCTTTCTTTATGGATTTTGTGGGTGTAATTCGCTGAAAACCCTCAGGAGACAAAATTCCTCTTCTAGGGGAAACCTAGAGGTTTAACGACTGGTTGAACATACTCAGTGCAATCGTGTCACCTGCGAAAGTGGTGTAATAATTTTCTTAGTTTTTGTTTTGCTCGGGACGAGCAAAAGACAAGTGTGGGGGTGTCATTAGTCTCTAAAATTGCACATTTCATGCCACATCTTCACATTTATTTAATATTAAATTCTGCTAATAATACCTATCTTGTATGTTTCTAGGTCCATTGCATGAAATGAAGAAGGCCTAAAATCACTATTTAATTGGTGATTAAAGGCCTATAAAGATAACTATTAACCTAGGAAGGTGATTCTGTCAAAACCGGAGGCCCAAAACTAGAGACCGGGACATCCAACTGACAGGGGACTGACGCAACAGCGCGCAACAGGTGGCGCTGCGCGCGCGCCTGTACTGGCGCGGCCGCGCCAGTGCTTTGGGCCAGGGTTTGTCCCTCTGGCCCCCTTTTCCCTGATGCCTATAAATACCCCCTTGGGATTCTTTAGGGAGATATTCAGAGAGTAGTGTAGTTTTCTTTCCATGTTATAGTTTTGGATAGTTTAGGTTAGTTCTTCTTCTTCCTCTTTGTATTTTCTATTTCTTTTATATCTTGTAATAGGAGAGAGAGTGTTACATGGGTGGAAAGTAAGAGTGCTTGTAATAGAAGGTGATAAGCTATGTAAGGTTCTCTCTTTACCTCTCTTTGTTTTCTTCTCTAACTCCTTTTATATATTTAGCTAATTTTTTCTCATGACAACTAACTACTAACACTAACTTGCTAACCTCTTACTTGATAATCCACATGAATCTAATAGCCTCTACTTGGCTTTGCTCTTGCAAGAGCCATTGAGGGCTCATGATGATGGATTCTAACACTCTAACATCCTAACTCTCAACAAGCTAACATTATTTTATTCCATACTTACTCTTGTTTAGTTTTGATGGTTTAAGTATAACTTGCACTTGTTGTGTTGCGTTTGGATGTAAAAATTATCATATGAGTCATGCTTTGAAACACTCTTGAACTAAGGAATAGTGATGGCCAAGGATACATGTGAGGCAACTATCACTAAGAGGTTAGCATGGTTAGTGGAGTCATTAGTAGTTAGAAGCCATGAGTTTTTTCTCTTTTACATTGTTTTAGATATACAAACAAAATCACAAAAACAATTCTTCTATGTTTCTCACTTCTTTGTTTTCAACGTACTCTTCTCTTTTCATTCTTTATTTTATTTTCTTTCATTCTTTTAAACATTAAAGAACTGTTAACATACACGTGAACATACCTGTAAGCTAATATCGCCTCCTATCCTTGTGGATTCGACTCGTTTTAGCTTCTATGATATAACGGAAGTATCGAGGAAGCCAAAGCGCACACACTTTAAATCTTGATTTCAAAACATACACTTTTCGTGCACGATTTCCCCCGATCAAAGATCTAACTGCCCGTTCTTCCAAGCTGGAATTTCTTCAAGTACAACTGGCCATAAAGAAATTCTTGTCAGAGGAAGAATTGAGGGTTCAAGCTTGGGCAGAGTTTAGCAAACATGCCAGCGTGAGATTCAACGCCTCCAGGACTAGATTCACTCTTTGGCCGAGTGATTGAGGTTTATCTGTATGCAAAAATACAGAATTTCAGAACTTAAAATAAAGAGTGCAAGTACTCAATACTACCGCAACAGCAAGTGGCTATGCAAGTTGTGATCCACAAGGAGGAACTAGCGATGGAAGCTTTTTTAGTAAGTTTTCTTTTATGCTACAAAGAATGGTTAAAGATCTTCTTTTAGTTCTTGAAAAGAAGAAAAATAAGTTACAGTTAAGTTAAGAAGAAAGTGGTAGATTGAGAAGGTGGAGAAAATGAAAAATGGATTTATACAAAGAAATTGAAAAGAGTGAAAAAGAGTTGGTAGATTGTGGTGTTGGTGATCTACACTAAAAGTGACAAGAAAAGAAAGAAAACCTAAAAGAAATACTTACCTCCTTTGGCTAAAAACTTACCTTGAATCTTTGGCGATGATGTTACCTTTAAGTGGAGGCAATCAGTGTTGGCCCAAGGTTACAATCAACCCATGTTTAGTGTATTTTGATGATTACAAAACATATTAGTTATTTGTACTAATATAAATTGTTGTTTAAGTGTGTTTCAGGTTTATAGATTAAAGAGATGAATTCTTCCCTAAAGGAAGGTACATTGGACTCAAGACAAGTCAAATTGGACTCAAAGTGCAATATTGAAGATCAAGTGAAGATTGCCCATGTTGAAGTCTTGAAGACCTAGAAGTTTGTAAGTGTAGTTTTGTTAAAGATAGAATATGTGAAATTTGGCTCTAGGATTTGCACACACACTTGTTTTGAATGTTTCTATGTTTTTGAAAATGTTTATTTCTAAGTTTATGCCTTGGTTTATACATACATGTACTCAAATCTTTATATCTTCAAAAACGTGTTTAAAACATGTATATAAACAAAGTTCAGCATAACACTTAGTTCCAAAGTTTTTAAAAGATTTTTTAAAAAATTTTTTCTATCTCAAAAAAAACTGCCCAGAAAAATCCTGTTTCAGGCAGACCGGTCGACCGGCAGTCGACCGGCTGCTGTGTCCGGACATGCACAGGTTGTGCATGTCTGTCGGTCGACCGGACCAACTGACCGGTCGACCGAAAAGAGATGTTTGCTCTCTGTATCTTTTCGGTCGACCAGGTCGGTCGACCGATAGAAGGAAACTGTGTTTCCTTTGTTGGATCGGTCGACTGGCAGTCGACCGAAGCTCCAACGGCTCTTTTGCCAGCAGGGACCCGGTCGACCGGCAGTCGACCGGTAGGCCTGCAACAGGCCATAACGGCTCTTTCCTCATTTAGAATTTCTGAAAATCTGTTTTTAGTTTTCTCTTTAACAGAGTTTTTAGGAGTTGTTGGGACTCTTTTTCTGATCAAATTAGCTGGAAAAATCAGAGTTTTAACCTATTCTCTCCCTATAAATAGTGGGGAATAGGCCTTAGTTATTTACCAAGAAAAATACAAGTTTTCATAGTTTTCAAGAGAAAGAGAAAAATAGTTTAAAGCTTTCATTTCCATTCTTTCAAATTGGTTTTTTCAGTTGTTGTTTGATCTCTAATATCACTCTACAACTGAAGCTTTTCTCACCACACTTCATAGAGCCAAAAATTTCATATTCTTTCTATAGGTGAAGTTGTAAAAGAGTGAGAGTGTTTGTAAAAGAGTGTTGTGGTCTAGTTAAAGATCACTATTTGTAATTCTTGTTCTTGTGGAGACAAGCTCCTCGGTGGAGTTTCTTTGTAAGGTGAAGCTACGGGCTTGAGGTCTTTGGAGGCCTAACTTGTACGGGATCCTAAGGGGATAGTGGAAACCCTTCACGGAGGTGAAGGCGGGGACTAGAGCAACGGGCTCGAACCTCGAAACAAATCATCTTGTTTGCGATTGCCTTGGCGTTCTTCTTGCTTACTTTCTTGCTTTATATCACTTCCAATTTATTGCTTGAGAACTAACCTTTATTTGTGCAATCCTTATTTGTTTACCTTACTTGCTATTTTACTTGTGGAATCTTGTGTTGCTATACTTGTTGTGTTACATTGTGAGTTTTTCATTTTCATCATCACACTTGGCATTGATCAATCACACCTCAATACAACACGGTTGCATTGCGCACCTCTAACCCATTTAAGGGGAATTGGGAGGAAGGAGTTCAGAACCTCGCAAGGGGTATTCGGCTCTTAGTCGTGTTTTTGAGAGATTGTTGCATCACTCATTTCATAAGTTTAAAAAGATCATTAGATTAGCAATTACACCTATTCACCCCCCCTCTAGGTGTATTTCAATTGGTATCAGAGCTTGGACTCTAGGATTTGGCTTAACAACCTTAGAGAGATCCTCATATTGCTAATCATTTCATTCATTTCCACATAGTAAACATGGCCGATGGTATTAAGACACCCCCTAAGTTTGATGGACTTAACTTTCCCATATGGAAGGTTAAGATGACTGTTTTCTTGCAATCTCTAGGTAGCCGAGTTGCAAAGGCCGTGACTAAACAATTTAGTGCCCCCGATGGTGATGAATCTACTTGGTCCGAAATTGAGACCAAGGAGTTTGATGCCAATGCTAGGGCTCATTATGCACTCCTACAAGCCCTCAATGATGATGACATAGCTAGAGTCATCCATTGCAAATCCGCCTATGAGATTTGGACCCATTTGCTAGTAACACATGAGGGGACATCACAAGTGAAGAGGGCCAAGATAGACCTTCTTCGGTCCCAATATGAAAATTTTAGCATGCAAGAACATGAAACCATAGATGATATGGTTACTAAATTTACTAAGATTACTAATGGGCTTTCTTCTCTAGGTGAAGACATCAACAACGACCAAAGGGTGAGAAAGATCATCGGGCTCTTCCTCCATCATGGGAAGTGAAAGCTACAACATTGAAGGAACTCAATGATAAAGATGAGATTGAGCTCATCGGACTCATTGGGAATTTAAAAACCCATGAGATGGAGAGGAAGGCAAGGGAGGACATGGCACCCTCCAAGAAGAAGACTATTGCCTTCAAAAGTCATGCCACCTACTCCGACGAAGATGATGAAGAAGAAGATGACGAGGAGCTCTCACTTCTAGTCAAAAACGTCCGGAGGATGTACAACAAGGCAAAGTTTCAAGGACGGAGGAGATGGCAAGGAGGCAAGGAAGAAAGGAAGATCATTTGCTTTAATTGCCAAAAGCCGGGACACATAGTAGCGGAGTGTCCGGACCAAGTGAAGCCATCTTCATCCAAGAAGCCATACAAGAAGAAGGCTATGAAAGCAACATGGGATGACGAAAGTGAATCCGAGGAGGAGATCGACACCGCCAATATGTGCTTCATGGCAAATGAGAGCACAAGCAAGGTAACCCCCTCAACTCTTCTTGATGATGATTTATCCATGGATGAGCTAGGAGAAGCATTTATAGAACTTTCTCAAAATTATGACTTCATGAAGAAAAAGTACTTGAAAATGAAAAAGGATAATGAATCTTTGAGTATTCAAGTGTTAAATCTTTCTAAAGAAAATAATGACTTGCATTCTTCTTTAGTTTCCACTAAAAATGATTTTGAAAAATATAAGATTGCTTGTAAAGGAAAGACCCCATTTGTAGATTCTAATGAGATTGCCATGCTTAAGGAAAGATTAGACTCATTAGATGTTGTTTTGAAGAAGTGTAGTGAGTTTGATAAGAAGAAGATGGAGAATATGTTTCCTAAGAAACAAGCTCCTAAGAAAAATGTTCATCATGCTCATGCTCATGCTCATGTACATGCTACACAACCTATGCATCATGGTAAACCCCCAAAGCATGCTCACATTTCACATACACACCATGCATTCATGTATAGAAAAGTGTACTCATGTTCACATTGTGGACGGAAAGGACACTTAGCTAATTTTTGTTATGATAGACTAAGTGCATCACATCATAATGTTTGGGTTCGTAACACTAACTTTCAAGGACCCAAGAAAGTTTGGGTACCAAAGTCAACCATTGTTTTAAATGATGTAGGTACTTTCCAAAGCTCAAAGACGTAGAGGTTTGTGGTATCTTGATAGCGGTTGCTCAAGGCACATGACTTGGGACATCAACAATTTCGCAACCCTATCAAGATATCATGAAGGTGGCACCGTCACCTTCGGAGATGACGCCAAGGGTAAAATCATCGGTATTGGTAATGTAAAACTTGGCACCTCTCCTTTAATTGAAAATGTGATTTTAGTTGATGGCCTCAAGCATAATCTCTTGAGTGTTAGTCAACTTTGTGATAAAGGTTTTGATGTAGTTTTTGACAATGTTGCTTGTAAAGTAATTGATAGAACTTCCAATGTTTGTGTATTTTTCGGTTTTCGTGAAAGCAATGTTTATATGATTGATATGTTAAATATGTCTTGTAATATAACATATTTAAAAGCCCTCGATGACGACTCTTGGTTATGGCATAGGAGATTAGGCCACGTTTCATTTGACCATATTTCTAGGCTTAACTCTAAGGAAATGGTGAAGGGTATTCCTTCATTGAACTTTGAAAAGGACCGAGTTTGTGACGCATGTCAATTTGGGAAACAAACTAAGTCCTCATTCAAATCAATTAAGGATATCATGTCATCACGTCCATTGGAGCTAATCCACATGGATTTATTTGGCCCTACACAAACCAAAAGTTTAAGTGGGAGTAGATTTGCTTATGTTTTAGCAGATGATTTTTCGCGTTTTACTTGGGTTTATTTTCTTGAACATAAAAGTCAAACCTTTTCACATTTTCAAGCCTTTAAGAAAAGAGTTGAAAAGGAAAATGACTCCTCAATAATTAAAATAAGAAGTGATAGAGGAGGTGAGTTCATTAACCTTCCTTTACCACTTTTTGTGAGGAACATGGAATAAAACATGAACTTTCTTGTCCTAGAACTCCACAACAAAATGGAGTAGTTGAGCGGAAAAATCGTACTTTACAAGAGATGGCTAGGACAATGTTAAATGAATATGGTCTACCACATTATTTGTGGCCGAGGCCGTTCATACTTCATGTTACATTGCAAATCGTATTTTCCTATGTAAAAATACTACTAAGACTTCTTATGAGATGTACTTTTCTAGAAAACCCAATGTTTCTTATTTCAAAGTGTTTGGTTGCAAATGTTTTGTTTTAAATACAAATATTAATTTGGGAAAATTTGATGCTAGATCATATGAGGCTATTTTTGTAGGTTACTCAAATACTAGTAAGGCTTATAGAGTCTTCAATAGGTCAACTTTGACTATTGAGGAATCTATTCATGTTAAATTTGAGGAATCTAACAAGTTTGTTAAGAATGTTGTAGAAATTGATGCCTTGCATGAAGGTTTGGAGAAAGTGACCTTGGAGGATGCTTCTACCATGGGAGACAAGCCAAAGGATGGTGATGGAAGTGAAGCCAAAGTGGAAGAGGCTCAAGGAAATGAACATCAAGCAAATGAAAAGGAGCCCTCTCAACCACTACCAAAGGATTGGAGATTCAATCCTCATCATCCCAAGGACCTCGTCATAGGTGAAGTATCAAAAGGGGTAACCACTCGCTCTAAGATTCAAGATTTTTGTGGTAATTTTGCTTTTATTTCACACATAGAACCTAAAAATGTCCTCGAGGCCGAGGCCGATTCATATTGGTTGCTTGCTATGCAAGAGGAGCTTAATTAATTTGAGCGCAATCAAGTATGGCATCTTGTTCCTAGGCCCCAAGATAGACCAACTATTGGTACTAAATGGATCTTTAAGAACAAGTTGGATGAATCGGGTAATGTAGTTAGAAACAAGGCTAGGTTAGTTGCCCAAGGTTACATTCAAATCGAAGGGATCGATTTTGAAGAAACCTTTGCACCCGTAGCACGGCTCGAAGCCATACGGATGACCTTAGCATATGCCTCATTTAAAGATTTTAAGTTATTTCAAATGGATGTAAAGAGTGCTTTTCTTAATGGTTATATTGATGAGGAGGTGTATGTTGAACAACCCCCCGGGTTTGTTGATTCTACACACCCTAATTATGTTTATAAATTAGATAAAGCACTATATGGTTTGAAACAAGCCCCTAGGGCTTGGTATGAAAGATTGTCTTCATTTTTGCTTTCAAATGATTTTAAGAAAGGAAAAGTTGATAAAACATTATTTACCAAACATATAGATCAAGATATCCTCATAGTTCAAATTTATGTTGATGACATTATTTTTGGATCTACTAATGTTTCACTTTGCAAGAATTTTGAGTCATGCATGAAAAAGGAATTTGAGATGTCTATGATGGGGAGCTCAACTTTTTCCTTGGACTTCAAATCAAGCAACGTAGTGATGGGACATTCATCAACCAAGCCAAGTACACCAAAGAACTCATCAAGAGGTTCGGACTTGAAGGATCCAAAGTAGCAAAGACTCCCATGGCAACCACTACGAAACTTGACAAGGACGAACAAGGTAGGAAGTAGACATCAAATTATTTCGTAGCATGATTGGTAGTTTACTCTATCTTACGGCTAGTAGGCCGGATATAATGTTTTCCGTATGTTTATGTGCACGTTTTCAATCATGTCCTAAGGAATCACACTTAATAGCGGTAAAACGCATAATTAGGTATCTTAAGGGCACAATTGATTTAGGTTTGTGGTATCCGAAAACTAACCAATTTACCATGACTAGTTATTCGGATGCCGACTATGCGGTTGTAGGGTAGATAGGAAGAGCACAAGTGGCACTTGCCAATTCTTGGGCAATTGTCTTGTGTCTTGGTCTTCCAAGAAGCAAAATAGTGTAGCCCTTTCAACCGCCGAGGCGGAGTATGTAGCAGCCGGAGCTTGTTGTGCACAAGTACTCTGGATGAAACATACTCTTCTCGATTTTGATTTACATTTTGATCATGTTAAGATTTATTGTGATAATACTAGTGCTATTCACATGACCAAAAATGCTAATCAACATAGTAAAACCAAACATATAGACATTAGATATCATTTTCTTAGAGATCACTTTGAAAAAGGTGACATTGATATCGATTTTGTTTCCACAGATTTTCAACTTGCAGATATTTTCACAAAACCTTTAGATTATGCAAGATTTCATTTATTTGTGGTGAATTGAATGTATGTAAGATTGATACTTAAAATATCTTAGTTTGTTTTTTGTTTTGGTTTCTAATATGTTTGTTTTGTTTTGTCTTAAATTTTTTTTAACCCTTTTGATGTATGACAAAAAGGGGGAGAAATATATGGAGAAAATATATGGAGGAAAATATATTGTTTGTTTTAAATTTTGTTATTCCTTATGATAGTTTATTTTTGGTGATGATATTTTTCAATGCTTTATGTATGCTTACATAGTTGTTCATATTCATGTTAAATACATAGCATTGTTTAAGGGGGAGCTTTCCAAGCTCTTTCCTCTTTTATTTGTTTAATAACTCATATGTTTTGTCATCATCAAAAAGGGGAGATTGTTGGCCCAAGGTTACAATCAACCCATGTTTAGTGTATTTTGATGATTACAAAACATATTAGTTATTTGTACTAATATAAATTGTTGTTTAAGTGTGTTTCAGGTTTATAGATTAAAGAGATGAATTCTTCCCTAAAGGAAGGTACATTGGACTCAAGACAAGTCAAATTGGACTCAAAGTGCAATATTGAAGATCAAGTGAAGATTGCCCATGTTGAAGTCTTGAAGACCTAGAAGTTTGTAAGTGTAGTTTTGTTAAAGATAGAATATGTGAAATTTGGCTCTAGGATTTGCACACACACTTGTTTTGAATGTTTCTATGTTTTTGAAAATGTTTATTTCTAAGTTTATGCCTTGGTTATACATACATGTACTCAAATCTTTATATCTTCAAAAACGTGTTTAAAACATGTATATAAACAAAGTTCAGCATAACACTTAGTTCCAAAGTTTTTAAAGATTTTTTAAAAATTTTTTCTATCTCAAAAAAAACTGCCCAGAAAAATCCTGTTTCAGGCAGACCGGTCGACCGGCAGTCGACCGGCTGCTGTGTCCGGACATGCACAGGTTGTGCATGTCTGTCGGTCGACCGACCAACTGACCGGTCGACCGAAAAGAGATGTTTGCTCTCTGTATCTTTTCGGTCGACCGGGTCGGTCGACCGATAGAAGGAAACTGTGTTTCCTTTGTTGGATCGGTCGACTGGCAGTCGACCGAAGCTCCAACGGCTCTTTTGCCAGCAGGGACCCGGTCGACCGGCAGTCGACCGGTAGGCCTGCAACAGGCCATAACGGCTCTTTCCTCATTTAGAATTTCTGAAAATCTGTTTTTAGTTTTCTCTTTAACAGAGTTTTTAGGAGTTGTTGGGACTCTTTTTCTGATCAAATTAGCTGGAAAAATCAGAGTTTTAACCTATTCTCTCCCTATAAATAGTGGGGAATAGGCCTTAGTTATTTACCAAGAAAAAATACAAGTTTTCATAGTTTTCAAGAGAAAGAGAAAAATAGTTTAAAGCTTTCATTTCCATTCTTTCAAATTGGTTTTTCAGTTGTTGTTTGATCTCTAATATCACTCTACAACTGAAGCTTTTCTCACCACACTTCATAGAGCCAAAAATTTCATATTCTTTCTATAGGTGAAGTTGTAAAAGAGTGAGAGTGTTTGTAAAAGAGTGTTGTGGTCTAGTTAAAGATCACTATTTGTAATTCTTGTTCTTGTGGAGACAAGCTCCTCGGTGGAGTTTCTTTGTAAGGTGAAGCTACGGGCTTGAGGTCTTTGGAGGCCTAACTTGTACGGGATCCTAAGGGGATAGTGGAAACCCTTCACGGAGGTGAAGGCGGGGACTAGAGCAACGGGCTCGAACCTCGAAACAAATCATCTTGTTTGCGATTGCCTTGGCGTTCTTCTTGCTTACTTTCTTGCTTTATATCACTTCCAATTTATTGCTTGAGAACTAACCTTTATTTGTGCAATCCTTATTTGTTTACCTTACTTGCTATTTTACTTGTGGAATCTTGTGTTGCTATACTTGTTGTGTTACATTGTGAGTTTTTCATTTTCATCATCACACTTGGCATTGATCAATCACACCTCAATACAACACGGTTGCATTGCGCACCTCTAACCCATTTAAGGGGAATTGGGAGGAAGGAGTTCAGAACCTCGCAAGGGGTATTCGGCTCTTAGTCGTGTTTTTGAGAGATTGTTGCATCACTCATTTCATAAGTTTAAAAAGATCATTAGATTAGCAATTACACCTATTCACCCCCCCTCTAGGTGTATTTCAATCAGCGCATAGCCCATAAGAGTTGATTCACGTCTCTTTCACATTATATCATCAAGACAATATAAGCATAAAATGATACAGACTGAGACCAAAATCCATCGTCATGAGCTATCAGTGGCGCTCGCAAAGGCAAAGCTCTTTCGATGCTATAAGACTTACTTGGATAGCAATTGGTACCAAAAGAAGAAAAGTAGAAAAGAAGAAGAAGAATATAAAAACAAAGAAGAACACAAAAAATGTAACTATAGATTCAATGTTGTAACAATAAGAGAAAAGAAGAACTTATACCGTGTCACTCTCAGCACAAGCTTCACTCTCATTCTCCTATGAAACTCTGTCCTCTAAATTACATAAATAAAACTGAAAATTACATAAAAAGAAAAATAAAAACCTACACTAAAAAGAATAAAAAACTAGCCTAAAATCTATCTCTGTATGGTCGATCCCTGTGGTCTCTGAAAAACCCAGTATTTATAGGCAAAACCCAACGGGGAGGAGCGTACGAAGATAGGAGGAGCAAACGCTCCCCAACAGAGTCAAAACAGCCGTGAAAAACGTGGCTTTGGTCGCATTTTCGCGGCCTGGGTGTTGCCAGGTGGCCACACCCCGGGGGTACAGCTCCTGATTTTTTGATTTGTCTTTATCTGGTTTTGAAATTCTCGTTTCAGCTCCTGGATTTGACGAAACGGCCTTTGATCTTTGGCTTAAACCAATTGATTTGTAGAGATTTGTTCTAACTGGTTTTTAACCAATCTGATTTGCCCTGATTTTCTTTTTTCAATTAATTCTGAATTAAATTAGAATTTTGATGGACTTTTGGGCTCGTTTCTCTTTCCTTTCCTTTAGCAATGGGCATGCATATAATTTAGACAATAATTAGGATTAAAAACAGAGTTTATTATATAATAAGTATGAGAATGTGACAATGTGTGCAATATCAGCGACCTATCACACCACATACCTATCTTTTGCTCGTCCTCGAGCAAAACGACAAAACTAAACCAAAAATTATTGGACCACTTTCGCAGGTCACGCGATTGCACTGAGCATGTGTAACAAGTAGGGGTGCCATCGGATCGGATACGGATCAGATATTACTTCTACCATATCCATATCCGCACCCAACCTTCGGATATGGATACGGATACGGATATTGGCAGATGTGAAAAAATGATATCCGTATCCGCCAAAATCGGATATCAGATATAAATCGAATATTAGCGGATCGGATGCGGATACTAATCGGATATGTTAAATGGATATGGTTAAAGATAAATTAAACAGAAATGCTTATATTACTTTTTTTCTCATTTACTACAATATTAAATGTGATACATACTATGATATTATTGTGTACATATCAATACATTCATCGTATTCATTGTCATTTGACTTCTATAACAATAGATTACACGTTCTTCGGTGCTAAATGCCGATTCGGATGACATGGTTGATGTCGAAATACTCAAAATATCATGTGGTGCTCTTGCAAAAATCGAATACTTTTCACTATTACTTTTTCACCAACTCAAAATATCAAAATTTAATACCTTATTCTATTGAAGAATAGTCTTCTCCATACCGATATCATTATGAAGCACGCAACATTCGAATATCGGATCGGATACAAATAAGATATTACTTTTACCATATCCGTATCCGCACCTACCTTTCGGATACGGATACGGATACGAATATTGACGGATGTGAAAAAAATGATATCCGTATCCGGATTGGAGGCGGATTCGGATGCGGATATCCGCGGATAATCCGTATCCGGTGGCACCCCTAGTAACAAGCCGTTAAATCTCTAGGTTTTCCCTAGAGGACGAGTTTTGTCTCGTGACAGTTTTTAGTTGATTGCACCCACAAAATTCATAAAGAAAGAGAAGAATGTTAGTGTTTTGAAAACACATTTTGAAAGAGAAAAATATTTGAAATATTATTGTAAGAATTAAGTAATCTATAAGTTATAGAAAAACCGAATTTGTCATTCCTAAACTTAGTTTCTATTCAAAAAATTATTATCAATCAAAGTAAGGAGTCAAATTGTACATCTCATCTAGTCTATTACTTTACCCTAAGTCATATGCACCTTCGTGTCGTGACCGTGAAATTTTGACTAAAGGTTTTTAACTCTAACTCTTATGGCTAATTTATTTATTTATTTTTTATTTTTGGTAGTATTATTCCTTAGTTCTATTAAGCTTTCTAATCTACCTATGTAACAAGCCTTTAATCGGTGACTCCCAAACCAAACGGTCTTAGGGTACCGGGTGAGAAGACACCCAAAGGACTTAAGGACTCGAGCAAACAAGGCCACAAAACTAAGAATTTTATTATATGAATCGCCTTTAGGCGTGAATACTTATACTTTATGAGGCACAAATACCCAGCTTAATCGGAGGATTTTTTATATGTATATATATATATTTAATCGGTGAGTCCCAAGCCAAACGGTCTTAGGGTACCGGGTGAGAAAACACCCCAAGACTTAAGGACTCGAGCAAACAAGGCCATAAAACTAAGAATTTTATTATATGAACCGCCTTTAGGCGTGAATACTTATGCTTTATGAGGCACAAATACCCAGCTTAATCAGAGGATTTTTTATATGTATATATATATATATATTTCCTTTTTCTTCTTTTTTTTTAAAATAAAACATAAGAATCTTTATTTTGAACCCTAAGTGTATAAGTGTATAAAGCATGCCTATATTATTAAGATAAAGATCAAGACTAAATTACTTTCACAAATTTTCTTCCTAACCTTGAAAATCAAACAAATAATCTTATTTTGACCAGGTATAAGAAATCCTAATTATGATTCTCCTATTCCTTAAATTGACTTAATTTTTTATAAAAAATATGTCAAAATATCGTTTCTATTTTCAGAAAGTTTTTAAAAGTAAAGAAAATGTTAATGATTTCTTTAAAAAAATAAAAGGAAAACTTTCTTATGTTAGAACCCTTCCCCACACCTATCTCATGCATTGTCCTCAATGTATGAATTAATACATAGATGCATGAACACGAAGAAAGGGAAGGAAAATATTACCTTAAGGTGGTGGTTCCGGTGGTGGTCTTATTGGTCCACGAAATGCGGCCCAATCTAATTTGTGTAGAGTTCGGAGGAACCCACCAGAAACCTCTCTAACATAACTCACTAAAATGATGTATATATGAATGATTTTTATTAAGAATTTTACCCCATCTAATTTCCAAATTTTTAAACTAATTTCAGAGTCATTATTATCAACACCTCTGTCCGAAAATTGAGTATGAAAAGAAGGAATGATTGATCTGGAATCAGGAAGAGCATGAACTACAATCGACTCAGGAAAATGACTGAAGTCAAGTAAAGATTCAGGAGTCAAAATATGTTCAGGAAGTGGGTCCAAATTTAGAAGTTGAACTCAAGTCCACATTCATTTCCCTACAATGGAGTGTGACTTTCTAAGATTAGTGATTCAAGTTCATGAATGATAGGTATGAGAATCAAAACTGACTCTAAAATATTGCTCAAATTAGGTAGCAAAACAGGAGTCAATATTGATTTAAAAATTTGAACTGGATCACAAATTTGAGACTGAAGATCACATTCCTCATTGAGTTCAATTTCATAAAAATGAGAACTTGCCAATTTGTCAATAGGACTTTCAAGAGTATGAAATTGGTTAAGTTCAATATGATGATCATAAAAGATTGGTGATTCAATTTTCCGATGGACAGGCACAGGATCCAATGTGGACTCTGAAGAAGGATTGAAATCAGGTGAAAATACTGGAGTCATTATTGAATCAGGAAGTAGAATTGAATTATCAAGTTGAGGTTTAGGATCATATTCATTCTCAAGTTCAATTTCAGGAAAGGGATAACTTGCCAAAATATCAATGTGATTTTCAAAATTCAGAGTTTGGGCAAGTTCAAATGGGTGTGCTGAAATGGAATCTTGTTTTTCAAACAACATGATTTCTTGGCTCTAAAAGAATGGTTAGCGATATCAGGAATGGTCAAAGGGTGAGAATGAAGAGTTTTGACCATTATATCTATGTCATGATTA
This sequence comes from Agave tequilana, assembly GCA_038442645.1. Classification (NCBI taxonomy): domain Eukaryota; kingdom Viridiplantae; phylum Streptophyta; class Magnoliopsida; order Asparagales; family Asparagaceae; genus Agave; species Agave tequilana. The sequence continues at coordinate 244,469 of JAVJIF010002508.1, read as the reverse complement.
TGAGTGATTTGAGCCTGAGTCATGGCTTCAAGCAACTTTTCATAGTCGATTGGTTCATCATTTTGTTATGATTGGACTTGAAAAGATGAAGTTTTGTTTTGAAATTTATGGTGAAATCGTGAGTCCATCAAATTTTGTGATTGTTGCTCCGACTCACGCATACTCATTTCCAAAATTGATGGTTTTCTATTTTAAACTGGTGGAACTGAGTATGAATCTTGAAAATATTGTGGAATTGGGAAGGCCAAAAATTTTCGTTCGGCCTCCTGTATAGCTTCTATACTCTTTTCTAACTCGGATTTTTCTTCAATGAGTTGGTCTAGAAAAGGAGTATAGAAGCAAAATCGGGAAATGAATATTGTGAAAATTGTGGATAAGGTGGATAAGGAGGGCAAGTTGGTTGAAAATTAGACCCGGGGGAGGTGAATCCCCATTGACTCTGTGAAGAGTTGAAATTATTTTGGACATTATGGTCATAAGATTGGGGGCATGGGTTGTATTGATTCGGATAAGTCCAACCTAGTGTATTTGGTTGGTTCATATTGTAAAAAATCTGGTTGGAATTATCCGAGTTAAATGGAGTAAAATATGGATTACTATTAAAATTGGAAAAATTATTGTTATACGCCATATCACACAAGAATTATCAAAATCAAACAAGGAGAAACAAGCAAATAAACAAACAAAAAGAAAAATCTAATCTAAGTTAGGGTAAACCTTAGACCTAGACGACTCTTAATTGGTTAGACTATCCACGGGGGGTATATTGCCGAATCTGACCACGAGTTAATGAAATTACACCTAGAGGGGGGGTAAATAGATGTAAGGCTAATCTATTTCAATGCAATCTAAAATGAAATGACGCAGAATTCAAATCTAAAGCAACACACTATGTATCACCAAAGAGTGTAGCCGAATTTCCCGTGAAGGGCTCTGAACTATCTCCTCTAGATTCCTCTTAGATAAGAGTTGAGCCTCTATGTGAAGCTCTCTTGGTTTAGCACAAGTATGATGACACAATCAACACGAAGCATATATATATGATATGAGCGATATGAGTCAATGCTAAATATGAAAGTGAGAAAGTTTAGAGAAAGTGGATCAATCGCAAACGCCAAGATGTGTTTCGAGGTTCGAGCCACCGCTCTACGTCCCCGCCTTCACAGAGAAGGATTTTCACTAATGCGTCCACAAAGGACTTCCCACACAGGGAACCTCCACGAGGATTTGGGTAATACAACACAAGGAGAACACAACTCCTCTCTCCAACAACAACCACCTCTACACAAGAGGTAAGGCACCAATGCCAAAACAGCTATCACCTCTCCACAAGAGGTATAGGCACAAAGCCAACCAAACTATCACCTCTCCATAAGAGGGATAACAACCAGCCAAAGCAAAGGTAAGATTTACAACTTGGTGATCTCAAGGACCACAAACCACTCTTGGTGATCTCAATGGATCATAAACACTTTTTCTCACTAACAAAAAGATCCTAATGATAGAATTTCAAATACCCGGCAACGGCGCCAAAATTTGATTGAAGTTTTACCTGCACGCAAAAATACAGAATTTCAGAACTTAGAATAAAGAGTGCAAGTACTCAATACTACAGCAATAGCAAGTGGCTATGCGGGTTGTGATCCACAAGGAGGGACTAGCGATGGAAGTTTTTTTAGTAAGTTCTCTTTTATGCTAGAAAGAATGGTTAAAGATCTTCTTTTAATTCTTGAAAAGAAAAAGAAAAATAAGTTACAGCTAAGTTAAGAAGAAAGTGGTAGATTGAGAAGGTGGAGAAAATGGAAAATAGATTTATACAAAAAATTGAAAAGAGTGAAAAAGAGTTGATAGATTGTGGTGTTGGTGATCCACACTAAAAGTGACAAGAAAAGAAAGAAAACCTAAAAGAAATACTTACCTCCTTTAGTCAAAACTTTCCTTGAATCTTTGGCAACGATGTTACCTTTAAGTGGAGGCAATCAGCGCAAAGCCCATAAGAGTTGATTCATGTCTCTTTCATATTACATCATCAAGACAATACAAGCATGAAATGATATAGACATACTAAAATCCATCATCATGAGCTATCGGTGGCACTCGCAAAAGCAAGGCTCTTTCGATGCTATAAGACTCACTTGGATAGCAATTGGTACTAAATGAAAAATAGTAGAAAAGAAGAAGAAGAACACAAAAACAAAGAAGAACACAAAAATGTAACTACAGATTCAATGTTATAACAATAAGAGAAAAGAAGAACAATTTACACCGGTGTCACTCTCAGCACAAGCTTCACTTTCATTCTCCTATGAAACTCTGATCTCCTCTGAATTACATAAATAAAACAGAAAATTTCATTAAAAGAAAAATAAAAACTTATACTAAAAAGAATGAAAAACTGGCCTAAAAAGTCTATCTCTGCATGGTTGCTCCTTATCGTGTCTGAAAAACCCAGTATTTATAGGCAAAACCCAACGGGGAGGAGCGTACGAAGATAGGGGGAGCATGAAATACACCTAGAGTGGGGAATAGGTGTACGGATAATCTAATGACAAATGATGCGTAATTAAAAACTAATTGCAACACACTGTGTGTAACCAAAGAGTGTAGCCGAATTCCCGGCGACGGGCTTTGGACTATCTCGTCTAAATTCCTCTAAATAAGAGTTGAGGTGCTATGAAGCTCTCTTGGTTCAATACTAGTGAGGCACACAATCAATACCAAGTATATATATTATATGAACAATATGAAGCAATGCGAGATATAAGAGAGAGAGTTAGAGATAGTGGATCAATCGCAAACAATAATATATGTTTCGAGGTTCGAACCACTGCTCTACGTCCCCGCCTTCACACAAAAGGTTTCTACTATGTCTACATAGGACCTCCCATACAGAGAATCTCCACTGAGATTTGGTAATACAAACTTAGGAGTACACAACTCCTCTCCCTAATACAACCACCTCTACACAAGAGGTAAGGCACAAAGCCAAAATAACAATCACCTATACACAAGAGGGATAAGGTACAAAATCAAACAATAATCTCCCCTACACTAGAGAGATAAGGCACTAAGCCAAACACCAACCACAATCACCTCTTCACAAAAGGGATAACCAAAAACCCAAATCACAATCTCAATCACCTCTACACAAGAGGGATGAACACAAACCCAAAGTAAAGGAAGATTACAACTTGGTGATCTCAAAGACCACAAACAACCTTGGTGATCACAACAGATCATAAACTATATTTACCACAAAAACAATATCCCATAGATAGGATAGAGATGATAGCTCAAGTGTGAGAAAATAAGGTGTATGGAAAACAAGTAACAAAGAAAAATACTTGAAAAAAATACTAGAAGAAGATAGAAATGAAGATCAAAACCAATTTCCCAAATATTCTATTTTTCTTGATTTTTCCAACCCTTGAAAACAAATAAAGGATAAATCTTTTTGGCACAAAAACATTTCAAAAACTTGCTGCTAAAACACTAGTATAGATGGAAAAATTTGCTCTTGAAATCTTGTTGAAATCAGCCGAAGAGATGGCTTATATATAGCCTCTCTCAAAAACTAGCCGTTGGCATCTGGAAAAGCCCAGATTGCCCTTTCGGTCGACCGGCCAACGGTCATTTTCTGACCGTTGAGCCTCCAGTCGACCGGGCCAAGCCTGTCGATCGACCGGCCGCACCCGATAGCTAGGTGCTTTCAGTCGGTCGATCGGCCTACTTGGCTGGATTTTGTGCACGTCTCGTGCACATTGGTCGACCGCCAGCTGAGTCTGGCTGAAATTTTGGGACTTAAAACTTAAACATTTTAACTCCAATAAAATCCCATAAAAACACATTAATTCCACAAAAATCAGTTCTTATTAGATATTTGAATACCAATATGTGTGACCAAAAATCAACACATATTACAAACTATTTGAACCATTTTTGTGATATAAAATATTTAGCCTAAAACAAAAACGGTATTTTCTAAAAACCAACTTTGAAATGAAAATCCGATTTTTTCAAACTTGTATAGATACAAAAATAAGATATTAACACTATTTTGAAGCATATTGTATGTGGATAGAATCCAATACACATGTAATACATATATCTATATTTTGACATGAAATCCAAAAATGAGTTTTGTTTAAATACAAAACTCCAAACACATGATATAGACCATCAAAATAAGTTTATAAATATGTGAAGCATATATGTATATAGATGAAATCTAGTATACATTTATGCCATGTAAGCTTGTTTTGATTATATCTATTCATGAAAACCAAGTATATGTATATACGAAAACCAAAACTGGTAAAACCGAAAACCAAACATATTAACTTGCGTGTGTATGTGAACTTGAGCATATCAACACTAATTTATCTTTACACAAGATCTAAATAAACCGAAGTTTTCTTGTCGATCTTCATCTTCAAGACGACTCGATGAAAACACGATCCAATGAGTTTGACTCCAACTGAGTGCTAGATGCAATCTTGACATGCGAGCTCTTGAATCTACGGAGATAGCTCCAAAACTCCTTTGTTGATGCTAAACACCTACTAATATCTTGATCAATAACTGAAACTATGTAAACACAAAATCATTAGTAAAATAACCTTCATAAGTTAGTCATCATTAAAACTAAGGTGAAAGGCCTCTGAGCTAACAATCTCCCCCTTTTTGATGATGACAAAACTGATGAGGTTATAAATATCCATCCATTAAGGATAGGTTTCCTAGAAGCTCTCCCTTAACATATGTGTTGGCCCAATGGCCTTCCACTCTAGTTTTGATGATGATCAACTCATGTAGTTATGTTTACTAATATTCTTGTGTTTCTAAGTTTCAGATCATTAACAGGATATTAGTTGGTGATTAGCTTCAACAAGGAGTTTAGAAGCTTTCCATGTTGATTCCGGTGCCAAAGCTTAAAGATCATACCTTTGCACTTGGAGGATCACGCGTTTGGGATCGAGTCTACTTGAAGATGAAGATCATCAAGAAGACTTAGGTATCCTAGTTTAGTTTAGTGTGTTTTAGATCCATTTGTAAAGCTTAGTATAGTTGATATGCTCAAGTGCACAAAACACACATATTTGGATATTGGTTTTTCGGTTTTTAGTTTAACCGATATGAGTTTTCATGAATAGTTTGATCAAAACAAGTTTACATGTTTTATATGTATATTAGATGTGCTCTATATACATACATGCTTATATGACTTATACAAACTTAGTTTGACATACCTATTCATGTAGTTTTATGTTTTGGTATAAAACATATTTTTGTAATTAAAGACAAAAACTATGATATATTTGTTGAATGTGTATTAGACCTATGTCCATATGCATCATGCTTAATAATGTTCAAATATCATGTTTTTGTATTTCTATAAGTTTTTAGGAAAATCAGATTTCCTATTGAAAAATCAAGTTTGACAAAATACAAGTTTTGTTTTTGATAAAATTGGTAAGACACAAAATGAATTGATATGTTGATATATTGTCTTGAAATTTTTATCACATGTTTATGTTTTAATATAAAATAATAAAACAAGTTTTATGGAATTTTCAGAAGAGATAAAAGATTTTTTAAAATATTTTTCTAAATTTTCTGACCTTGTTTTTGTGCTGACAGGCTGGTCGGTCGACCCTGACGGTCGACCGCACCAAGGGCCGGTCGACCGTTCGGGTCGACCGACGTGCACAGACGTGCACGTCTGTTAGGCACAGACACGGTCGACCGGGACGGTCGACCGAGTTGAGAGCTCTGCTCTCGGGTTTTCTGGGTCGACCGGGCCGGTCGACTGCAGTTGCCCAACGGTCATAATTCTGACCGTTGCGGTCGACCGGACGGTCGACCGGTGGCCTGTCAGGCTGCCACATCAGCCTAACGGCTAGTTTTGTATAGGGGCTATATAAACCCCATCTCTTTGGGGATTTTGGCCAAGTTTTCTAAGAGAAAAATTTCCAGTTTTCTGAATTGTTTAAAAGAGTTTTAAAAAGAGTTTTTGGGGCTTTAAAACCTCTCATCTTTATTTGTTTTTGGGTTTTTGGAAAATCAAAGAAAACTAGGGTTTTGGGATATTGTTTTGATCTTTAATTTCTATCATATACAAGAGATTTCCCAAGTAGTTTTTCTTTGTTGCTTGTTTCCAAAAACACCTAGTTTCCACACTTGAGCTATCACCTATCCTAATCTATTTAGGATCTTGTTTTTGTGGAAAAGAAAAGAAAGAAAAGAGAGAGTTTTGAGGTTGTTGTTGTAACCTCTAAGTTGTACACCCTTATTCTTGTTGTATCCCTCTTCGGTAGAGGTGATCGGGTGATTGGTTTGTATCCCTCAAGTGTGAGGTGATTGAGTTTGGTTGTAAACCCTCTTCAGTAGAGGTGTTGGTTGTGGTTGTTGTATTGGCTACGGGCCTTATCCCTCTTCGGTAGAGGTGGATTGTGGTTGTATAGCCTCGGTGGCTTTGTAAAGGTTGAGAGAGGAGTTTGGTACTCCTATAGTGGATTAGAAATCCTACACGGTGGTGTAGGCGGGGATGTAGAGCTGGGTGCTCGAACCTCGAAACAAATCTTGTTGTTAGCGTTTGATCCACTTGTCTCTTTTACTCTCTCTCTTTACATTTGTGCAAGCATCATTTCATTCAAGCATCATTCTTTCATTGCATACATAACTTATACATTGCTTGTGTTGCCTTGCATCTTTTATATTGCTATTCATTCTTATATGCTTGGCTTGATTGTGTGTATTTCATATTGCTTGGATTGCTTATGTGTGTGTGCCTAACTTATACTCATCCAACAAGAGCTTCACATAGCGCCTCAACCCATTTCAAGGGGAATCAAGGGGAGTTAGTCCAGAGCCTCGCAAGGGGAATTCGGCTACACTTGTTGTATTGTATTAGTTTGTGCATAATTTGCATTAGTTTCCGCATTTAGCGCACATAGTTTTTCATTTAGTCTTAGATTAGCACTAACACCTATTCACCCCCCCTCTAGGTGTACTTTCAATTGGTATCAGAGCTAGTGCTCCTGATACTTAGGCTTAACATCCTAGGAGTGATCCATTTTCTTGCTAATCTCATTTGTATTTGTTTGTTTGCACATTCATATATAGTTTACCATGGACTTCATGACCCCTCCTAGCTTTGACCCTTCCAACATTGATGTTTGGAAGTATAGGATGTCCATGTACCTAAAGACCCTAGGTTTGCATGTCTTCCTTGCCGCCACCAAGAGATGTTATCTTGGTGATGGTAATCATATAGGGGCCAATGCACAAGCCCTAGAGGCCATTAGAAGCACTCTTCCTAAAGATTATCTCTTATGTGTTTCTAACTTTGATTCCGCCTTTGCAGTGTGGAACAAATTGACAACCACCACCACCTCGGAGCTTCAAGTTCAAATTCAAGAAGAGGAATCTAGTGGAGAATCCGATCCACAATGCTTCATGGTCTAAGGGAATGACTCCCTTGAGGTACATTCGGAATCCCACCTAGATAGTGATTATGATGCTAGTTCTTCATGTGATGATATTGTTGATCCCCATGCTTTGAATGAAGAACTATCTATTGTTTGTGAAAAACTAATTGAAAAATATAAGATTTTGAAAAAGAAAAGTCTAGAAATTGAAAAAGAAAATAAGTGTTTGCATTCTAGACTTGATTGTGTTTTGCAAGAAAGGTTGAGGTCTATAATGAAAGGGATTCATTGTGATCTCAATTGGAACTTGCACTTAAAGAAAATGAATTTTTAAAGTCTAAAAATGATTGCCTTGCTATTTTGAAGAAAAATGAAAACTTGTCTTCAAAAGTTGATTTTATTTTAAAGAAAATGATTCTTTGAAAATTAAGATTGCTTCAATTTCTAAAGATTTGGATGCATGTTTAAAGAAAAATGAATTTTTACAAAATAAGATTGATGCACATGTTTGCCTTGCTAGGGTAGTTTCACCTAAATCACCCATTGCATGTTCCACTTCTTCTATGCTTGAAAATGATATAAATTTGTTAAAGAAGAAAATGGATTGTTTGGGCTCCACTATGAGCCAATGTGCTAAGAACCATACACGGTTGGAATCCTTGGTTCGAAAGAAACAAGTTCCATTTGTGCATGCACACCATACACGGCATACACATGCTCCTCACGGACACCATCATCACATGTATACTCATGTGTACACTTGTACACATTGTGGACGTAAGGGCCATCTTGCTAAATTTTGTTATGATAGATTACATACTCCTAATTTAGCAAAGAATTTTGTTTGGGTTAGAGAAGGGACTAACCCCCATGGACCCAAAAGAGTATGGGTACCAAAGACCACCACCCCTAAAGTTTTTGATGTAGGTGTGGGCTCTCACATGACGTGAGAGTGTTAGCACCTTGGAGTGGATGCGTTCCGTACTAAAAGGAAATCATATGGATGCATCACTTTTAAGGGAAGAGATGGTGGAGAGGACCACCAAGTTTTGGAGACAAGGAGAGTTGCCTTCTAGGTTTTGGTAACGATTCCTAACTCCGTATTATTTATTTACATGCTTTCATATTCATTTGTTTTATAGCATGTTTTCATTGTCTATGGATTAGTATGTGCATGCCATGTTTATTAGATCCTTGACATACATGTATAGTATTTGAGACACACTTGCTTATATGAACCCATACTTAGTGTTCTCACTTTTTGTTTAAGCTATAATGTATATCATGAATCTAATACATGTGAATTTACATAGTAATCATGTTTTAGTTTTATCATGATGACTTTTAGATTTGTTTTGATGCTTCATGTTTTGAATATATGTTTAAGTGTTAGTTTTCATTAAGACTAGTTATATACTTGTACATAGAATGGGCTACAAATAAATCTATATATGTTGAGCTTGAATGCTTATTTGAACCCATTAGATGTGCTAGTATAGTCTAGTTTTGATGATTCATACATCTTATACTTGTATTCTCATTTTTAAATGTGTTTTATGATTGTGTATTTCACTTCATGTATATGTTTGTATTGCCAAACTTTAAGATATACATGTATACCCCTTGAGTCATTTGCTTTTCATGCAAATCTATTTATGGACTCAATTGTGTTTAGGGATATGTATGTATACTTCATGTTTGACAATTCATACATATACCTTGAAATGAAATTTGTCTTGATGAAGATTTAGTTTTTTCTTGATTTCGCATTTATGTTTAAACTTCATGTATATGTCTATCTTGTCCAAACTATTAGATATACATGTTTATCCTTTTGAGCCACGTGCCTTAATGCATATATTTTGTGGACTCGTTGTGTTTTGGATATGTATGTATATCTTAGTTTGTATTAGACATACATATGCCTTGAAGATTAGATAGTTTTGATGATTTTGTGTTTAAAGGAATATTTGAGCTTAATTGAACATATTTTTCATGATTATGATCTTCACACTTTATTTATACACTTACATTTATTACTTACTCATGCTTTGCTTTCATGAGTCATATTTATGCTATATTGGATTAGAGTGTTGTTTATCTTGTGAATTTCATGTTTATGAAAAATAATTTTGTTTTATTCCTTGCTTGAAGGATTTCGTACTAGTTAACAAATTTTCCTTTTAACTAGTTGCGGTGTTCTTCATCTTGGTAGAGTTTTTCAAACAAAACTACAATTTTCAAATCTATTTTGAAAACCCCTACCATCCAAGGGAGGTTGGATGGGAGATCATGTTCATGTATGCCTTATATTGAAAATCATTTAAAACTTGAACCATGATTGGGTGGTAGATGATATGAGATATACACATGCTTTTGATTCAATTGGTATCATTGAACTCTTTCAATTGGTATCATCTTTGATCCTCTTGTATACTCATATTTGTTGTGTATGTATATTTTCAATTGGTATCAAGCCTATGCATCATTTAAGTTGGTATTTCATAAGGGGGAGAAAATTTAATTTTGTCTTTCAATTGTGATTCTTCAATTGGTATTTGTTTCCCACTCCCTTACTTTATGATTGAAAATTTCATATTGGTATCATATGTTTAATATGAAAATTATTTACAATTGGTATCAAAATTTTATTTAGACATTCAAAATTTATTATGATTGATATCAAGATGTTTCATGTGTTTTTACTTAAATTGGTATTTTCAAAATTTTGTTTAAAGAAAATATTCAAAGTTTTGATTTGTATTGCTTATATGCAAGGAGAGCTTAACATCTCTTCATATAGATTCATGTTGAGTGTATTGTGTATTGAAGAGCTTCACATCTCTTCTTTATGTGGTACACGTGTGTAGGGGGAGCTTCACGTCTCCTCTTATTCATTACATAATGTGTGTTATGTGAATTAGGGCTTAACTTCCCTCCTTCATGTAATGCATATGTGTAGGGAAGCTAACTTAGCGTCTTCCTCTTCATGAATGTATATAGCATATAACACTTATTATCCTTGTTTATTTTCTTTTGGTATCAAGATGCTTCATTGACATATTTTCAATTGATATCATGTTTTTAAAGTCACCCCTTATTGACTTTGTTTTTGTTTTAGACAAAAGGGGGAGAACATTGTCTTTTATTGTTTTGTTTGACATAAAGGGGAAGAAAGATTTTTACCCCTCGTTTTATTTATAGTTTTGATTACCCCTTTGTTGATGATTGACAAAAAGGGGGAGAAAGATTTATGAAGTTTTATATGCATGCTTATGTTTATGCATATATTATGTTTTAATCTCAAGAATCTCAAGAATACTAAGTTTAATTGATTTATAGAGTTTGCTTTGTAATTGGTATCTAGAGCTTATTTTGTTTTGAATATTCCATTTGATATCTAGAACCATTTATTGTTTATGCATATGCATGTTTCATGTTTAATATTCATTGCATATATTTATTGTTTATCCCTATGCATGAGTTAAGGGGAGCTTCCTTGAAGCTTATCTTTAATCCATGCATATATAACTCCATGAGTTTTGTCATCATCAAAAAGGGGGAGATTGTTGGCCCAATGGCCTTCCACTCTAGTTTTGATGATGATTAACTCATGTAGTTATGTTTACTAATATTCTTGTGTTTCTAAGTTTCAGATCATTAACAGGATATTAGTTGGTGATTAGCTTCAACAAGGAGTTTAGAAGCTTTCCATGTTGATTCCGGTGCCAAAGCTTAAAGATCATACCTTTGCACTTGGAGGATCACGCGTTTGGGATCGAGTCTACTTGAAGATGAAGATCATCAAGAAGACTTAGGTATCCTAGTTTAGTTTAGTGTGTTTTAGATCCATTTGTAAAGCTTAGTATAGTTGATATGCTCAAGTGCACAAAACACACACATGTTTGGATATTGGTTTTTCGGTTTTTAGTTTAACCGATATGAGTTTTCATGAATAGTTTGATCAAAACAAGTTTACATGTTTTATATGTATATTAGATGTGCTCTATATACATACATGCTTATATGACTTATACAAACTTAGTTTGACATACCTATTCATGTAGTTTTATGTTTTGGTATAAAACATATTTTTGTAATTAAAGAAAAACTATGATATATTTGTTGAATGTGTATTAGACCTATGTCCATATGCATCATGCTTAATAATGTTCAAATATCATGTTTTTGTATTTCTATAAGTTTTTAGGAAAATCAGATTTCCTATTGAAAAATCAAGTTTGACAAAATACAAGTTTTGTTTTTGATAAAATTGGCAAGACACAAAAATGAATTGATATGTTGATATATTGTCTTGAATTTTTATCACATGTTTATGTTTTAATATAAAATAATAAAACAAGTTTTATGGAATTTTCAGAAGAGATAAAAGATTTTTATAAAATATTTTTCCAAATTTTCTGACCTTGTTTTTGTGCTGACAGGCTGGTCGGTCGACCCTGACGGTCGACCGCACCAAGGGCCGGTCGACCGTTCGGGTCGACCGACGTGCACAGACGTGCACGTCTGTTAGGCACAGACACGGTCGACCGGGACGGTCGACCGAGTTGAGAGCTCTGCTCTCGGGTTTTCTGGGTCGACCGGTCCGGTCGACCGCAGTTGCCCAACGGTCATAATTCTGACCGTTGGTGGTCGACCGGACCGGTCGACCGGTGGCCTGTCAGGCTGCCACATCAGCCTAACGGCTAGTTTTTGTATAGGGGCTATATAAACCCCATCTCTTTGGGGATTTTGGTCAAGTTTTCTAAGAGAAAAATTTCTAGTTTTCTGAAGTATTTAAAAGAGTTTTAAAAAGAGTTTTTGGGGCTTTAAAACCTCTCATCTTTATTTGTTTTTGGGTTTTTGGAAAATCAAAGAAAACTAGGGTTTTGGGATATTGTTTTGATCTTTAATTTCTATCATATACAAGAGATTTCCCAAGTAGTTTTCTTTGTTGCTTGTTTCCAAAAACACCTAGTTTCCACACTTGAGCTATCACCTATCCTAATCTATTTAGGATCTTGTTTTTGTGGAAAAGAAAAGAAAGAAAAGAGAGAGTTTTGAGGTTGTTGTTGTAACCTCTAAGTTGTACACCCTTATTCTTATTGTATCCCTCTTCGGTAGAGGTGATCGGGTGAATAGTTTGTATCCCTCAAGTGTGAGGTGATTGAGTTTGGTTGTAAACCCTCTTCGGTAGAGGTGTTGGTTGTGGTTGTTGTATTGGCTACGGCCTTATCCCTCTTCGGTAGAGGTGGATTGTGGTTGTATAGCCTCGGTGGCTTTGTAAAGGTTGATAGAGGAGTTTAGTACTCCTATAGTGGATTGGAAATCCTACACGGTGGTGTAGGCGGGGATGTAGAGCTGGGTGCTCGAACCTCGAAACAAATCTTGTTGTTAGCGTTTGATCCACTTGTCTCTTTTACTCTCTCTCTCTTTACATTTGTGCAAGCATCATTTCATTCAAGCATCATTCTTTCATTGCATACATAACTTATACATTGCTTGTGTTGCCTTGCATCTTTTATATTGTTATTCATTCTTATATGCTTGGCTTGATTGTGTGTATTTCATATTGCTTGGATTGCTTATGTGTGTGTGCCTAACTTATACTCATCCAACAAGAGCTTCACATAGCGCCTCAACCCATTTCAAGGGAATCAAGGGGAGTTAGTCCAGAGCCTCGCAAGGGGAATTCGGCTACACTTGTTGTATTGTATTAGTTTGTGCATAATTTACATTAGTTTCCGCATTTAGCGCACATAGTTTTTCATTTAGTCTTAGATTAGCACTAACACCTATTCACCCCCCTCTAGGTGTACTTTCAATATGCATATCCAATAAACATATAAAGATATATAATGAAGCTCATTGTACCTATAAAACAAGATATATGTATAAATATATAGCAAAGCATGCATATATAAACCTGAATTCTTCTACCCCGTTTTGTCACTCATCAACAAAGGGGTGAAGCCAAATAAATAATAAACATAAAAATTTTTGATACCAATAAACACAATCAATTGAAAGAACCAATTAAAAGAAACAATTTTTTTTGAATTGATAGCAATAAAGAACATGATATCAATTGAAAATAAATACCAAATTTTTAGGTAAACAATATATTCATTTTGCAATAAGGATACCAATTTGAAAATAATACCAATTTAAACTTATTGATACCAATATTGAAAATGTAAGCATATACCAAAGAAAAATATTTTCCATCATAAAGACTGGGAGTAAGATACAATTGAAAAGTAAAACCAATTGAAAGATAAATAGGAATTTTTCTCTCCCTTCATGAAATACCAATAAAAACAATGCATAAGCTTGTATATGATACCAAATGAAAAATAATTGACATTAAGGACTAATTTAAGCTTAGCAAGAAAAATCATGAGTATACAAAATGAATTTTTCATTTTAAAAATCATGTATATCTCATACTTAAGAATATTTGATACAATCGAAATATATTGTAAATTCTTGATACGAATTGAAAGGTAAAATATGAAGTATATTTTGAAAAAAAAATACCAATTGAACTACCAATTGAAAATAATGCATAAGCTTATTATGAAACCAATTAACGTTTAAAATTACGTCAAGCTTTAGTATAAACATAATTTATGCTTTAAGATGTAAAGATATTATAAGCACAATCAAATCATATATATGTATGTATGAAATGGATATACCAACTGAAATTGATACTATTTGAAATTTGAAGCATACATATATAAGAAACACATATGAGTATACAAAATAGAGTATTCATTAAAATCATGTATATCTCATACCTACCTCCCTTTCATGCACATGTTTAGATAGATTTTCAAATTTTGAGCATACAAGGTATGGTCGCCTATCCAACTGCCTTTTGAAGGTAGGGGTTTTCAAAAATATGATTTGAAAATATTAATAGAATTTGAAAAACTCTACCAAAATGAAGAATAACGCAACTAGTTTTATGATAATTTTGTAAACTAGTACGAAGTCTTTCAAGTAAGGAATAAAACATGAATGAATCCATGAAATCATGAAAATCACACAATAATTGACACTCAAGATTTATAAGACACATATATGCTCATGAAACAAAAATCATGAGTAAACACCAAATATAGAGTGTAAGAATCATGTAATCAACAAAGTCATGAAAATGAGCAATAAAGCTCAAATAAACTAGAAATCATCAAACTAGATACGCTTCAAGGTATATGTATGTTTTGTTAAAACTAAAAGTATACATACATATCCCAAACACTAGTGAGTCCATAATAGAATTTTGCACTAAAAGCAAATGACTCTAGGATAGACATGTATACCTAAAGTTTTGGCAAGATTGACATATACATGAAGCTAAATACATTATTATGAAAACATATACAAAAATAGGGAATACAAGTTAAAATGCAAGAATCATCAAAAGCACATCCAATGAGTACGAATGAGCAACATAGTACAAACATTAATAATCAAATGTGGCTTATTAGTTGTACAAGTATAAACACAAGTTTTGATGAAAACTACATCTAAACATGTAATCAAAATAAGAAGTACAAAATCATAAACAAACATGATCATTAAGATAAATGCACATTTTTTAGAGCTATGATATACACAATAGCTAAACTATAGTGAGAACACAAAATATGAATCCATATGAATATGAGTGTATCTCAAATACTATATATGTATATCACAAGTTTAATTAACATGGCATTTAACATAATGAGCATTAAACATGACATGCTAAAAATCAATAATACAAAATCATGTAAACAACATAAGGAGTTAGAGATAGTTACCAAAACCAATACGGCAAATCTCTAGGTCTCCAAACCATGGTGGCCTTCCACCAAACTTCCTTGAAGGTGATGCATCCAATGTAGTGTCCATCAAGTTCAAACGCATTCACCATCAAGATACCAATACCCTCACGTCAAGTGAGAGCCCACACCTATATCAAATAAAATAGGAGTGGATTTTGGTACCCATACCTTATTGGGTTCATGGGGGTTAGCACCTTTCCTAACCCAAATAAATTTATTTGCAAAATTTGAATTTCGTATCCTATCATAACAAAACTTTGCAAGGTGGCCCTTACGTCCACAATGTGTACAATTGTACACATGAGCATACATAGAATCATGTGTGTGAGCATGATGAGCATGTGTATGCCATGTATGGTGTGCATGCATATGAGGAGCATGTTTCTTGCGAAACATGGATTCCAAACGTGTGTGGTTCATGGCACATTGGCTCAAAGTGGAGCCCAAACAATCTACATTTTTCTTCAATATGCAAATATCATTATTAATACTTGAAAAAGAAGTGGAGCATGCAATAGGTTTATCAATGGATGGTGATTTTATTGTAGCATGACAAACATGAGCATCAAGATCATTTTTCAAAGAGGTGTTTTCCTTTGAAAAAATTCCAATTCTTTTGAAATTAAAATAATTTTATTTTTCAAAGAATCATTCTCTTTTAAAACAATATCAAGTTTTGAAGACAAAACCTCATTTTTCTTTAAAATATCATCACAATCATTTTATTCTTTAAAATTTTGTTTTCATTAAAGGCAAGGTTAAGTTGGGATTTCAAAGAGTCCCTTTCACTTGAAATCTCATCCCTCTCTTGCAAAATCAAATCCAGTTTTAAAAATAAATTTTTAGTTTCTTTTTTTAATTTAAAGTTTTTCTTTTTCAAAAGTTTATATTTTCAAGCAAGTCAAACTATAAATAGTTCTTTATTTAATGCATCAGCATCCATAATGTCATCACCTGAAGAACTAGCACAATCATCTAGTTGTGTATCCGAGTTTACCTCAAGGACTCATTCTTTGGACCACGTAGCAAGCATCATCAGACTCATCTCCACTAGATTCTTTCTCCACAATGTTTATCGTTTGAAGCTCGAAAGATGTTAATGTGTTCTACATTGCAAAAGCGGAATCACAATGAGAAACCATAGATAAATATTCTTTGCTAAGTGTGTGCTTTAGTGCATCTAGGGCTTGTGCATTAGCCTCAATGTACTTGACATTATCAAAATAGGTTTTCTTGGTAGTAGAAAGATAGACATGTAAACCTAGGGCTTTTAAATAAGCACTCATTCTAAGCTTCCATATATCGATGTTAGAAACATCAAACATGGGAGGGACAAGGTGATCCATGAGTGTATAAACTATATGTGTGCAAATACAAGTCTAGATTAGCATGCCAAGATCTCACTCCTAGATGGTTAAACCTAATATCAGGAGCGTAGGCTCTGATACCAATTGAAAATACACCTAGAAGGGACTGAATAGGTGTATGGCTAATCTAATGAAATGATGCAGAATTAAAAACTAATTGCAACACACTATGTGCAACCAAAGAGTGTAACCGAATTCCCGGTGATGGGCTCTGAATATCTCCTTTAAAATCCTCTAAATAAGAGTTGAGGTGCTATATGAAGCTCTCTTGGTTCAACACTAGTGAGGCACACAATCAATACCAAGCATATATATAATATGAACAATATGAAGCAATGCAACATATAAGAGAAAGAGAGTTAGAGATAGTGGATCAATCACAAACAACAAGATATGTTTTGAGCTTCAAGCCACTGCTCTACGTCCCCGCCTTCACACAGAAGGATTTCCACTATGTCCACACATGACCTCCCACACAGGGAACCTCCACCGAGGATTTGGTAATACAAACTTAGGAGTAAATAACTCCTCTCCAGCACAACCACCTCTCCATAAGAGGCAAGGCACAAAGCCAAAACAACAATCACCTCTACACAAGAGGGATAAGGTACAAAGCCAAATAACAATCTCCTCTACACTAGAGGGATAAGGCATTAAGCCAAACACCAACCACAATCACCTTTTCATAAGAGGGATAACCACAAACCCAAATCTCAATCTCAATCACCTCTACACAAGAGGGATGAACACAAACCTAAAGCAAAGGAAGATTACAACTTGGTGATCTCAAAGACCACAAATAACCTTGGTGATCACAATAGACCACAAACTATATTTCCCACAAAAACAATATCCTATAGATAGGATAGAGATGATAGCTCAAGTGTGAGAAAACAAGGTGCTTGGAAAACAAATAACAAAGAAAATAGTTGGGAAAATACTAGAAGAAGATAGAAATGAAGATCAAAACCAATTTCCCAAATACTCTATTTTTTCTTGATTTTTTCAACCCTTGAAAACAAATAAAGGATAAATCTTTTTGACACAAAAACTCTTCAAAAACTTGCTGCTAAAATACTGGTATAGATGAGAAAATTTGCTCTTGAAATTCTTGTTGAAATCAATCGAAGAGATGGCTTATATATAGCCTCCCTCAAAAACTAGCCGTTGGCATCTGGAAAAGCCCAGATTGCCCTTCCGGTCGACCAACCGGTCGACCGTCCAACGGTCATTTCTGACTATTGAGCCTCCGGTCAACCGTCGGTTGATCAGGCCAAGCCTGTCGGTCGACTGCCTCATCGACCGGCCGCACCTGAGAGCTTGGTGCTTTCAGTCGGTCGATCGCCTGGTCGACCGGCCTACTTGGCTGGCCTTTGTGCACATCTCGTGCTCATCGGTCGACCGTCCGGTCGACCGCCAGCTGAGTCTGGCTGAAATTTTGGGACTTAAAACTTACATTTTAACTCCAATAAAATTTCATAAAATCACATTAATTTCACAAAAATCAGTTCTTGTTAGATAGTTAAATACCAAATATGTATGATCAAAAATCAACACATATTACAAACTATGTGAACCATTTTTGTGATATAAAATATTTGCCTAAAACAAAAACGGTATTTTCCAAAAACCAACTTTGAAATGGAAATCCGATTTCCTAAACTTGTATAAATACAAAAACAAGATATTTAACACTCTTTTGAAGCATATTGTATGTGGATAGAATCCAATACACATGTAATACATATATCTATATTTTTGACATGAAATCCAAATATGAGTTTTGTTTAAATACAAAACTCCAAACACATGATATAGACCATCAAAATTAGTTTATCTAAATATGTGAAGCATATATGTATATAGATGAAATCTAGTATACATTTAAACCATGTAAACTTGTTTTGATTATATCTATTCATGAAAACCAAGTAAATGTATATGCGAAAACCAAACCGGTTAAACCGAAAACCAAACATATTAACTTGTGTGTGTATGTAAACTTGTGCATATCAACACTAATCTATCTTTACACAAGATCTAAACGAAGTTTTCTTGTCGATCTTCATCTTCAAGACGACTTGTTCAAAGCATGATCCAATGAGCTTGACACCAACCGAGTGCTAGATGCAATCTTGACGCGCGAGCTCTTGAATCTACTGAGATAGCTCCAAACTCCTTTGTTGAAGTTAAACACCTACTAATATCTTGATCAATAACTGAAACTGTGTAAACACAAGATCATTAGTAAACTAACCTTTATAAGTTAGTCATCATCAAAACTAAGGTGAAAGGCCTCTGGGCTAACAGAGCAAACGCTCCCCCAATAGGGTCAAAACTGAAAATACACGTAGAGGGGGGGTGAATAGGTGTATGGCTAATCTAATGACAAATGATGCGGAATTAAAAACTAACTGCAACACACCTAGCGTAACCAAAGAGTGTAGCCGAATTCCCGGTGACGGACTCTGGACTATCTCCTTTAAATTTCTATAAATAAGAGTTGAGGTGTTATATGAAGCACTCTTGGTTCAACACAAGTGAGGGCACACAAACAATATCAAGCATATAGTGAAATGAACAATATGATGCAATGCAAGATATAAAAGAGAGAGTTTAGAGATAGTGGATAAATCGCAAACACCGAGATATGTTTCGTGATTCGAACCACTGCTCTACGTCCCCGCCTTCACACAGAAGGATTTTCACTATACGTCCACACAGGACCTCCCATACAGGGAACCTCCACTGAGCATTTGCAAATACAAATTAGGAGTACACAAGTCCTCTCTCTAACAAAACAACCTCTGCACAAGAGGCTAAGTACAACAACAATCACCTCACACTAGAAGGATAAGGCACTAAGCCAAAACTCCAACCACAATCACCTCTTCACAAGAGGGATAACAACAAACCCAAATCACAACCTCAATCACCTCTACACAAGAGGGATAAACACAAAACCTAAAGCATAATCTCCTCTACACTTAGAGGGATTGGCACAAACCAAAGCAAAGAGAAAGTTACAATCTTGGTGATCTCAAAGACCACAAACAATCTTGGTGATCACAATAGACCACAAACCAATTTTCTCACAAAATAAGAGCCTATAGATAGAATAGAGATGATAGCTCAAGTGTGAGAATACAAGGTGTTTAGAAAATAAATCACAAAGAAAAACACTTGGGAAAAATACATGAATGAAATAGATATGAAGATCAAAACAATTTTCCCAAAGACTCTCTTTTCTTTGAATTTTCCAACCCTTAAAGACAAATAAAAATAAAACTTTGTAGCCCAAAAACTCTTTGAAAACTTCTAGCTAAACCAATAAGAAAGATAAAAATTTTAGCTCTCAAAAACCATGTGTAAAACAGCCCAAGAGATGGGTATTTATAACCCTCTCAAAAAAAACTGCCCGTTGGCAGCAGGAAAGGGCAAAAATGCCCTTCCGGTCGATCGACCAACGGTCATTTTTCTGACCGTTGAGCCTTCGGTCGACCGTCCCGTCAACCGCCCCGTCGACCGGGCCAAGCCTTCGGTCGACCGTCCAGCACCCGAGAGTTGGGTGCTTTCAGTCGATCGACCGACGGTCGACCGACCTTTTAGGCTAGCCATGTGCACGTTTGCGTGCACATCGGTCGACCGATCCAGTCGACCGCCTCCGGTCCGGTCGACCGCCAGTATGTCTGGCTGGGAAATCTGAGACTGAAAACTTAGTTAATTTAATACCAATTAAATCTCATAAAATTACATAAATTCATTAAAAATAAGTTCTTATAAGATATTTGAATACCAAACATGTGTGACCAAAAATCAACACATATTACAAACTATTTGAACCATTTTTATGATATTGAAATTAGGCTTAAACACAAAATCGGTATTTTTCAAAAACTAAACTTTGAAATGGAAATCCGATTTTTCTCAAACTTGTATAAATACAAAAACATGATATTGAAGTAACTTTGAATCATATTGTATATGGATAGAATCTAATATACATATAAGATATATATCTATATTTTTATATGAAAACCAAAATCAGTTAAACCAAAACCAAATTTTAAACTTGTGTGTGTGTGAACTTGAGCATATCAACATTATCTACCTTTACACAAGATCTAAACTCAATCTTATACCAAACAAACTGAGGTCTTCTTGTAGAACTCCTTCTCCAAGTCGACTCGATCCAAACACAATCTAACGAGCTTGAATCTAACCAAGTGCTAGATGTGATCTTGACGCGTGAGCTCTTGAATCAACACGTGTTAGCTCCCAAAACTCCTTTGTTGAAGTTAAATTACCTACTAATTCTTGATCAATAACTGAAACTATATAAACACAAGATTATTAGTAAACTATAACTACATGAGTTAATCATCATCAAAATTGAGCGATGGGCCTTTGGGTCAACAAAAACAGCTGTAAAAACGCAGCTTTGGCCGCGTTTCCATGGCCTGGTTATGGCCAGGTGGCCACATCCGGGGGGTACAGCTCCTGGTTTTGTGATTTGACATTATCTGGTTCTGAAATTCCCATTTTAGCTCCTGGATTTGATGAAATGGCCTTTGATCTTTGTCTTAACCAATTTATTTTTAGAGATTTGTTCTAACTGGCTTTCAACCGATCTGATTTGCCCTAATTTTCTGATTTCGAATTACTTTTGAATGAAATCAGAATTTTGATGGGCTTTTGGGCTCGTTTCTCTTTCCTTTCCTTTAGCAATAGGCCTGCATATAAATTAGACAATAATAAGGATTAAAAACCGA
Source organism: Agave tequilana (assembly GCA_038442645.1). Lineage (NCBI taxonomy): Eukaryota > Viridiplantae > Streptophyta > Magnoliopsida > Asparagales > Asparagaceae > Agave > Agave tequilana. The sequence goes on along the minus strand of JAVJIF010002508.1, from coordinate 223,062 downwards.
GTTTATTATATAATAAGTATGAGAATGTGACAATGAATGTGCAATATCAGCGACCGATCACTAAGCGGGATTAGCCCTCCTCCTTTTGTATCTCCCTTTTTGTATTTTTTCTTTTTTTTTTGTAACACTCCACTTATCAAATAAGAGAGTATTTGTATCACTTTTATTATTTTGATATGAATAATAAAAGTTATCAAATTTTGTCTCGTCTTCATTCCTTCTTTGTGTTTGAGAATCAGACAGACTCTTTGTTGCGTGGGAGAACGTAGCTCCCACAGACGCGGCCCTTGACTATTGTGGAGACGCAGTCCTTAGCCATTTAGTAAGACTCGACTATGAGTTATAGAGGAGAAACTCAGGCAGCACTGAGTTGTTAATGAGGCACGGCCCTAAATTGCAGGGGAGACGTAACTTTGAGTTATTGGGAGACGCGACTCTGAATTGTTTGGAGGACGCGACTCTGAATTATTGAGAGATGAGGCTCTGAATCATTTAAAAGATGCGGCCCTGAATTGAGGAAAGACACGGCCCTGAATTGATGAGGGGACGCGACTCTGAATTGAGGAGAGACACGATCCAACATTGATGAAGGGACGCATCCCTGCGTTAATAGGATGACGCGGCTCTGAATTGAGGAGAGACGCAGCCCTGCATTGATGAAGGGACACAGCCCTGTGTTGATAGGATGACGCGGCTCTGAATTGAGGAGAGACGTGACCCTGCATTGATGAAGAGACTCAGCCTTGAACTGTTGAAGGGACGCAACCCTACGCTCTTTAACTTGCTGGAGGGGATGCAACACTGAATAGTGAAGTGATGATGCGGCCTTCAGTTTGTGTACGGACACAGACTTCAAAACGCGGCCCTTGAAGTGTCACTTGCAGTTATAGAGACGCAATTTTGATGTCGCGACTCTCTGTGCGTGAAGATCTCGCCGGATCTTTCAAGACAAAGCCGACGTTGGTTGGGGACGTGTGTCATTGGGACTTCCCGGAGTAAAAATCCACGTGTCTCACTCAGACTGGATTTGAGATTCGCGTGCGAATTAAGGCTATTAATTGGCCTTTAAGAACGGCTTTGATTTTTATGTCGTTAATCAATGGCCATTAGCGAGCCTATAAATAGGCCATAAGCCTCTTAGCAGTCATTCATCTTGACTGTTTTCTTTCATGGCCGTTTCTTGATGTATCCTGAACCTTTAGAGTTCTTAGACTATTTTCTTCTCTGAGCCTGCATCCTGAAGAACTTTAGAGTTCTTTAAAAGAACCCAAAGCTTTGATTTTTTTTTTTTGGCAATCTTCTTCGAAGATTACCACTATTAAGTGATTTCACAATAAAAAAGCATCCCCTCTGGTGTTTTCATGGCCGTTTCTTGATGGATGTTGTCCTCCATCTAAAGAACTGATCTTCAGATAGGAAATGGTCTTTGCCATAATAAGACCTTGTTTCCTTGTGGCTCTATCATCACCGATCATAAAGAGATTGCCTCTTGATCTCTTCCTGAAACTTATGAAACTTCTTTCTTAAAGTTTAGGTAGTTGACTTGAGATCCATGCGCCATGCTCTATCTCTTGATCTCTTTCTGAAACTTTTGAAACTTCTTTCTTGAAGTTTAGATAGTCAACTTAAGATCCTTGCATCCATGCTCTGCAAACGCGACCTTCGCGTTTGCTGATAAAATGCAGGCTTGTAGATTTCTGAGTCCTAAGTTCTTCAGACGCGAGCGTACCGAACTCTGCGTTTTGCAGCCTTAAGCGTGGGTTTCGCATATAAAATTCGCGTCTGAAGTTTATGACTTAGAAAAATTTTAAGACTGCCCTTCTGAGATCTTTAGATGAGAGTGTGGCAAACTCTGCGTTTTGAGGCCTTAGACGCGGGTTTATAATACCTGCGTCTGGAGTTCATGACTTAAAAAATTTTAAGGCCCAGGTCCGAGCCTTTAATATATGCCTCACATTTCAATCATCAAACGCGAGTCTAATGTTGGAATGTGCATTCGGGTCCATATTTTCTATCTTCGCAGAGCATGATAAACTCTACGTCTTGAAGTTTTAAACGTGAGCTCGCGTGTAAGACTCGCATCTGGAGTTCATGACTTAAGATTCGCGTCTGTGCTTCTGAATTCATATTTTCTGTCTTTACAGAAATTTAACCCTCAAGTTCTTTCCTTCTTACAGGCCTTTGCATATCGATGGTGCTGGTTTCAGTATCCGTTCTGCGTCCACTGAAGGAGACATGAAACAACCAGTTTGTTTGATTAGCGACCACTTGGGAAGTCAGAACTTCTGTCCAAGGGTGAGGAAGATCCGTACGGTTCTCGATACACATCAAGACATTATTGGATATGATGCACCAGTAGGTCTCAGATCCTTCCTGATCATAATGAGCATGGCTCATTTGAAAGTCACGGGAAAGAGGACGTCACCAGTAAGGTCTCGGATCCTCCCTTCACCAATCTTATTCAAAGAAGTGACATCGACGAAAACCCATGCTCATTAGATGACTTTCTAGTGGCGGAGCTTCCTATTAAGCGAAGGATTACGACCTTGTGAAGATTTTCGCACCAATTGGTCAGGTGGAATCAGAATGCTCCCTTGTATTTCAACCTCAAGAAACACTATTGTTCTCAAGAAGAGAGGAAGTCGATCTGCTGTTCCAGGCCACAATCAAGAAGACGAACTTTGTGTATCTTCAATGTTTCAAGAAGTAGGTGCAACCTTTCGCTGAGCAAGAGGGACTTCTTTGTACTCCTTTGTTGTTATACAATCTTATTGGATATGAGAGCGTCTTGTATGACTTTCATATTTTTGAATATCAATATAAGTGACACTTTTTCTTATTTTCTTATTTGCCTTGACTTTCTTTTTGCATTGAAAATCAGACAAGTGATTACCTTCAATTTGCTAGAGGTGTGATATTTTAACTTAGCAATACAAAGTTGGAAAATTTTCATTTAAGGAATTTAAGGGTACTGTCTGAGGTGTGGTGTTAACTTGACAGGAGTGGGAGTGAAGTCTTTACTCTGCAGGGAATTGTGATTGAGTCCATTATCAGAGGTTTAGTATTAACGTAATTAAGACTCAGTTGGGGGTAAAGAGAAACACTGTTAAAGATGTGATATCAACCTAACAGTGATTTTAAGTGGACTTGCCATTTTAATTGACGAGAAAAACAAGTAAGACTAGACCTATCGAGGATCTAAGTATTTCTTTACCGTCAGAGGTGTAATATTAACTTGACGGATTAGAGTAAACCTTGTTAGAGGTGTGATTTAACTTGACAAAATGTGAGCTAGAGGTGTATTATTAATTTAGCCCCACAAGAATTTCAGTTTCATTGGGAAAACTGAAGATACCACTGTCATAGGTGTAGTGTTGAACTTAACAGTGAGGGTAATGCTAGAGATGTAATTTTGAACGTAGTATTGGCCATCTCGACTTTGATACAGAAGTTCAAGGAAGGTCATTGTCATAGGTATATTGTTAAACTTAATAATGAACTGGATGCTAGAGGTGTGATGTTAAACTTAACATTGCTCGTCTCAGCTTCGATATGGAAGCCTGAGGAAAGTGACTGTCAGAGGTTTAATGTTAAACTTGGCAGCAACTTGATCACTGTTAGAGGTGTGATATTAAACTTAACAGTAATTTATTAGAGGTGTAATGTTAACATGATAAAAGTTGATTTGGAATATGAGCAATTTTGAAAACCTGCCATTTTATTAAAGAGAATTGACAAGTGAAGTTTGGGTCGTCGAGATGTAATGTTAACTTGACAATTTTGAAGACTTATGACTCCATATAAGAGAGCGATAAGTGGAAGTTCGTACTCGCTGAGGAGTATTGAAACTTTTCATTGTTAGAGGTACGGTGTTAACATAACAACATTTGAGTTTGTGGGCCTACCACTCCATGGGAGGGAATTGGTAGGTGACTTTGGTGGGAAAATAGAATAAATTATCAGAGGTGTAATATTAACTTGACAAACCCGTTGGGGATTAAGGAAAAATGGCTCGTCAAAGGTTTACTGTTAATGTGACAAGTCTGTGATCATTCGTCAGGAAAATGGACACATGTATTTTTGTGTCCTACCATTCCGTGGAAGGGAATTGGTAAGGGGTTTTGGAGGGGAAGGCAGGACTAAGTCCATTAGGATTTTTAGCAAACCTTCAGCTATCAACAAATTTGGTATCCCTTTACCAACTACCGTTTGAGTTGGGCTAGTCATGCTATTCCCCTCAGCATGATGAGTTATTGAGAACTTATATTGGACTCAAAAGCTAACATTTTCATCTATCCTTAGCTATCAGAGGCATCATATATTGATAGACTAAAGAAGAGTGACAAAACTAATACTCAGTTAGTTTGCCTTCATCAACTCAATTCTGTCGAGGATTGGATCGTGTTCTCCTGCACTGTTCACTCGACCATTCCTCTTATCTAGCTTCTTCGGTGCTGATTAGGATTAGAACTCCATCAATATCTGAGCATCGATGCTGGTTCCATCATGCTCATATTAGGCAGAACATAGTTGTTAATCGAGAATTCCATCGTAGGGGAACACGTTCGATACAAGCGTCATACATACTTGACCCAATGATAGGTAGTCAAAAGTGCATATTTATCATCATATTTCCTTACTTATTCTTTTATAAAGCACTACTATGTAACGTTTTATTGTTTAATGTTGTGCAGGCCTTGAGTAATTAAAAATAAATAAATGAAGCCCAAAAGCCCAAAAAGTCCACGAGCCTACATGCATGATTTATTTTAGTAATTTAAAAGATTCTACCTTATCTAAACTAATCTAAATTTGGATTTTAAATTATTATTTTAAAATCTAGGGAGGAGGAGGAAGGATAAAGTAGGACTCCTAGTTGCTATTCAAATCAAGAGAGAAGAAGGATAGAATAAGATGGATCCTTATCCTAATTAAAATCAAAGGTGGACTTCTATTTGAACGTGGTTGCTTGCACTACAAGATAAAGATAAAGGGGAGAAAATCTGGATTTGATTCGGATTTGGAGATAGCCTAATCTCCAAGTTATCTAAAGATCACTATATTTCAAAATCCAGAACCCAAATTCAAGATCTGAAGATAGATTCTAAGATGGACGGACCAGAGGAGGCCACGTGAGAAAGCGCGTGGCATTTGGCTACGCATTTGCCGCAGAAACGCGGCAATTTTCCTGTTTTCGTGGCAATACAGAGGCGGTTGGTGATGCGTCTTCATGGGAGAGTTGTACTGAGACTCTATATCTTATATCTCCTATAAATACTCCTGCAAAGCAACAGAGAAGGCAGCTCTCAGAAGTTCAAGTCTAGGATTTCCTTTAGATCCTCTTTCCGAATTTATTTGTATTTTTCTAGTTCTTCTTACTTTGAAGAAAAGTTGAAGAAAGGAGAAGGCTTTGTACTGAGTTGGTGACAGACTTAATAAAAGGTCATTTTTTCTTTCAATCTCTTTGTTTTTTATTTAATTTGTGTTTCTTTTATTTTAATTTCATCTATTTTATGCAATCTTTAAATACCATGCTAAATTCAACTATAATTATGTGTAACTAACCTTAGTAGCTTGCTAATCTCTCTACTAACTAAAACCTTGATCTATGAAGATAAGTTGATTGAACTCTATGCATGTTAAAAACCCTAGGGTAAGTAAATAATTCTTGAAGACTAGTCATGAATTGAGTTAAACTAGGTTTAGGGTATACTATTTAATAATTATTCTTGATTTATACTTAGATGATTTGATGGTTTAATGTTAAGACTGCTTTTCTTAAACTATACTTTGGGACTTTGATAAACCAATGCTTAGTTTTATCTAGTGTACTGCCAACAGGGTTTAATCTCCTTCTTACTTTTCTTTCTTGGATTTGAAGCAATAATCTAGGGTTAATCTTTATAGGTTCAACATGATATTTATTCTTGATAGACCAGTGTTTGGTTGTGGTAGATGATTAGTTGGTTATGCTTGTTTCTTCTATTTAAAATATTTGCTTACAATCATAATTTCTTCTTTTACAAGCTAATTGTTAGAGAATTCTTTCCGAAAAGCTTCCATCGCATCCTTCCCTGCGGATCAACCCGTCTAGCCCTTGCTACGCGGTTACATTGAGATGAGACTAAGACTTTCTAACTTTAACTCTTTATTTATAATTTTTCGGTCCAAGTCCATCATTCCATCTTTTCACACTCCGTTTTGGGACAAGGGTGTTAATAAAATTGATTCCGAAATTATTTGTGAAATTTAAAAATTAGATGGGGCAAAATTCTTCATAAAAATCATTCATACATACATCATTTTAGTGGGTTCTATTAGAGAAGTTTCTGGGGGGTTCCGCCGAACTCCACACAAATTCGATTGGGTCGCATTTCGTGGACCAATCAGACCAACACCGGAGCCACCATCTTAAGGTAATATTTTCCTTCCCTTTATTCTTTTTCATGCATCTATGCATTAATTCATACATTGAGGACAATACATGAGATAGGTGTGGGGGAGGGTTCTAACATAACTTAGGTTTTTTTTATATAAAATAAAAAAATTATTAACATTTTCTTTACTTTAAAAAAATAAAAAAATAATTTTTTTTGGAAAAGGAAACAATATTTTGACTTATCTTTTGAAAGAAATCCAAGTTAATCTTAAGAATTAGGAAAATCATGATTAGGATTTCTAAAAACTTGGTCAAAATAAAAAAATTGTTAGATTTTTAGGTATAGGAGGAAAAATTGAATAAGTAATTAGTCTTGATTTTTACCTTAATGAAATGTGCATACCTAATACACTTACACATCTAGGATTCTAAGACAAAGACTCTTGTGCCTTATAAAAAAAATAATAATATAAAAAATAAAGTTCACTAATTAAGCTGGATACATGTGCCTCAAGAAGCATAAGTATTCACGCCTAAAGGTGATTTTATAAATAAAGTCCTTAGTTTTTTGGCCTAGTTCACTCGAGTCCTTAAGTCCGTGGGGTGTTTTCTCACCCGGTGCCCTAAAACTGACCGATTTGGGAGCCACCGACCTTAGGCTCGCTACATGGGTGAATTAGAAAGCCTAAGAAAAGTAAGAAATATTATTTATATATGTACTAACACATCTAATAGTCAATTAGTTAGGTATGAAGGCCTCAAGAAGCTTTGATACTTATACAAAAAAAAATTAGATGAGTTATACATATTAAAAATAATAATAATAATAATAATAATAATAAAGAGGCATGAGAGTCCAAGTTATAGAATCCCTAGTAAAGATTCACATTCACAAGGATGCATATGACTTAGGGTAACAAAAGAGAATATATAAATATTCAATTTTAATCCTTACCTAAAATTGATAACGAATTATTGTATAAAGACTAAGTTCAAGAATGAATAAAAATGATAATCCTAAAACTTATAGATTACTTAATTTCTTCAAATATATTTCAAATATTTCTCTCCTTTTTCAAAATTAAAAAAAATTAATCACTAACATTTTCTTTTATGGATTTTGTGGGTGTAATCCACTAAAAACCCTCATGAGACAACACTCGTCCTCTAAGGATAACTTAGAGGTTTAATGGCTTATTGCACGTGCTAAGTGCAACCGTGATTCCTACAAAAAATGAGTTAGGATAGGTTATTTTTTATTTTCTTTTCCTTTTTCTTTATTTTTACTCGAGGATGAGCAAAAAGATAAGTGTGGAGGTGTAATAGGTAGTCAAAAGTGCATATTTATCATTATATTTATCTACTTATTCTTTTATAAAGCACTGCTATGTAACGTTTTATTGTTTAATGTTGTGCATGTCTTGAGTAATTAAAAAATAAATAAATGAAGCCCAAAATGTCCACAAGCCCACTTGCATGATTTATTTTAGTAATTTAGAAGCTTCTATTTTCTAACCTAATCTAAACTTGAATTTTAAATTATTAATTTAAAATCTAAGGAGGAGGAGAAAGGATAAAGTAGGACTCCTAATTGCTATTCAAATCAAGAGGAGAAGAAGGATAGAATAAGATAGATCCTTATCCTAATTAAAATTAAAGGTGGACTTTATTTGAACCTGGTTGCTTGCACTACAAGATAAAGATAAATGGGAGAAAATCTGAACTTGATTCGGATTCGGAGATAGCCTAATCTCCAAGTTATCTAAAGATCATCGTATTTCAAAATCCAGAGCCCAAATTCAAGATCTGAGGATAGATTCCAAGATGGATGGACCAGAGGAGGCCACGCGAGAAAGCGCGTGGCATTTGGCTACGCTTTTGTCGCGGAACGCTGCAATTTTCCCGTTTTCGCGGCAATACAGAGGCGGTTGGTGACGCGTCTTCGTGGGAGAGTTGTACTGGGACTCTATATCTTAAATCTCCTATAAATACCCCTGCAGAGTAACAAAGAAGGCAGCTCTCAGAAGTTCAAGTCTAGGGTTTCCTTTAGATCCTCTTTCTTTCCAAATTTATTTGTATTTTTTTAGTTCTTTTTTACTTTGAAGAAGAGTTGAAGAAAGGAGAAGGCTTTGTACTGAGTTGGTGACAGACTTAATAAATGGTCATTTTTTCTTTCAATCTCTTCGCTTTTTTTTAATTTATGTTTCTTTTATTTTAGTTTCATCTATTTTATGTAATCTTTAAATACCATGCTAAATTCAACTATAATTATTTGTAACTAATTCCTTAGTAGCTTGCTAATCTCTCCACTAACTAAAACCTAGATCTATGAAGATAAGTTGATTGGACTCTACGCATATTAAAAACCCTAGGGTAAGTTAATAATTCTTGAAGACTAGTCATGAATTGAGTTAAACTAGGTTTAGGGTATACTATTTAATAATTATTCTTGGTTATACTTGGATGCTTTGATGGTTTAATGTTAAGACTGCTTTTCTTAAACTATACTTTGGGACTTTGATAAACCAATGCTTAGTGCTATCTAGTGTACTGCCAACAGGGTTTAATCTCTTTCTTATTTTTCTTTCTTGGATTTGAAGCAATAATCTAGGGTTAATCTTTATAGGTTCAACATGATATTTATTCTTGATAGACAAGTGTTTGGTTGTGGTAGATGATTAGTTGGCTATGCTTGTTCCTTATATTTAAAATATTTGCTTACAATCATAATTTCTTCTTTTACAAGCTAATTGTTAGAGAATTCTTTCTGAAAAGCTTCCATCGCATCCTTCCCTGCGGATCAACCCGTTTAGCCCTTACTACGCGGTTACATTGAGACGAGAATAAGACTTTCTAACTTTAACTCTTTCTTTATTATTTTTCCGTCACAATCACCCAATGATCAGATGTATAATGTTAATATGATCAAGTGTAGTATTTAATCAAAAATTTGCCATAAATCGGCATCATAAGTATATTGCCTTCTGGGTTTATCAGGCGATATACTCCATTTGAGTATACTGACTCTACCACAAATGATTCTTCCCATTTGCCTTGAAATTTCCCTTTAGTCTTATATGTCATCACCATGGGTCTTCTGACAGCCAAGACGAGATCACCTTTTTTGAAAGTCCGCTCCTTGACTTTCTTGTTGAAGGTTCTAGATATTTGAGCTTGGTGAAGTTCAATTTGTTGTTGAGCTTGCAGGCGTTTATCGTCCAAAGTTTCCAGCTCCTGGAGCCGCAATCGATGCTTCTTCTTATTTGTCATCTCTGTTGTCAAGGCAACACGCAGAGATAGGATTTGGATTTCTTGTGGGAGTACGGCTTCACACCCATATACCAAAGAGAATGTGTACCTTTCGTCGGGGTCCTCACTGTTGTGCGATAAGACCACAAGCATTCCCCTAATTTGTCGTCCCAGTCGCGTTGACTTTTTGAGAAGAATTTCTTGAGAAGTTTTACAACAGTTTTATTAAAAGCTTCTGCAAGGCCAGTAGTGGCTGGGTAGTATAATAATGAAGACACACTTTGAATTTTGAACTTATTGCAGAATCTCTGGAATGCTTGGCTATCGAACTGAAGCCCATTATCGTGGATAATCCGTTGTGGGATGCCAAAGCGGTAAATCACGTGATGTTTGATAAACTTAATCACGTCAGATGTTTTTCACTTTCTTTAGAGGGATAGCCTCTACCCATCTGGAGAAGTAATCAGTTATGGTTAAGATAAACCGATACCTTTTAGATGAAGGTGGTCTGGGGCAGATAGGACCAACCATGGCCATCCCCCACATCTCAAATGGCCAGGAAGAAGTCGTAGGACAAAGATATCCTGGTGCCTGATAAATGAAGTCACCATGGATCTGACGAACGTGGCATCATTTAGTGTAAGCGATGGCGTCAGGGATCATCTTTGGCCAATAATATCTGAGTCTTTAGAGTCGATCTCTAAGTTTTGGACCAGGTTGGTGAGCTCTGCACATACCGTCATGAGCCTCTTTGAGTGCTTCCTGTGCCTCTTTATGTTATAGAAAGCGGAGGAGGTTCCATCATGCGATCAGCGATACAGTGTTCTTGTAATCGTGTTGTAGTAGAATCTAGGGGCTTTCCTTCTAATTGCAGCCGCCTCTTTAGGGTCATCGGGCAGTATATTGTACAAGGCGTAATCGATGTATGGGAATTGTCAATCCCTGAGCTCTGGCCCTCCTGAAGTCTCTAGAGCTTCTTTGACTTGAAGGTCTCCTATTAGAGTTTAATCATCTTCAAGGACAAGCTTCGGATAGTATAAGTCATGGTTGTAGACGAGTACTTTCTCGGCCGCTTTGACTGGAAGAGGCAAGAAAGCGGCGAGGGACGCCAGTGCATCTGCATGTGCATTTTACTGGCGAGGTACATGATTGATGTAGAAGTTTCTAAACCTCTCTACCATGTGGATGGTTGCGTTGCGATAGAGTACTAATTCTTCATGTCTGACTTTGTACTCCCGGTGAATGTGGTTAACGATGAGCTTTGAAGCACTGTATGCTTCGAGATTTTTAATGCCAATCCCATTGGCGATTTGTATCCCGATCAAGAGAGCATTGTAATTACTACATTGTTAGAACACGGCTTAGTTAATGAGAATCACGAAGAATTACATAGTTCTGTGGGAAGACAAGTACTGCCCCCACTCCCGCTATGATATTTCCTCGAGGACCCATTCTCGATGCACCGTCGAAAAAGAGTTGCCACACTTGTCCTTCGAAAGACGCCTGGATCATGCAAGCTTCAGCAATCTCGTCAGGAAGATCTTTATAAAGTTTGATCCTTCTTGGATCAGGATGTTCAGCCAAGAAGTCTTCCACTGCCTATCCCTTCACAGCTTTTTGCGGTAGGAATTGCATCTCATTTTGAGAGAGCAATATGGCCCAGTTTGCCAATCGACCATTCAGTGATGATGGCTTCATCATCAGCAATCTTAAAGGATTGACTTTTGATATGACGTGTATGATTTGACCCATAAGGTAGTGTTGCATCTTTTGGACGGCGAACACAAATGCCAAGCATTCCTTTTTGATCGGGTTGTATCGATGTTCAACTCCAATCATTGTTCTACTCAGGTAGTATATTGTCTGCTCGTGTCCCTGATCATTATTCTGGGCTAGTAAAGCCCCTAGAGAATGATCCATAGCTCAAACGTATAGTAGAAAAGATTTTCCTGACACTGGAGCTGTAAGGATAGGTGGATGCGTGAGGTACCGCCTTATTTCTTCGAACGCTTGTTGGCAAGTATCGTTCCAGATGAATGAAACACCCTTTTTCATCAATTTGGTGAAGGGTTGGCATCGTCCTGAGAGATTTGACATAAACCTATAGATGTAAGCTAGCCGCCCTTGCAATCCTCTAAGCTCTCTAAAATTTCTTGGAGGTTGCATTTCTTGGATGACGCGGACTTTCTTTGGGTCGAGGTGGATTCCTTTGGATGCCACAACAAACCCAAGGAATTTATCGTTGGCTACCCTCAAGAAGGATTTGGTGGGATTCATCTTCAATTGATGTGCCTGCATGATATCGAATACTGTCTTCAGATATGCTATGTGATCGTTATTTACTCGAAAAAATTGAAAAGGTGCAAGTTTCTTTATTTGATTATAAAGAAAATTACAATGGATCAATAATCCAATTACAAAAGAGGGGAGGATCGTTGGATCTCCCCTTTGTTTAAAGCTGGGTTTTTTACGCAGCGGCGGAAAGTGAATCTTGTTTTCTGTTGACCAGGTGAACGTCAAGCTCTTCTGAAAGTCTTCTCTTCGGATCACGGATGGAGTAACACAGCTCCTATCCAATGAAATCTCAAAAAGACTTGAGCAAAAACTTGGACTTAGCAAGTTGGTAGAAGAGTTTAACTCTTTATCGGTATTTCTCAGCTGAAAATTCCGATCAATTCTGACCGATTCCCTGACAAATTTTGACCGACCAGCCCCTTCTTCAATAGCAAACTGAGCTATTTATAGGGTTTTGGGGTAAAACTGTCCCCTCAAAATCCTCCATAATGGGGATTAACTCCTCTCATTACGTGGGCAGTAATTGACCGGGTAATGAGGGTAGTTACAACTGAGACACAGGGCTCCTCTGCAGTTGAAAACGCGAGCTTTAGCTTTGCTAGACGCGGGCTTCGACCCCTGCGTCTAGGTATTGCAGTGATGCTGGGACGCGAGTTTCGAGCCTCGCGTTTTGATACTGCGGTGATGTTGATACATGGGTTTCGAGCACTTACATTTTGACATTACAGTGATGCTGAGATGCGGGTTTCGAGCCTCATGTTTTGACATTGCAGTGATGCTGAGACGCGGGCTTCAAGCTCTGTGTCTTGGCATTGCATGAATGGCTTAAATTATCCTCACATCTGAAGTATAGACTCTGCTATCTGATGATTTGTCCTGAGTAATTTTTAGACAGTCTACAGACCATCTCTTGTTTACTCAGAAAATTAAAAATGTGCAAGCTTGTTTATTTGATTGTAACAACGGATCAATAATCCGATTACAAAAGAGGAAAGGATAGTTGAATCTCCCCTTTATTTAAAGCTGGGTTCTTTGTGCAGGGGTGGAAAGTGAATCTTATTTTTCGTTGACCAGGTGAATGTTAAGCTCTTCTGGAAGTCTTCTCTTCGAATCACGGACAGAGTAGCGCAGCTCCTATCCAATAAAATCTCAAAGAGACTTGGGAAAAAGCTTGGACTCACCAAGTTGGTAGAAGGTTTAACTCTTTATCGGTATTCCTCAGCTGAAAATTTCGATCAATTTCGACTGATTCCTTGATGAAATTCGACTGACTAGCCTTCAATAGCAAACAGAGCTATATATTATGGTTTTAGGGCTAAAATTGTCTCATAAAAATCCTCCATAATAGGGTTAACTCCCCTCATTACGTGGGCAGTAATTGACCCGGTAATGAGGGTAGTTACAACTGAGACGCATGGTTCCTCTGCAGTTGAAATCACGGGCGTCGAGCTTTTCTAGATGCTGACTTTGAGCCCTGTGTCTTGGCATTGCAGTGATGCTGATACCCGGGTTTCTAGCCTCGTGTTTTGTTACTGTGGTGATGTTGAATGCGGGGTTTGAGCCTCACGTTTTGACATTGTAGTGATGCTGAGACGCGGGTTTTGAGCCTCGCATTTTGACATTACAGTGATGCTGAGACATGAACTTCGAGCTCTGCATCTTGGCGTTACATGAATGGCTTTAATTATCCTCGTATCTGAAGTACAAACTCTGTTATCTGATGACTTATCCTCAATGATTTTCAGATAGTCTATAGAACTCCCTCTAAAGTTTTCGAAACTCCGTGGTTAACTAGGACGGGTTTCGAAACACTGGACTTTTCTTTTAGTAGCAAGCTCTCAAGACTAGACTGTCAATCTTCTGAGATACCTTGAGCTCGATCTTGTCTGGATCTTGGTCTTCGTAAGTGTACTGTTTAACTCTTTAAAGCCACCAGAGATGATCATCATGAGTGTTTGGATACGCAGTCCAGACCTCCTCAGTGCTCTGAACTCATTGTTGGTGTACTGTCGAATCGGGAGAATAGTCATCTGCCTTCGCCAGTGTACTATTGAACTGATTGCAAAAGACTAAACACAGGTCTTGTAAACACAAAGATCATGTTGCCTTGGAGGCCCAGACCTCGTCTGTCGTAGAAACGCGACTCACATTCATTGGAGAGACGCGAACATCGAAGTGGAGACGCGGCTCTCACTTTATTGAAGTGACACAGACTTCGAGGTAAAGCGAGCGGGGACGCAAACTTCTCTTTGTTGAAAAGACACGGCTCTGCTATTTGCCAAGGCGTGAATTTCCTTCCAAGTGAAGACACACTTTCGTTTGAAGTAGAAACGCGACTTTGAGCGTTACAAATGCAAACTTGCTTCAAAGTAGAGATGCAGCTCTCGCTTGGAATAGAGGCGCAGTTCTCTAGTTTTCCCAAGACACGAGCCCGGGGCTACTGAAGGGACGTGGTCTTCAAAGTGGAGACGCGGCTCTCACTTTGTTGAAGTGACGCAGACTTCAAGGTGGAGACACGGACCTCTCTTCACTGAAGAGAGCGGCTCTGTTAAATGCGGGACTCGCATTCTGGGTGCGTTGCCACGTGTCTGGCGGAGCTTGAAGAGACGCCATTCTCTTAAGATGCGAGGTCCGCGTTCTAGGCGCATTGCCACGCGTCTGGTGACGATTGTTATCGAGATACGGGCCGCGTATCTTGGCCAATTACTGTGTCTATAAAAAGACAACAGTCTTTCAAGAGTATCATTAGACTCTTTTCTTCTCCATTGAACTCTACGTCTAGAGTTTTAAGAACTTAAGAAAAGCTTTGAGTCTTTTCTTTCTTCTCTCATCTACACAGAATTCACTGTCGACATGACCCAAAAGACCAAGCCTGTAGCTTCATCCTCGAGCGTTGTTGCTCCCAAGGTATAAATGGGAGATCTCACTATGCAGGAGGCCCCCATTTCAAGTAATAAAACCATTCGAATTGGTTTCCACCATCAAGAAACTAGAGGAGTTATCTTAACTCTTAAGTTTCTTCTGAGTTGAACCACCAACGTGAGGCTCATGTCCGTTTTTTATTTTCAGATGCGATTCTTGCTCTGATAGGCAAGACGCGGGTTTGATGACCTCCGCGTCTTTGCTTTATCAGCTTGAGTCTGTGTCTGTTTGCTAAACGCGGGCTTCGTTGAGTCTTGCGTTTGATTCTAACACTTAAAGAATTTTTCTAAGTAGGGAAGTTCATATGCAGATTTCATGTGAACCTCGCGTCTCTGAGGTATGACACGGGCTTCGCTGAGTTTCGCGTCTAAGTCTGACACTTCGAGAAATTTCTAAGTTGTGAAATTTCAAACGCAGGCTTCATGTGAGCCTCGTGTCTTTGAGTTTAGACGCAGGTTTCACCGAGCTCCGCGTCTTAGTCATTAGACGTGGTTTTGAGGTGAATCTTGCGTCTGAGCTTTTACATTTAGACATTCAGGTTGCTAACCGTCATGTTGTCCTTTTTGCAGTGCGATACTCCTCAAATCTTTTGTCCAAAATGTGTCACTTTGGACATGTAGGTGGTGCTGACCCAGACCTTACTTTTGTGCTCCAAGAGGCTGCCCAATGTTTGCTCTGAAATCAAGGAAGCGTCAAGATAGGCTCAGCAACCCTAGTATGCTAACCTTCTGGGAGATCATGACCAATAGGCGGTTTGAGTCTGACACCCTCATCCCACTGAAGAAATCTTACTTCATTTTTGGTGATGCCGTTGCTGAAGACAATAGGGTCCTGTATGACGGAGACTACAAATGGCTTCACCAAATCAGGGACAGGAGGTTCTTTCTTCCCAACATGGAGAGGATGTATCCCTTGGCGTATCTGCAACACATGTCGGTACGCCGCGCAATGGAGTGGGACCTTTCTAAGTCCATCTCTGGCATGTCCCTCGGCAAATGGGGCACGAATGAAGCTTGCGCTATCGATCATGGGAGATATATTTGGGCTACATCCTGGACTGGTCAGGGCTAAGTACCCGATAGGGAAGACCCCTCAATTAGCCGCCACCTTCATCAATCAATTCCTGAAGGTGAGGCGTTACTTTCCCACTGACTTCCGTCTGCTTGGGTGGGTCCACTGTTCGGACAAGTCATGGTGGGGCAAGATGGTGGGCTTTGTTCTCACAGAGCTCAAGGACTTATTGAAGTAGGAGCGATTGTACCAAGTCGTTAGGACCGTTCAATATGGCATCCTGCAAAGCTCCCACCACTTTTATGATATTTTAGAGTGCTACAATCCCCTAACAGGCACGTTCTTCACTCCGGTTGGAGAGATAGAGTTCACTCTCCATAAGCTATACGAGGTTTCAGGGCTGGTGATTGGAGATGCTCCGTATGAAGAGTATATCCCAACTACCGAAGAGCTTCACTTAATAAGGAGGACCCTCAGGTGTACGAGACTTACTGGAAAGTCTTATGCCACTTCCATATTTGTGGGCAAATGACTAGCTGGAGGAACAGGGGCATTAAGCAGATGTCCTGGGCGAGCTACCTTTTCAATGACATAAATAATAAGTCTAACCCAGTGACCCGTATGGCTCCTAGCACTGATGAAGAGATTACCAAAAGGATCAGTGCCTCCACAAGCTCGTACACGACAGAATCTAATGAGGATACTTTCAAACCTGACATGGTCTTTGAAAGCTTTCACCATCAGGCCAGGATTTCGATATCTGACCAGTCTCTACTGGCGGGCTTCCTCATGTTGTGGCTGAAGCATTGCGTGGTATCGACATTGCCACACAAAGTGATTGTTATCGATATGGTGTACCCGACGATTCTATTATCGCACAGGAAGTTGATATCTCTCCTCCTAGCAATGGTGACCGACATTCAGAGTGGCTTGCGGCCATTGACAAAAGCATGTGTCAAGTGGAGGCTGTTCTATACTCCCAGGGCAGGCAAGTGGTGGACTCCGAGGGGAGGCCAGAAGTGAGGACTCCCAGTCCCAGAGTCGAGCTTGCTTACACATACCTGATAGCCCGGTACGTCATACGTTGCCCATCGCTGATGATGGCGGTGTCTCCCTCAGAGGGCTTTATCCCTTTTGTGTAGAATTGGAGAGTTTGAGCTGGTCGCAGTATTATATGTACTATATTTGGAAAGCTATTCTAAGCAAGTCAAACTATTAACTCAACCTATGCTTTCCTGACATCTCTGGTGCATCATACGGGGACAAGTTTACCGACCTTGCAGGCCCGGACGAGTTCACGCTGCTACCATCTGGAGTTTTCTGGTGCCTTTCAACATCCAGCCCAGATACTTAGTCTTTCGATAAGGTGATTCATGCACGATCGAGCCTTACATGCCCAGACGTTTTGCTAGGAGATCGGTTATAATCAATTATATGTTGGCAACCCCAACACTGGCCTTCGTTTTAGCGACAACCTATTTGAAGACGCTCAGGCATGGTATTATAGTGTAGTCGGGGGACAGGGGCCATCTTCGGCCTACCCACAGGACGCCCAATTGCTATACAAGGCTCGACTTCTGTACATGGCACTTCATCGCCAACAGGGTACCTGGCTTTGGAATGAATACTTCTTGTATCAAGAGTATTAAGGCATCATATAAAGTCAAGTCGGGTTCCAAGAGTCGTATGCGAGGGACGATCAAGTATCAAGAGGCCAAGAAGGAAGAGAAAAAAGAAGTCAGGAGAGAGGCCAGTAGAGCAGAAGCAACTTCGGGGTTTGGAGCAGAAGCTACAGATGAACACCCCATTCGAAGGACTCGGTATGCTGTGCCCAAGCGTCCTCGAACCTTTGCTTCCCAAGGCGATCCCAGCCCGAAGAAGGCCAGAAAAGGATCTGTGGCTACAGTTTCAGCCCAGATTCCTGAAATAATTCCTCCTAGCACTGAGGAGCAAGAGGAGGAGAAGAAGAAAAGAAGCCAGTCCTGGCTCTTCGTCCCTGAGGTTTACACAACGGAGGCCTTGAAGTATTGGTGGAGGGAGAGCCTGCACCATGGACGAAGGGGCTGTGGTTGCATAATGGCCTGAGAAAGTGACAGAGACCAAAGTTGAAATTCTGTCACAACTGGGAATTTCGATTCGGCCTGCAGCTTCTTCGGCTCAAGAAAGAGGGATGAAGGCATAACAACCAGTTCTCCTAGTGTTTTGATACCTACTTCCCGGGTTGTTGAGCCAGCCCTACCACCGGGTTCTCAGTGGCAAAACCCAATCACTGAGACCTCTTAGGTTCAGGTGTCATCTTCGTCATCTGAAGAGCACGGCTACTATTCGGGAGACGAAGTTGACTTCATCATGAACCCGCTCTTCCTGATACCAGCAAGTTTTTGCATATTTTAGAGGAAGAGACGCAGGCGTATGTTCCTGCGATGGTTCCGCAATCGGGAAAGGTCACCACCATCGAGGGTTTTTCTGCTATCCCCCTTAATTATTTTCCCATTAAGTTGGGCAGATGTTTTAACACTTCATTTGAATCTCTTCTACACGAGTGGCTACAGGTGTTGAGGCTGCGACTTCCTCTATATTGAGGAGATGATCAAGGAGCTGGCCCAGCTGGAGGGCCTTAAAGTTCCTACTACTGGGATGATTCCTTAGGGTATAATCACCGTGACTAGGGAACCCTCACCCCAGAGCAGCCTGCCAAAGAATTTACCGTCTTCGGATCCTCAGTTTGGTAAGAGAACAAGGAAATTCTATATACTCCCATTCTCATAATTATTGCTAACATTGATGTTATGATTGTAGAGAGTACTGAGCTGCCTCAAGTGGAGTCTGTGGCAAGCTCTGGCATAGAGGACACCACACTTCAAACTTCAACCTCTGAACGGGGTACTGTGGAGTTTGTCGCTGCACTTTTTGCTTCAGAGGCTACTACAATAACGGTCCCAGAGGTGCCGGCTATGACCTCAATGTTGACGGAGCCTGTCGCTAGCCTTGTTTCTGCACCTAATGGTTGGCTTCTGCCTCGTGGATATTATATGCACCACGATAGAAAGGAGATCCGGGAGTGCACCGACGGAGCTGGCTCCAGCCATGGACATTATGGAAGAATTGGCGCATCAGATGGTACAACAATTCTTCACCTCCATGAGGTTCTGCATCGAATTGGTTCTCTCCAGGAGAAGTTTCTTCGAGTTTGCTTGGATGCTTCTTAAAAATCAGATTGAGAACATCCGTCATACTGGAAGCTCAGAGCAAGCTAGGGCATATCTGACGCTAGTCGAACAACTAGGGATATGCTTGAAAGAACTAAGAACCCTGGAGAAGACTAGTCCGATTGACGAGGCTCAGCTGATGCTAAATAAGCTCCTCATTGTTCAAGAATGTGAGAAGAAAGAGATAGAGGAGCATATGGCTGAAGAGGCTTGTCACCTCCATAACTTCCAAGCCAGCTATCAAAGATTGGTTGATGACTCCAGGGAATCCGAAGTCATCACCAAGAATGCAGAGCAAGCCATAACTACAACTCGAGCAACTATTGCCAAGGCACAAGCCTTAATTCAGGTAAATAAGCAGAAGCTTGTTGCTGCCAGAAAAAAGCTGGAGGAGCTAGAGGTTGCCAAGAAGCGGATCCAAGAAGATCTTACTGCTCGTTCTTCCAAGTTGGAATCTCTTCAAGTACAATAGGCTAGAAGAAATTCTTATCGGAGGACGAATTGAGGGTTCAAACTTGGGCAGAAGTTGGAAGGCATGCCAGTGCGAGATGCCGCGCCTCCGAGACCAGATTTATTCTTTGGCTGAGTGGGATTAGCCCTCTTCCTTTTGTATCTCCTTTTTTTTTGTAACAATCCACTTGTCAAATAAGAAAGTGTTTGTATCACTTTCATCAATTTGATATAAATAATAAAAGTTATCAAATTTTTTCTCATTTTTATTCCTTCTTTGTGTTTGAGAAACAGACGGACTCTTTATTGTGTGGGGGAACGCAGCTCTCACAGACGCGGCCCTTGACCATTGTGGAACGCAGTCCTTAGCCATTTACTAAGACACGTTCATGAGTTGTAGAGAAGAAACTTAGGCAGCACTGAGTTGTGGGTACAGCGCAGACCTGAATTGTAGGGGAGACGTGACTCTGATTTATTGAGAGACGCGGCTCTGAATTGTTTGGAGGACGCGACTCTAAATTCCCTAGAGACGCGACTCTGATTTGTCTAGAGACGCGGCTCTGTTTTGTTGAGAGACGCAAGCCTGCACTTTTCAATTTGCTGGAGGGGACACAGCTCTCGGGTAGTGGAAGGATGTAGACTTAAGACGCGGCCTTAACTTGTTAAGGACGTGATCCTTCTTTCATTAAGATAATGCAGCCTTCAGTTTGTGAAGGGACGCGGACTTCAAAATGCGGCCCTTGAAGTGTCGCATGCAGTTTATAGAGACGCAAAGATCTCGCTGGATCTTTCAATACAAAGTCGGCGTTGACAGTTGGGGACGTGTGTCATTGGAACTTCCTGGAGCAAATATCCACGTGTCTCACTCAGACTGGATTTAATATTCGCATAGCAAATTAAGGCTATTAATTGGCCTTTAAGAACGACTTTGATTTTTATACCGTTAATTAATGGCCATTAGCGAGCCTATAAATAGGTCATGAGCCTCTTAACAGTCATTCATCTTGACTGTTTTCCTTCACAGGCATGTGCTCTAAAAATCTCCATCTTAATTGTTCTCCTTCAAGGGCATGTGCTTTGAAGAACTTTCAGAGTTTTTTTAAAAGGACCCAAAGCTTTAATGCTTTACTGTAATCTTCTTCAAAGATTTGTTGGCCCAAAGGCCTTCCACTCTAGTTTTGATGATGATTAACTCATGGAGTTATGTGTACTAATAATCTTGTGATTTTAGTTTCAGATCATTAAACAAGATATTAGTTGGTGATTAGCTTCAACAAGATGATTTGGAAGCTTTCACATGGTGATTCAAGAGCCTGAGCGACAAGATCATATATAGCATTCATTGGAGTCTAGCTCGGTGGATCACGAAGTCTTGGATCGAGTCGGCTTGGAGACGGCGCTCTACAAGAAGACATCGGTACCATAGTTTAGTTTTGTGTTTAGATCCATATTGTAAAGATTAGAATAGTACGATATGCTCAAGTTCACAACACACACATTTCATGTTTTGGTTTTCGGTTTTTGGTTTAACCGATCTTGGTTTGCATGAATAGATATTATATCAAAACAAGTTTATATGGTTTAATGTATATTAGATTTGTTCTATATACATGCATGCTTCAACTATTTAAACAAACTTAGTTTGATAGTCTATTTCATGTGTTTCATGTTTTGGTATTTCTAACAAAACATATTTTTGGAATTAAAGACAAAAACTATGATATATATTTGTTTCTTGTATATTGGACCTATGTCCATATGCAACATGCTTAATAGTGTTTAAATATCATGTTTTTGTATTTCAATGAGTTTTAGGAAAAATCAGATTTCCTATTGAAAATACATGTTTGGTAAAATACAGTTTTTGGTTTTTGGTAAAAATGATAAGACACAAAAATAGTTCAAATTGCATGATATTTGAGTTGAAATTTTTATCACATGTTTATATATCAATGCCAAATGTTAAAACTATTTTTGGGGATTTTTACAAGATTTACTAGAATTTTTAGAAATATTTTAACTGATTTTCTAACCCAGTTTCTGACCCAGAACAGGCTGACAGGCCAGGTCGGTCGACCGCTCGGTCGACCGAACCAAGGGCCGGTCGACCGAGCGGTCGACCGACGTGCACAGAGCTGTGCACGTCTGGCAGCACAGTGGGTCGGTCGACCGACCGGTCGACCGGACCAGAGAGCTTTGCTCTCTGTATCCGGGCGGTCGACCAGAGCAGAGAAGTCTGCTCTCTGTATCTGGGCGGTCGACCGGCCGGTCGACCGGTGGCTGCCAGCGGTCAAATGTGACCGTTGGCCGATCGACCGACCGGTCGACCGGTAGTTCATTTCTGGCAGAATTTGCTGCCAACGGCTATTTTTTTCTGGTGGCTATAAATACCCCATTAATGGCCTGTTTTCTCTAAGAGTTTTTGGACGAATTTTCTGAGCTTTCTCTAGTGTTTTCACAGCAATCAAAAGAAGTTTTTAGGCTTTAATTGAACAATCCATTTGGTGTTTTTGCTAGGGTTTGGAAAATTAAGAAAGGGTTTTTGGGAAAAGATTTTGATTCAAATTCTTCATCTTGGTTTCTAGTTTTTCCCAAAGATTTTCTTTGAGTTTTTGATTTCCATTCCATTGGTTTTCTCCACACTTGAGCTACATCTACTATCTCATTCTATAGGATCTTTGTGTGGGAAAGAGATTATTTGTGGTTGTTTGTTAGACCACCAAGTTATAAACCCAATCTTTACTTGGCTATGTGCCTTTCCCTCATTGTGTTGAGGAGGTTGTGCATTTGGGTTGTATCCCTCAAGTGGTGAGGTGATCCTTGTGTAAGCTTTGTGCTAATCTCTCAAGTTGTGAGGTGATTGTTTGTTGGCTTGGTGCTTTGCCTCAAGAAGGAGGTTGTGGTTGTAAAGAGAGGAGTTGGGTACTCCTCGTAATTGTTATTGCACCAAATCCTCGGTGGAGGTTCCCTTTGTGGGAGTCCTTTGTGGACAAGCTAGTGGAGTTGAAATCCTTCTGGGTGAAGGCGGGGATGTAGAGCTAGGTGCTCGAACCTCGAAACATATCTTATTGTTTGCGCTTGATCCCTTGACTCTTACTCTATCTCTCTCTCTCTCTTTACTTTGTGCCTTGCATTATTTCACATTGTTCATTCATACTTATGTGCTTGGCTTGGTTGTGTGCATCTCTTGTTGCTTGCTTCTTGTGTAATTGCAATTAGTTTTTAAATTCCGCATTTAGTTCACTAGATTAGCATTATCACCTATTCAACCCCTCCCCCCTCTAGGTGATTTCAATTGGTATCAGAGCCTACGCTCCTGATATTTAGGTTTAACCACCTAGGAGTGAGATCTTGGTTTGCTAATCTTCATTTGCATTTTCATTTGTACACATTTAGTTGCACTCATGGATAGCCCTCCTATGTTTGATTTTTCTAGACATGATATTTGGAAGGCCAATATGAGTAGTCATTTAAAAAGCCTAGGACATCTAGTTTATCAAGCTACTACTCAAGAATCCTACCCAAATGCTAGCAAGTATAGAAAGGCTAATGCATTAGCCCTTAAGACACTTAGAGCATCTCTTAATGAAGATCTTTTGCATGTGTTTGATCATTATGATTCGGCTTTTGCAGTTTGGAGCATATTGACTTCTCCCGAGCTACCAAGGATTATCAACAAGTTGAGAAGATCTAGGAGAGACAAGTCCGACAAGCATTGCCTCATGGTCCAAGGGAAAAACTCCCTTGAGGTACAATCGGATTCTCAATTAGATGATAGCTCTAGCTCTTATTGCTATGGATGTTTAGAAGTTCAAAACTTAAATGTAGAACTTGCCACAAAGCTTGAAAAATTCTTGGAAAAACATGAACTTTTGAAAAAGAAGAACTTTGATTTAAAAGAAGAAATGAAGGATTTGTGCTCAACTTTTGAATCGATTTTGCAAGAGAAGGAAGAGATTACTAGTGAACGTGACTCACTAAGATCTCAACTAGACCTTGCCCTAAAAGAGATTGATGTTTTAAAAAGCATAAATGATTGTGATGATGTTGTGAAAAATAATGAGGTTTTATCTTCTAAATTAGATTTTGTTTTAAAAGATAACATTTCTTTGAAAAATGAAATTGATTTCATTACAAAAGAATTGGATTTAGTTTTAAAGAAAAATGAATCTTTAAAAATTGATATAGATTCTCATGTTTGCCATGCTAGTGTAGCTTCACCTAGCACATCTATTGCATGCTCCACTTTATCTTCTAGTATTGAAAATGATATAATTGTGTTGAAGAAAGTGTTGAATGTTTGGGCTCCACTTTGAGCCAATGTACTTTGAATCATACATGCTTGGAAACCTTGGTTCGCAAGAAACAAGTTCCATCTTTACATATACACCCATCACGGCATACACATGCTCATCACGGACACAACCATAACATGTATGCTAATGTGTATACTTGTACACATTGTGGTCGTAAGGGCCACCTTACTAGATTTTGCTATGATCGTTTACATATTGAAAATTTAGCAAATAATCTTGTTTGGGTTAGGAAAGGTATTAACCCCTATGGACCCAAAAGAAAATGGGTACCAAAGACCACCCCTTTGATTTTTGATGTAGGTGTGGGCTCTCGCATAACGTGAGAGTGTTGGTGCCTTGAAGTGGATGCGTTCCGCGCTTAAAGAAAACAATTTGGATGCATCACTTTCAAGGGGAGTTTGGTGGAGAGGACCACCATTGGTTTGGAGACTTAGAGAGGTGCCTTCATCGGTTTTGGTATCAATCTCTAACTCCCATTTTTATTTGCATGTTTTTCATGTTCATCAATTTATAGCATGCCATGGTTTATTGTTCATTATGTTTATGCCATGTTCATTAGATTAGTGATATACATGTTTAGTTATTTGAGACATCCATGTTTAATGTGGATCTATATCTATGTGTTCTTAAACTAATATGTATGCCCTAGATCTAATGCATATGCATATACATAATGATCATATGGATATTTATGATTTTTGTTTTTGATGCCTCATGTTTCGTTTAGTATGTTGAATGCCATATTTATTAGACCTTTGACATGCATGTATAGCTTTTGAGATCACCCATGTTTAGATAGACCCATTTGTTGTGTTCTCACCATTCGTTTAGCTATTATGTATATCATGATTCTAATAGTATGTGAATTTACTTCATGATCATTTTTATGTCTATCATGTTGATTTATGTGTCGTTTTATGCCTCATGATTTGAATATATGTTTAGATTTTAGTTTTCATGAAAACTAGGATTTATATTTGTACATAGAATGGGCCACAAGTAAATCTTTTATGTTTGTGCTTGAATGCCTATTTGTACCCATTAGATGTGCTAGTATAGTCTAGTTTTGATGATTCATGCATTCTAACTTGTATTCCTCATTTTGGATATGTTTCTATGATCATGTGTTTCAACTTCATGTATATGTCTATCTTGTCCAAACTATTGATTATACATATATATCCTTTGAGCCACGTGCCTTCATGCATATACTTTTGTGGACTCATTATGTTTAGGATATGTATGTATACTTTAGTTTGTACATGACATACATATGCCTTGAAGTTTAAATCATTTTGATGATTTTCATGTTTTTAGGTAATTTCAATTGGTAATGAAAATTTAGTTTTTCATGTGTTAATGTTTTTAAAGAATTCCACATGAGCTTAATTGAATATTTTCATATTGATATGTGTCACATAATACTTGTTCACTCACTTTATTAGTTTACTCATGATTTGTTTTCATGAGACTATGATATGGGCTTTATGGACTTTGAGTGTTTAGTGATCGTGTGATTTACATGTGTTTCATAAAAAACATTTTGTTTTATTCCTTACTTGAAGGATTTCGTACTAGTTTATAAGATTTTCCATTTAACTAGTTCGTATTCTTCACTATGGTAGAGATTTTCAAACATACTATATTTTCAAACCTATTTTTGAAACCCCTACCTTCAAAGGGCTGTTGGATAGGTGATCATGCTCATGTTTCATAGTGAAAATCATTTTAAAACTTGAACATGATGGGAGGATAGGTAATATGAGATATACACTTGATCTTATTATTGTTTCAATTGGTATCATTGGATATTTTCAATTGGTTTCAATATTAACATTTCTTGTATACTCATATATTTTTTATGTATGTATGCTTACATTTCAAATAGTATCAATTTCGATTGGTATCTAATATTCCATACATATACACTTGTTTATGCTAAGGCTTGAGCTTCAACTTTGTTTCAATTGATTTAGCTTTCAATTGGTATCTTAATTCGAGCCTACGCATTGTTTTTGTTGGTATTTCATAAAGGGGGAGAAAAACTCGTATTTTATCTTTCAATTGTATTTTGTTTTCCACTCCCACACTTTATGATTAAGAGTTTTTATTTAAAGCATATGATATCAAAATCAAATTTGTTTATATGTTTAAAAAGAATAATAATTTCAATTGGTATTAAGATTTATGTTTAGAAATTCAAAATTTGTAATGTTTAATTTCAATTGATATCAAGATTGTTTATTTACAATTGGTATGTTGTTTGTTTACTTATCAATTGGTATCAAGATTTTTGTTTTTCAATTGGTATAGTTTCATTTTTAATTGGTATCAATATGCATTTCCTTGACACATTTTTAATTGGTATCATATTTGATTTGACCCCTTATTGATATCGTTTTTGTTTTAGACAAAAAGGGGGAGAACATTTTGTTTTTGATACATCCCTTTATTGATTCTTTGTTTTGAACAAAAAGGGGAGAAGAATATGTTTTTATTTGTTTTGTTTTTAACCCCTTTGTTGATGATTGACAAAAAGGGGGAGATGAATTTGAGTTTATATGCATGTTTGTATGCATGTGTTATGTTTTTATTAAGTTCATTTGGTATCAAAGCATTATTTATACAACATGTTTATTTTTGTATCAAGAGCTTGTAAAAGAGATCATTAGTTTTGTTTTGCATATATTAAGTTTAATTGGTATCTAGAACATGTTTATTTGTTTTTGAAAATTTCATTGATATCTAAAGCCTTTTATTGTTTTATACATATCTATTTCGTGTTTCATATTCATTGCATATTTATGTTTATTTGTTTATACATGAGTTAAGGGGGAGCTTCTTGAAGCTTAACTTTAATCCATGCATATATAACTCCATGAGTTTTTGTCATCATCAAAAAGGGGGAGATTGTTGGCCCAAAGGCCTTCCACTCTAGTTTTGATGATGATTAACTCATGTTAACTCATGTAGTTATGTGTACTAATAATCTTGTGATTTTAGTTTCAGATCATTAAACAAGATATTAGTTGGTGATTAGCTTCAATAAGATGATTTGAAGCTTTCACATGGTGATTCAAGAGCCCGAGCGACAAGATCATATATAGCACTCATTGGAGTCTAGTTCGGTGGATCACGAAGTCTTGGATCGAGTCGGCTTGAAGATGGCGCTCTACAAGAAGACATCGGTACCATAGTTTAGTTTTGTATTTAGATCCATATTGTAAAGATTAGAATAGTATGATATGCTCAAGTTCACAACACACACGTTTCATGTTTTGATTTTCGGTTTTTTGTTTAACCGATCTTGGTTTGCATGAATAGATATTATATCAAAACAAGTTTACATGGTTCAATGTATATTAGATTTGTTCTATATACATGCATGCTTCAACTATTTAAACAAACTTAGTTTGATAGTCTATTTCATGTGTTTCATGTTTTGGTATTTCTAACAAAACATATTTTTGGAATTAAAGACAAAAACTATGATATATATATTTGTTTCTTGTATATTGGACCTATGTCCATATGCAACATGCTTAATAGTGTTTAAATCATGTTTTTGTATTTCAATGAGTTTTAGGAAAAATCATATTTCCTATTGAAAATACATGTTTGGTAAAATACAGTTTTTGGTAAAAATGATAAGACACAAAATAGTTCAAATTGCATGATATTTGAGTTGAAATTTTTATCACATGTTTATATATCAATGCAAAATGTTAAAACTATTTTTGGGGATTTACAAGATTTACTAGAATTTAGAAATATTTTAACTGATTTTCTGACCCAGTTTCTGACCCAGAACTGGCGACAGGCCAGGTCGGTCGACCGCTCGGTCGACCGAATCAAGGGCCGGTCGACCGAGCGGTCGACCGACATGCACAGAGCTGTGCACGTCTGGCAGCACAGTGGGCCGGTCGACCGATCGGTCAACCGGACCAGAGAGCTTTGCTCTCTGTATCTGGGCGGTCGACCGGAGCAGAGAAGTCTGCTCCTGTATCTGGGCGGTCGACCGGCCGGTCGACCGGTAGCTGCCAGCGGTCAAATGTGACCGTTGGCTGGTCGACCGATAGTTCATTTCTGGCAGAATTTGCTGCCAACGGCTATATTTTTCTGGGGCTTATAAATACCCCATTAATGACCTGTTTTCTCTAAGAGTTTTTGGACGAATTTTCTGAGCTTTCTCTAGTGTTTTTAGAGCAATCAAAAGAAGTTTTTGGGCTTTAATTGAACAATCCATTTGGTGTTTTTGCTAGGGTTTGGAAAATCAAGAAAGGGTTTTTGGAAAAGATTTTGATTCAAATTTTTCATCTTGGTTTCTAGTTTTTCCCAAAGATTTTCTTTGAGTTTTTGATTTCCATTCCATTGGTTTTCTCCACACTTGAGCTACATCTACTATCTCATTCTATAGGATCTTTTGTGGGAAAGAGATTGTTTGTGGTTGTTTGTTAGACCACCAAGTTATAAACCCAATCTTTGCTTGGCTTTGTGCCTTTCCCTCATTGTGTTGAGGAGGTTGTGCATTTGGGTTGTATCCCTCAAGTGGTGAGGTGATCCTTGTGTAAGTTTTGTGCTAATCCCTCAAGTTGTGAGGTGATTGTTTGTTGGCTTGGTGCTTTGCTTCAAGAAGGAGGTTGTGGTTGTAAAGAGAGGAGTTGGGTACTCCTTGTAATTGTTATTGCCCCCAAACCTCGGTGGAGGTTCCCTTTGTGGGAGTCCTTTGTGGACAAGCTAGTGGAGTTGAAATCCTTCGGTGAAGGCGGGGATTTAGAGCTAGGTGCTCGAACCTCGAAACATATCTTGTTGTTTGCGCTTGATCCCTTGACTCTTACTCTATCTCTCTCTCTCTCTCTTTACTTTGTGCCTTGCATTATTTCACATTGTTCATTCATACTTATGTGCTTGGCTTGGTTGTGTGCATCTCTTGTTGCTTGCTTCTTGTGTAATTGCAATTAGTTTTTAAATTCCGCATTTAGTTCACTAGATTAGCATTATCACCTATTCACCCCCCCTCTCGGTGATTTCAAGATTATCACTGTAAGTGATTTTAAAAACAAAAACTATCCCTCCAGGTGCTTTCATGGTCGTGTCTTGACGGATATTGTTTAACCTTCAGAGAACTTTTCTTTAGGTAGGAAATGGCCTTTGCTATAATAAGGCTCTGTTTTCTTCAAGCTCTGTCATCGTTGATTATGAAGAGACTTTGTCTCTTGATCTCTTTCCCAAAATCTCTGAAAAACTTCTTTCTTGAAGTTTAGATGGTTGATTGAGATCCATGCGTCCATGCTCTACAAACGTGATCCTCACGTTAATTGATGAAACACGAGCTTGTTGACTTCTAAGTCTCAAGTTCTTCAGACGCGAGCATGGTGAACTCCTCGTTTTGAGGTTTGAAATGAGGGTTTTATATATGAGACTTGTGTTTGGAGTTCATGACTTAAAATTCAAGACTCACGATTGATCCTTTAATATCTGCCCTTTTGAAATCTCAGGACGCGAATGTGGCGAACTCCATGTCTTGAAGCCTTAGATGTTCTTTTAAAATCTTAGACGCGAGCGTGGCGAACTCTGTGTCTCGAAGTCTTAGACGCGGATCTATATTGTTTGTATCTAGAGTAACTTTAAAAAGTTTTAAGACTCGCGTCTGCGCCTTTAATATATGCCCCGCGTTTCAATTTTCAGACGTGAGTATAATATCGGGCTTTCATTCGGATCCATATTTTCTATCTCTGTGTTTATGAGATTCGCGTCTAGAGTTCATGACTTTAGACCCGCGTCTATGCTTCTAGATTCATATTTCCTGCCTTTGTAGAAATTTAACCCTCGGGTTTTTTTCATTTCTTGCAGGTCTTGGCCAGATCGATGGTGCTGGTTCGAGTGTCTTTGCCGCGTCCATTAGAGGATACATGGGACGGCCAGCTTGTTCGATTGAGGAGCACTTGAAAAATCAGAACTTCTATTCAAGGGCGAGGAGGATCCGCTGGTTGTCAATACACATCAAGACATTATTGGACATGATGCACTAGTGATGTCTCGGATCCTTCTTGATTATGATGAGCATGGCACATTTGAAGGTCACAAGAAAGAGGACGTCACAGTAAGATCTCAGATCCTCCCTTCACCAATCTTATTCAAAGAAGTGATAGTAACGAAAAACCCATGCTCATTAGATGATTTTCTGGTGGCAGAGCTCCCATTAAGCGAAGGATTACGGTCTTGTGAAGACCCTCACACCAGTTGGTTGGGTGGAGTCCGAATGCTCCCTCACATTTCGACCTCAAGGAGCACCATTGTTCTCAAGAGAAGAGAAAGTTGATCTGGTGTTCTCGGCCACAGTCAAGAGGACGAGCTTTGTGTATCTTCAATGTTTCGAGGAGTGAGTGCAACCTTTCACTGAGCAAGAGGGATTTCTTTGTACTCCTTTGTTGTAACACTCAATCTTATTGTATAGGAGAGCATTTTGTATCACTTTCATATTTTTAAATATCAATAAAAGTGACACTTTTTCCTGCCTTCTTATTTGTCTTGACTTCCCTTTTACATGAAAATCAGACAAGTGAAAGCGATTATCTTTAATTTGTTAGTAGTGTAACATTTTAACTTAGCAAGTCAAAATTGGAAAATTCCATTTAAGAGAAAAAGTTACTGTCAGAGGTGTGATATTAAATTTGACAGAAGTAGAACATGTTTTATGGATTTGCCATCCTATGGATGAGAATGACGAGTGAAGTTTTTAATCCGCGGAGGATTGTGACTATGTCTTCATCAGAGGTTTAGTATTAACGTAATTAAGACTCAGGTGGGGATTGATGAGAACACTGTTAAAGGTGTGATATTAACCTTACAGTGATTTTAAGTGGACCTGTCATTCTATTAACGAGAATAACAAGTAAGATTAGACCTGTCGGGGATCTAAGAATTTCTTTACCGTCAGAGGTGTGATATTAACTTAATGGGCTGGATTAGATCTTGTCAGAAGTGTGATATTAACTTGACAAGGATATGAGCTAGAGGTGTGATGTTAACTTAGATCCACAGGAATTTCAGTTTCGTTTGGAAAAAAACTGAAAATACCACTGTCATAGGTGTAGTGTTAAACTTAGCAGTAGAGGTAATACTAGAGGAGTAATTTTGAACATAGCATTGATCATCTCGACTTCGATACAAAAGTTCGAGAGAAAGTCATGGCCATAGGTGTATTGTTGAACTTAACAATGAACTAGATGCTAGAGGTATGATGTTGAACTTAGCATCGCTCGTCTCAGCTTTGATATGAAAGCCTAAGGGAAGTGACTGTCAGAGGTTTAATATTGAACTTGACAGCAACTTGATCATTGTTAGAGGTGTGATATTAAACTTAACAGTAATTTGTCAGAGGTATAGTGTTAACATGACAATAAGAGTTGATTTGCGATATGAGTAATTTTGAGGACTTGCCATTTTATTAAGGAGAGTTGACAAGTGAAGTTTGGATTGCCAGAGGTGTAGTGTTAACTTGATAAGAGTAGATTTGTAATATAAGTAATTTTGAGGACTTGTCATTCTATTGAGGAGAATTGACAGGTGAAGTTTGGAATGCCAGAGGTATAGTGTTAAGTTAACAAAAGTGGTATTTGTGATATGAGCAATTTTGAGGACTTGTCATTCTATTGAGGAGAATTGACAAGTGAAGTTTGGAATGTCAGATGTGTAATATTAACGTGACAAACATTGATTTTCTAGAGGCATGGGAGATTTGTCATTAGAGGTGTAATGTTAACATAATAACGGAGAGATTTTGAGTGGGTCCTTGTGAAATTTTGTCGTAGAGTTTAATGTTAGCTTGACTGACTTCACTGGAGATTGAGGAAAATGGCTTGTCAGAGGTTTACTGTTAACATGACAAGTCTGTGCTTAGGAAATTGACACAGATATTTTTGTGGTCCTACCATTTTGCAGGCAAGAATTGGTAAGAGATTTTGGAGGGAAAAACGGGACCAAGTCCCTTAGGATTTTTAGCAAACCCTCAACTATCAACGGATTTGGTATGCCTTTACCAACTACCGTTTGAGTTGGGCTAGCCATGCTATTCCCCTCAGAATGATGAGTCGTTGAGGACTTATGTTGGACTTAAAAGCCAACATTTTCCTCTTTCCTTAGCCGTCAGAGGCGTCAGATGTTCATAGATAAACTAGAGAAGAGTAACAAGGCAAAAACTGAAGTTTCACACTATGTTTCTTCTTTGATGTTTACATCATGCATCATGATGTAATCAGTGTTCGGTTAGCTCGACATGATCAACCGCAAGTCATCCATTGAAGAAAGAACGAAGCTTTTCTTTGGCGCTCTTCCAAACATCTCGGATTTTTGATCAGAGGTGTAATGTTAACCTGATCATGGAAAGAATCCTGTCAAGGATAGTACTTCTTCAAGAATCTGCCGTTGATTGGCATCATGAATGTATCGCCATCTAGGGTTATAAGGCGACATGCTCCATTCGAGTAGACTGACTCCACTACAAATGATCCTTTCCATTTGGGCTGTAATTTTCCCTTTGGTCTTATGCGTCATCACCATGGGTCTTCTGACAGCTAAGACAAGGTCACCTTTTTGAAAGTCTGCTCTTTGACTTTCTTATTGAAGGCTCTGGTAATTTGAGCTTGATAGAGCTCGATTTGCTGTTAAGCTTGTAGGCGTTTCCCGTCTAAAACTTCCAGCTCCTGGAGTCGCAGTCGATGCTTCTCCTCATTTGTCATCTCTGTTGTCAAAGAAAAGCGTAGAGATGGGATCTGGATTTCTAGTGGAAGTACAGCTTCACACCTGTATACCAAAGAGAACAGTGTAGCTTTTGTCAGGGTTCTCACTGTTATGTGATAAGCCTATAAGCATTCACCTAATTTATCACCCCAGTCGCGTTGGCTCTTCGAGACGAATTTCTTGGGGTGTTTCTCAATGGTCTTGTTTAATGCTTCTGTAAGGCTGTTAGCGGTTGGATATTATGTCGTTGAAGACACACTCTGAATTCTGAATTTATTGTAGAATCTCTGAAAGGCTTGGCTGACGAACTGAGGCCCATTATCATGGACAATCCGTCATGGTATGCCAAAGCGGTAGACCGCGTGATGTTTAATAAATTTGATCACGTCAGATGTCTTTACCTCCCTCAAGGGCATAGCTTCAGCCCATTTGGAGAAGTAATCGGTTATGGCTAAGATAAACCAGTGTCCTTTGGATGGAGGTGGGCTAATAGGACCAACCACATCCATTCCCCACATTTTTAATGGCCAGGAAGAAGTTGTAGGGCGAAGATGTCTTGGTGACTGGTGAATGAAGTCACCATGGATTTGACAGGCGTGGCGTCACTTAGCGTAAGCAATAGCGTCAGGGATCATCTTTGGCCAATAATATCCCAGTCTTCACAGTCGATCTCCAAGTTTTAGACCAGGTTGGTGAGCTCCACACACACCATCATGAGCCTTTTTGAGTATTTCTTGTGCCTATTTATGTGACAAGCAGCGAAGGAGGATTCCATCATGTGATCGGTGATACAATGTTCTTGAGGTTGCATTGCAGTAGAATTTTGAGGCTTTCCTTATAATGGCAGCCGCCTCTTTAGGGTCATCCGGCAAAATGTCATACAATGCATAGTCGATGTACGGGAATTGCCAATCTCTGAGCTCTAGACCTGTTAAATTCTCTAGAGCTTCTTTGACTTGAAGGTTTCCTATCGGCTTTTAGTTATCCTCAAAAGCGGATCTTGGACAATACAAGTCATGGCTGTAGACGAGTACTTTCTGCCGCTCTGGCTGGAAGAGCCAAGGAAGCAGCAAGAGATACCAGTGCGTCTGCATGCTCATTTTGCTGGCGAGCTACACGGTCGATGTAGAAGTTTTTGAACCTCTCTGCCATATGGATAGTTGCATTATGATAGGGTACCAAGTTTTCATGTCTGACTTCGTACTCCCCGCGAACCTGGTTAACGATGAGCTTTGAATCACCGTATGCTTCGAGATTTTTAACGGCAATCTCATCGGCGATTTGCATCTAAATCAAGAGAGCATTGTATTCCGCAACATTGTTGGAACATGACTCACTTAATAAAAATGCACGAGGGATTATGTAGTTCTGTGGGGAGACAAGTACTACCCCTACTCTTGCTATAATATTTTCTTAAGGACCCATTCTTGATGCGCCATCGAAGAAGAGTTGACACACCTATCCTTCGAAAGACGTCTGGGTCAAGCAAACTTCAACGACCTTATCTAAGAGATCTTCATAAAGTTTGGTCGTCCTTAGATCTGGGTGCTCAGCCAAGAAGTCTACCACTGCCTGTCCCTTCACAGCCTTTTGTGGCAGAAATTGCATTTCATATTGGGAGAGCAATATGGCCCATTTTGCCAATTGACTATTTAGTGACGATGGCTTAGTCATAAGCAATCTTAAAGGATTGACTTTTAATATGACATGTATGGTTTGGCCCACCAAATAGCGTCGCATCCTCTGGACAGTGAATACAAATGCCAAGCATTTTTTTTAATCGGGTTGTATCAATGTTCAGCTCTGATCATAATTCTACTCAGATAGTAGATTGCCTGCTCATGTCCATGATCATTATCTGTGCTAGTAAGCTCCTAAAGAATGATCTATAACTCGAACGTATATCAGGAAAGGTTTTCCTGACACAGTGCTGTAAGGACAGGTAGATGCGTGAGGTACTGCTTGATTTCCTCAAACGCTTGTTGGCACGCATTGTCCGAAATGAATGAAACACCCTTCTTCATCAATTTGGTGAAGGGTTGTATCATCCTGAGAGATTTGAGATAAACCTCTGGATATATGCTAGTCGCCCTTACAATCCTCTAAACTCTCTAAGATTCTCTGGAGGTTGCATCTCCTGGACAGCGCGAACTTTCTCTGGGTCGAGGTGGATCCCTTTAGATGTGACGACAAACCCTAGGAATTTACCGCTGGCTACCCCTAGGAAGGATTTGGTGGGATTCATGATTGCACACATTTATTGCATTATTCTTTATTATATTTTCACATTTTTCATGTAATAAATCTGCTGAATTCCTTGTCTTAAATGTCTATTTAGTAGAAGATAATCATGGGATAAAGAGGATAAAATCAAATAAATATCAATTAAATTCAGATTTAACTAGATCTATTTGGTTAGAGGGGATGATCCCAAATCCAGTTGGTTAAATTCAGTTTTTGGTGAATCAAGTGATTAAAGTTAAAGATCAACCAAAAATAACATCAAATACAGAGTCCAAATCTAAAAGAATAAATGGATAGAGAGAAGATCAACGGATGAGATGAAGCAATTTTGACTCAGATTCTGACTGGATATATTTTAGTATTTGAATCATAACTTTCGCTACCGAAACTCAAATCTGATGATTTAAGATGATCCAGAAAGAAGACATAAAGAGCTATGTAACACCCCATCTTAAGAATACGTACTCAGATATGTGTTCTAATCTTTTTAGCGTATTTTATTATTTCTATTATTTAATTATTTAAATATTTTTGCTCATGTAGCTGTACGGCATGATTTGACCTCTCTGATAATCAGATTTAATCAAATTTAGCTTCAAAAATTGTTTTCAATATATTAGAATTTACATAATTTTTTAGAATTTTTCTGAATTAAATTGTAAATCTTCAAAACCGGTGTCGACCAGTGCCGCTGACCGATTCTCAGATTTTTAATTTATAAACGGAGTTGAAATTCTAGAAAACGGCTTTCACATTATTTCTTAAAATCATATTTTCTATCTAAATAAATTTTCTAAGATTTTACAGAATTTATCAAAAATCTGGCCGACCCGGTGTAGACGTCCACGGTAAATTTCAGGATTTTTATTTTAAAAACGGGACTGAATTTCTAAAAATTGATTTCACCAAACATCTTAAAATAATATTCATTATTTTTGAAAATTTTTGAGAAACTTTTCGAGACACTTCATTTTTCTGACTTTTCCGGAGTTTTCGGTGTTTTCCCAGATACCAGAATTTTATCCAGATATTTTACTTTCTCTTTTTTCATTTTCTCTCTCCTCACTAGACACGAGTCTCATCAAACCTGGGTTCAATCTTTAATGCATAAATCCTCTCCATTCTGCATTTAATGTTATGTCCTTCAAGTCATTATGACTTTTTGTCTTTTCCTTCTAGCGCGATTCTAGCATTTTCTACTGGACGCAAGTCTCATTCTCGCACCTGGGCAATTGCCAGACGCGAGTCTCATCTTATGAGATGCGAGTCTCCTTTTTTAAAGAGATGCAAGTCTCATTTTAATACAAGGGCAAACTTGTAATAATCAAGAAACCCCTTTACATAAACCCCCACCTTTCTTTCTCTCTCTTTCAATTTTCCTCCTTCTTCCCACCAACAGCAGCAAACCAGCCCAAGGGGCTGCGTTTTTGGCTATTTTCACCACCACCAAATCCTCCTTCCTTCACCCTCCACCATTTCCTCCATGTCCTCCTCCATTACAACAACCATAACAACAACACCACCTCTTTCTTCTTCTTTTTCCATCAAAACAACCCATCTTCACCATTACCTTCTCCACCATTTCCACCACCACCTACACTATCTTAGCCACCAACAATCACGCCATCTTCCTTCCCTCGGAGTGTTCTTTCTAACGAGCTATAGCTTCTTTCTCCGAAACACCATTTTCAAAACTTCAATATTTCCTTTTGAACTACACTTGCACCCCACAAAATTGCTTGGGCTTGGGCTTTAGCCACCCTCCTCTGGCCACTTTCGGTCGTCTCCGGTCACCTCTAGCCACCGCCGGTGTCAAGGCCGGCCATCCCGCTTTTCTCCTTTCTTTCTTTCCTTCCTTTTTCCTTCTTTCCTTCTTTCCCTCTTTCTTCATTTCCTTCCTTCTTTCTTTCCTTTACTTCTTCCATGCGTCTCTCTCTCCCCTCCTTCCCTGCGTCTCTCTCTCGTCTTCCTATCTCTCTTTCTCTCTGGCAATTTCTCTGTTAATTGCTAGAGACATGGAACTAAACCCCGTGTGCAAATAATTTCTTAATGCGATCTTCGCGTTTTGCTATCTAACGTGACTCGGAGCTCACGCCCGCGTCTGCGTTCCTTCTCGTGTTATGACTTAAACGCGGGTCTCGAACCCAGCGTTTGTGGCGTCTGCATAACGCGACTCCCGAGTTTGCAACCCCGCGTCTTCATTCTCCTTCTTTATGGTTCATTACCTATCCTCCTATTTTAATATAATATCCATTATATTGAACGCGTTGACGCGTTATTTACCTAAATTCTGATCTCTGGGATTTCAAGGTGTTTTCTGAAGATTTAGGCGAGTGTTCTCGCTTTCTTTTTAGATTTTCCTACTTCGTCATGTTAACTAGTATTGTTTTATTTTACTGACTTTCTTGCAGGTATCATGCTGCCATTTGTCACCTGCCTAATATCACCTCCCAGTCATATGTCTCATGGCACCTGATATACTAATACTTGATACTTGTCCCATTATGACATATTGATATTTGGCTTAAGATTGTCACATTTATGGGAATCCTGTACTTGCTATCCTGTATTATATACAGTAACTTGAATTTGTAATACTCATGTACTCTTGAACTCCTGAAATCCTGATCTTGTCATGCACGTACCTTTCCCGTGAATTGATAATTACATAATAACTATAAAAAATGGATAACTTGCATTGGATCGGGGGAAACTTACGGCTTTCAATATATGTTCGTGTTTACAGTGGTACTAGGTATGTTGTGCAACTAAAACTTCTCGTCGGACCTGTGGGCCTCCAGGCGACCGAGGGGATTGCTGGCTCTCCTTCCTGGTCCCATCTTGATAAGGGCATTCTATAAGACCCTCCTGTATGCCTTGCAGCTGGTTCCGAGCACCAGCAATGGAACGTCCTGGACTGTGGTCCCGGGCATGCACGGGACCCACTGTAAACATTATTCGTTGATACCCCCGTTGGTTTCCAATAACAGCCTCGATTTACTCATATGTGGATGTATGTGTACTGGGACGCTATTACACATAACTAATAATAAGGGTAGAATGAGTAATAAGTATAAATATTAAAAATAGTAATAATAGGTTTATTCAGGCCTTATCACTTTCATTCTATATCTCCGTCGCATGCTTGCTATACTTATACACTCGATACAGCTTTTGATGCTTATTACTGTTTGGTTATATCAACAAATATATACTTATCTCTGCACGACACTTGGCATTCACCTGAATATTTGTTGGGGAGTTTTTGACTCTCCTGGACTTGCATGTTCAGATTCTGAAGCTTGGATTGAAGTGGAGCCCTCCACCGAAGATCAAGTTTATCTCTCGGCGCAGGCTAACTAGTCCTAACTCCTTCTGTTCCTGAATCTTCCTGCAAGCTCGGGGGGACTTCCTCTCAGCTCGTGAGCACCTTTTATGTTGTACAAATTGTAATTTTTACTTTTGTACCTGGCCGTGATATAATGTACATATACTAGTATATCACGCTCTGTGATAACTTTGTAATCCTTATGTTGTAATGTATATATGCCATGTGCTTCCGTACTCTGTTACTTGCCTGTACTGATGCTTAGCATATATACGCGAGGGTACTTCTAACCTACGCATATACGTCGTAGTAGCGTATCCGTATCCGCCAGGGCGGGGCGTTACAGGCTATAACCCTTATGTTGATCACTATTTCTAATTCTGTCATTTGTTAAGTTATATTCAGCAATCAATACGCCAACAAGCTGAAATCACCTAGAGGGGGGGTGAATAGGTGATGGCTATATGTAAATGGTCACAAATGCGGAATTTAAAAATTAACCAACACAATAAGCTCAAATGAAAGACTTGCAATAAATGAAGCAATCAACAGTGCAAGAATTAAGAAGTTAGAGTTTAGAGATATTTGAGCAAACGCAAACACACAGATATGTTTCCGAGGTTCGAGCCACGCTCTACGTCCCCGCCTTCACACTTGAAGGATTTTCACTATTGAAGATCCCACTGGATCACCAATACAAGGACACACTTGTCCCGTCTCTCGTGATGCCGCAACACTACCTTGAGCACACTAGCTCGCCTTGAGGCCGATGCCTCTACAACTTCACTCAAAAGAAGATTGATCACACTTGATCACAAATACGCTCACTTGCACAATCCTAGAACCAAAATGTAGATGTGAAATTATGGGATTGTGTAGTGCAAAAGCTAGAGAGAAGTAGAGGTAAAGACTTTAAGTAGGTGTCTAAAACTTTAGGGCTTTTGGAGAGAAAATCTTTTGTAAAAAGGATTCCTTTTGAAAACTTGTAAATCTTTTGAAAATGATGTGTATATTCTTCTAAATTAGTTGTCATATCAATATGAAGTGACCTCCTTTTATAGGGGCCAAAAACTACACCATAGATCCGTTGGGATCAAAAAACAAAAAAGAATCTGTCAGAAAAACTAGCTGTTGGAATCTGTCAGAGATTCTGACAGCTATCGGTCGACCGGTCGGTCGACCGCCAACGGTCGAAAATATGACCGTTGGGGGACTTCGGTCGACCGCCCGGTCGACCCAATTTAACCGAGAGCACTGCAGAGTGCTCGGCCGACCGGGTCGGTCGGCTGATACGCACATGCACAGAATGTGCGCATCGGTCGACCGTACGGTCGACCGGATGCTGTCAGTTCTGAAAAATCAGAACTGCCAGAATCTAGAAATCTTGGTTTTTGGGTATAGTTCTAAGATATAAAATTTTGGATCTTGTAAACACTAGAGTGTGAGCACATGTCACTACTTTAATAGGTTAAAACATTTTGATAGAAATTCCTTTGATAAAAACTTGTTTTTCCAAATATTATTTTTCCAAAACTTAGAGTTTCTAAAACTTATTTCCAAAAACATGTTTATCTTTAACTCTAACTTGGAAATAAAATTTTGAAACTTATTTTGAAGTCTAGAACCAATATAAAAAGTGTGTGTAAGTGTAAATCCCATAACTCTACTTCTATCATCTAGGTTTTGACAAAAATATCTAAAATAACAAAAATACAAATACAAATCTTGATGTTCTTCATAAACTTGATCTTTGGCTTGGTCTTCTCTTTAACATCTTGTTCCCAGAGCATCCTATTGTGCTTGGCTTGGGAATGCAAATTTTGGCGAACCCCAAACGTGTGAGTCTTATTTGCGGAGCCGTCAAAACGACCTTTTAACCTGAAATTCTTGTAAACAAAAACTTGTTAAATACATAACTAGATATGTTTTTTTATCATCAAAATATCCACTAAGATATAGGGCTAATGGCCTTTGGGCCAACAATCTCCCCCTTTTTGATGATGACAAAACATATTTAGTTATCACAAATATTTTGGGTAGAGTCTTCAAATGAAGCTCCCCCTCAACACATGCATATACTAAAAAATCATACTCCGGCATAGTATCATACTCAGGCATAGTAAAGATCACCATATTTTCATGCCAACAAAAAAAATACTCATGTCATAGAACAAAAAAATACTCATGTCATAGAACAAATACTCATGTCATAGATACGGATAACACATGGGTTCATACATGACATAAATAACAGAGATACATAAAAAGAAAAGCAACATGTCCACAAGCATAATAGAAACTACATGTAGAAATAAATACATGTCCACGTCACACAAGGTATGCTCAATACAAAACACAAAATATGTCCAATCACAAAATAACTCTCCCACTAACTAACTCTCCCCCTTTTTGACATCATCAAAAGGGGAGGTCACTCCTCAGCAGCAGCATCACTGTCATCGTCATCGTCATCCTCCTCATCGTCATCCTCCTCAGAAGAGTTCCCTGCAGGAGTACCCTCAGCCATCGTCGTATCACCAGCAGCAGTGTCCTCAGCCATCTTCTTATCACCATCATCGTCTTCCTCCGAAGAAGAAGAAGAAGAAGCTACCTCCTCGGATCAACGCCGAGCACCTTCGGCCGAGGTGGGGAACTGAAGAAGGAGCTCTGGTAGGAAATGGAGGACCGGTGGAGGGAAGGGGACGAGCAATGGTAGTGGGATCAGGAGTAAACATATCGAATTTCGTAAAGAGCGCCTCAAATTGCGTATCCATGAATCTCATGGAGTCAGCAAAATAGGACATGTCGTTACGAATTCCTCGGATCTGAGAGTTCAACTCCTCACGGGAAGCGGCCTCTTGTTTGAGACGGGCGTCCATCTCCGTACGAAAAGCTGACTCTTGCTGGAAACGGGCGTCCATCTCCGCACGAAAAGCTGCCTCTTGCTGCTCAATCCAGGACTGGTGTGCCTCGAACTGAGAGCGGACCTCAGAGGACATAAGAGCCGGAAGGTCAGGAGGTAAAACTGGGGAAGAAGCAGATGAAGTGCCTGGGGCCGAAGATGACCCTGGGGCAGATGAACCAGGGACAGCTGGAGGAGCAGGAGGTTGCTCAAGAGCGTGTCTACGCAACTGGGCTTCCATCCTCTTCAAAAGAGAGCCGTCAATATCTACTGTAGGCTCATCGGAATCGATAGAGGAAAGATCAAAATCTAGAGCTTTGAGGATATGGTAATCACCATGCCATAGGGCAAGGTCCTACCGGACAGACGGATCTGGTCAGAAGCCATATGTGAAGCAATGAGACGGGGAAAATTTATTCTAATGCCTTGCAGAAGGCAATAGATGATCAAGGGCACAGGACCCCTAGCATGGCTGTATTCACCAGATTTGGGGATAATGTTGAAGAAAATAATTTTGGCTAGAACTTGAGAAGTGAGGGTGTATCTACTCACAACTTCATTCCTAACCAATCCAGGGTTATTATCCCCGTGAATCAATGTGGATGCGGTGAGGGAAGACTCACCCTCCGGAAACTCAAAGTCAAGAAGATCAAAGGTGTACACATCAGCACCACCAGTGGGTAGGTGAAGGATATCAGCAAATTGACTGATGCTAATGTTAATATCCCTACCTAGAACTCTAGTAGAGATACAGTTTCCATCAAAAGAAAAATTGGTATAGAAGTAGGGCACAAGAGGGGTATAGACTTGTTCTCGAATGGTTAAGAACTCGTCTAAGGAATTGTTATGCAAGATGCGGGGGATGTCCAAGTGCTCAAAATCTTGAATTACAACAAATCTCCCCGAATTGATATTTCTTTTGGAAAGGTGGATGAACCGATTTTCAGCAGTTTCATTGATAAAAAGTTTCTTGGGTTTGGGTGTAGATGAAGTGGGTTTAGCAATAGCTTTCCCCTTCTCAGTCCTAGTCCTCTTGACATTTTTGAGTAAAAATAGGATTTTTAGGTCAAAACAAGTTAGGGCACGATCTAGAAAGTTTTAGCAACCTAAAATCTTGACAAAAGATAGTAGATCTAGAAGCTAGAAGTGAAGAACAAGGAGAAAAATCAATTTTTACCTTAACTGTGAAGGATGAAACCCTAGAACAGAGAAAGCCGAATTTCTTCGAATCCAGCGGATGGAAGTACCTGAAATTGAAGATCGGCACTAGAAGTAGGAAATACAAGTGGGTTTTTAATTGATTTGAAATCGGATGAGAGATTGGAGAGGTGGAAAAATTTTGGAGAGGAGAAACGTTGGGTTCCGTCGCCAGCGAGTGAGGAGAGAGAGAGAGAAAAGTCAAATAAATAGCAGATCTGGACCTGATTGCGATGCCCGGTCGACCGGTCGGTCGACCCAGAAAACCCGAGAGCTCTGTAATCTCAGAGCGGTCGACCGGTCGGTCAACTCGAACAACCCGAGAGTTCTGCAGACTTGCAGCGGTCGACCGGGACCTATTTTCGGTCGACCGATAAAAGAACAGAAATAAAGTAAATTTATTTCAAGCAAAGTCGGTCAACCGCAGCTAGCGTCGGTCAACCGTCTTTGCCTGAAAGGCAGTCTGAAGCAGCAGCCAAAAAAATTTTTAAAAGGGAATTTAATTAAATGTAAGTATGATATATTTAACATACAGGATCAAACATATGTTTTAGTCTTGATTAAGTTAACATATCACATATGTTTTAATCTTGATTAAGTTAACATATCATCCAAAATTACATACAATCCTTTTTATTTCATTTTTCATATTTTAGACAAAGTTTTAGAGATGTTGAAGCCGAATACCCAGTGACGGGTTCTGAACTTCATCCTCTTGATTCCTCTTGAATGAGTTGAGGTGCGCAATTGTCATCTCTAAGGTATTTGCTTTAAATATGAAATCTTACAAATTTATTTTTAATTTTGAAATAAAAAGTGTATCGGTATATCATCAAAATTGTACATGTGGACATATAGTAACATAAAAGACATAAGATTACAATAAGCATGGCATGTACACAATCATGATAGAGATGTATAGTTAACATGTATCATTGTAGCATAAAAGTAAACTAACAATTCTATGCAATTGTATACATACACAAAAAAACTTTTAAATGGAGAAGTTACCGAACATGGGCAATCTCCAAAATTAAGTGCCTCCATGATAGCGATGCAAACTTGATTTGTTCTTTTAGCTTTGTTGCATCCACCACCCGGGCACCGTTTCCCCCTAAGTCTTGGAGGAAGTAGATCCACCTGTTTCATCTAAAATTGGTGGGTCTTTTGGTACCCAATTTTCTTGGGTCCTATCGGGTTAGTACCGGGGCGAACCCAAACATATTTATTATGCACATTATTTTTAGCAAAACAAAACTTTTCTAAATGGCCTTTGCGGCCACAATGCGTGCAAATGTAAATTCTACCACTACCATACATGTATGCATGTTTATGTGTGTGTGCATATTTCCGTGCATGTACATGGTGTGTATGTTTCCCTTGGGTTACTCCCTTAGGAAATCTAGATGCGAATTTGTTAAGATCAAAAGCACACTTCTTTAAAGTGTTATCCAAATTTTCAACACGTTTTTGAATTTCTACAAATTCATTTTATTACATGATGGAATAGGGGTTTTACCTTTACAAGCTAGTTTATATTTTTCAAAATCAATTTTTAGATTTTTAAAAGCCTTAGTTAAATCATGTTTTTCTTTAACTACAATATCCATCTTATTTTTCAAAGCATCATTTTCCTTTTTCAACTTTTTATTATGAGATTGAGAAATCTCATATCTATGTTGTAACTCTTCAAAGAATTGAGCTAACTCATCCATTGTTAACTCATCAT
This sequence comes from Agave tequilana, assembly GCA_038442645.1. Classification (NCBI taxonomy): domain Eukaryota; kingdom Viridiplantae; phylum Streptophyta; class Magnoliopsida; order Asparagales; family Asparagaceae; genus Agave; species Agave tequilana. The sequence goes on along the minus strand of JAVJIF010002508.1, from coordinate 179,089 downwards.
CATCTATTGAGTTGTCAAGAGTTACCTTGGTTGCATCCTTCCCATGTGCCATGAAGCACATGTGCGCGGCGTCGTTTTCCTCCTCGGATTCTGACTCCGTGTCATCCCACGTGGCCACCATAGCTTTCTTCTTTTTATGGCTGTTCTTGGAGGTTGTGGCTTAGAGAGCGGGGCAATCCGCAATAAGGTGTCCGATCTTCTTGCAATGGAAGCAAGGACCGGGTTCTTCTCTTTTCTTCTCATATCTTCCTTGAGGTTTCCCTCTCCGGAAGTTGCTTTGCCGTCCCTTCTTATAGAACATCTTGCCCACCTTCCGGATGAGCATGGCGAAGTCCTCATTGCAATCCTCCGATGAGTCATCCTCTTCAATAGTGGTTGGAGTGGCTTTGAAGGCGATTGTTTTCTTTTTAGGTGCCTCCCTTTCTTCTCTTACCTTCATCTCCATCTCATGTGTTTTGAGATTACCGATGAAGCCGGAGAAGTCCATCTCCTCCCGATCGTTAAGTTCTTTGAGAGTAGTCGCCTTGACTTCCCAAGCTTTGGGAAGAGCTCTAATGACCTTCCGTATCTTTTGGTCATTGTCGATCGTGTCACCTAGAGAAGATAAAGCATTAGTGATCTTGGTGAAACGAGTGAGCATGTCATCAATACTCTCACTTTCAAGCATATAAAAATTCTCATATTGAGAACGAAGCAAGTCAATCTTGGATCTCTTGACTTGTGACGTTCCCTCATGAGTCACAATTAAAACATTCCATACTTCATATGCAGATTTACAGTTAATAATGCGTGAGAGGTCATCTTCATTAAGGGCTTGGGTTAAAGCATATTGAGCCCTAGCATTAGCCTCATAGTCCTTGGTAGTGTCCTCGGACCATGATCTCTCATCGGTGAGAGGCTCTACAAATTCTTTAGTTATGGCCCTAGCTACTCTAACTCCTAGGGACTTAAGGAAGAGGTTCATTTTGACCTTCCAAATAGGGAAGTTCAAACCATCAAACTTGGGTGGGGACTTGATGCTAGAAAAGTCGAGTGAAGCCATGAATGCACAATAAGTATGAATATAACAAATGAATGCAACAAATGAATATAGCCAAATAAGGATCTCCCTAAGGTTGTTAGACCAAATATGTAGGGTTAGGCTCTGATACCAATTGAAATCACCTAGAGGGGGGTGAATAGGTGATGGCTATATGTAAATGGTCACAAATGCGGAATTTAAAATTAACCAACACAATAAGCTCAAATGAAAGACTTGCAATAAATGAAGCAATCAACAGTGCAAGAATTAAGGAGTTTAGAGTTTAGAGATATTTGAGCAAACGCAAACACGCAGATATGTTTCCGAGGTTCGAGCCACGCTCTACGTCCCCGCCTTCACACTTGAAGGATTTCCACTATTGAAGATCCCACTGGATCACCAATACAAGGACACACTTGTCCCGTCTCTCGTGATGTCGCAACACCACCTTGAGCACACTAGCTCGCCTTGAGGCCGATGCCTCTACAACTTCACTCAAAAGAAGATTGATCACACTTGATCACAATACGCTCACTTGCACAATCCTAGAACCAAAATGTAGATGTGGAATTATGGGATTGTGTAGTGCAAAAGCTAGAGAGAAGTAGAGGTAAAGACTTCAAGTAGGTGTCTAAAACTTTAGGGCTTTTGGAGAGAAAATCTTTTGTAAAAAGAAGCCTTTTGAAAACTTGTAAATCTTTTGAAAATGATGTGTATATTCTTCTAAATTAGTTGTCATATCAATATGAAGTGACCTCCTATTTATAGGGACCAAAAACTACACCATAGATCCGTTGGGATCAAAAAAAAAAAAAGAATCTGTCAGAAAAACTAGCTGTTGGAATCTGTCAGAGATTCTGACAGCTATCGGTCGACCGGTCGGTCGACCGCCAACGGTCGAAAATATGACCGTTGGGGGACTTCGGTCGACCGCCCGGTCGACCCAATTTAACCGAGAGCACTGCAGAGTGCTCGGTTGACCGGGTCGGTCGGCTGATACGCACATGCACAGAATGTGCGCATCGGTCGACCGTACGGTCGACCGGATGCTGTCAGTTCTGAAAAATCAGAACTGCCAGAATCCAGAAATCTTGGTTTTTGGGTATAGTTCTAAGATATAAAATTTGGATCTTGTAAACACTAGAGTGTGAGCACATGTCACTACTCTAATAGGTTAAAACATTTTGATAGAAATTCCTTTGATAAAAACTTGTTTTTCCAAATATTATTTTTTCAAAACTTAGAGTTTCTAAAACTTATTTCCAAAAACATGTTTATCTTTAACTCTAACTTGGAAATAAAATTTTGAAACTTTTTGAAGTCTAGAACTAATATAAAAAGTGTGTGTAAGTGTAAATCCATAACTCTACTTCTATCATCTAGGTTTTGACAAAAATATCTAAAATAACAAAAATACAAATACAAATCTTGATGTTCTTCATAAACTTGATCTTTGGCTTGGTCTTCTCTTTAACATCTTGTTCCCAGAGCATCCTATTGTGCTTGGCTTGGGAATGCAAATTTTGGCGAACCCCAAACGTGTGAGTCTTATTTGCGGAGCCGTCAAAACGACCTTTTAACCTGAAATTCTTGTAAACAAAAACTTGTTAAATACATAACTAGATATGTTTTGTTATCATCAAAATATCCACTAAGATATAGGGCTAATGGCCTTTGGGCCAACACAAGCTGCAGATTAGAACTGAATATCCACATCAAATCAAGTTTTGAGATAAGGGGATGATTCAAATTCAGAATAGTCAGATCCCCATATCTTTAGACTTGTTTCCTTATCCATTTCTATCCTATAAATACCCCACACATCAGAGGCAGAGGAACGACAAGCAAAGAAAGGTTTTTAAACCAGTTTTTCATTCGTTTTAGTGTAGGTTTTTATTTTCAATTTATGTAATTTTTCTTTCTTTCTAAGCATAGGTTAGACTGAGATTCCTGTAAGTAAGAGAGAGATAGACTTATGTTGAGAGTGACACCGATGTAACCTCCTCCTTTCTTTCATAGTTTCTACAAGCAATCAAATGTAACATCTTTATGCTTTTCTTTATTTATATGTTCATCTTCTTTTTCTACTTTTCCTTTTTTGGTTTTGATGAATGTCCAAGTGAACCTAGAAGCATTAGTATAGCCATGTTGTGTGAGTGCCACTGATATTTCATGATAATATTCTCCTCCTCAAGATTCCGTATCATTTCATTGTTGTTCGTCTCGATGATGTAATGCGAATGGGGACTGAGCTCGATCATATGGGTTATGCGTTGATCGCCTCCGAAACAAGATAAAACATGCAAGGTTTTCAGGTAAGGGTGTGTTTGTTATGCCGCAAAACGCAAGTCGTAAAACTTCTTTTACATTTTCCGTTGTTTGTTTCGCTGGAAAATAAGTTGCAAAATGTAACTCTTCTTTTCCCACTTACAGTTGCTACAGTTAAATTTGTGGTCATGTAAATCTCACTTTTACACTCATATTTTCTCACTTGCAGTTGTTACAGTTAATTTTGTGGCCATGTAACTCTCACTTGTAGTACACTTACAGTTAGTTGATAATTAATATATAATTTAATATTATTAAATATTTAGTGTTCAATTTCTTATTTAATTATTTGATAATTTTATATTTTTAATCTTTAATTTTTTATTGTTTTTAATATTGTTTTAATATTTAATATTTTACTATTTTAATTTAATATTTTATTTAATATTTTATTTAATACTTTATTATTTTATTAATACTTATTCCATTTTTTATTATTTTATTTAGAGTTAATATTTTATTAATATAACAATATTATAATTTACTATATATTTAATTATTTATTTTTTAATATAAAAAATTATTTTATTAATATCATAATAAATTTTATTACTATATTAATATTTTATTATGTTAATATTGTAATAATAATTCAGTATAATAATACTATAATGATAATATATTATTAAATTATAATTATATTTTACTTTATTAATTTTATATTTCTATAATATTACAATAATATTATAATAAAATTTATATTATTATAATTTTCAAGTATTTTTAATATTATAATATAATAACTATATTTTATTATTTTTGTAAGATTTTTTAATATTTATATTTTATTAGTATTCTTAAAATTTTATTAATGTTCGTTAGATTTTCTTAAAATTTTATATTATTTATTCAGTTAATATTTTAGTAATATTTTACTATTTATGCTAATATTTTATTGATATTATTGTTATAAATAAAATATTAAGATTATTAATTTTTTATCTCAAATTTATTAATATAATTTAATTTGCAATAGCAAATTTAATTTAATAGTATTTATAATATTTAAATCATTTCTACAGTTAATTTTGTGGTCAACTTTTCCACTTACACTTTTACATTACCAACCAAACACTGTAAAACACAATATATTTTACCATTTACACTTTCACTTTATCAACCAAACACCGTAAAACACAATATACTTTTCCATTTACACTTCACTTTATCAACCAAACACCACAAAACACTATATATTTTCTCTGCTACAGTTCACTTTTTCCATTCTCATTTTACGACTTACGACTTGCGACGTTTTGCAACGAAACAAACAGGCCCTAAGTCATCAACCAGAGATAGTAAGTTTTTCTTTTAGGTTTTCTATTTTTTTTCTTTTAATTCTTTAGTTTAGATCACCATAATCTCCCAACCATTTTATTCAATCTTTTTAATTTCTTTGTATAAATCTATTTTTCATTTTTCCATCTTCTCAATCTACCACTTTCTTTTTAACTTAACTGTAAATTATTTTTCCTTTTCTTTTTAAGAACTAAAAGAAGATTTTTAACCATACTTTGTAGTATAAAAGAGAACTTACTATAAAACATCCATCGCTAGTCCCTCCTTGTGGATCACGACCCGCATAGCAACTTGCTATCGCGGTAGTATAAAGAATCTTGCACTCCTTATTCTTAAGTTCTGAAATTTTGTTATTTTGGGTGCAGGTAATACCCCAATCAAATTTTGGTGCTGTTGCTGGGGAGGGACGGTAAGTTATTCTCTTTTTAGATTTATATTTTTGGTTAACTTTCTTCTTTGTTCTTGGCATACAGGTTTAACAATAAGGAAATTTTTGGCTGCAGTGCACATATAAGTGGCCCTGGACTCTAGTCTAGAAAGCAGAGCCCAGAAACCCTCAGATTTGCTACATTCCAGTGGCAATCTGAGTGAACTACTAACTTGTATTTTTGCAGGTTGGCTGAATTGCAAGCTAAAATTCTATAACTATTTATTTCCTTGTTTGTCCCACAGTACATATTTTCTAACCTCAATAGTAAAATGATGTTTGTTAAATACTAAAAACAGTTTAGACTTTGCATTTAGACACGTGTCTAATTCGTTTATATTTTACATTACTATTGAAGAGTGCTGGAGCAAAAGATATGTATGCATAGCATATAGTTTAGGAAATATTCTTGGGTGATATTTGCTTGTGAATGTTACTTTTCTATATCTTGCACACTTTGCACAATCAATCTTAAGGGCTTGTCCTATAAACAAGATAAGGTGGGAAAGTCATTACCCTCCCTTAGCCCACAAACCATCTCCTCACTCACTAACCAGCCTAACTAAAACTGAGTAGATGTTGGCCCTAGGGACATCTCGGATTCATGTAGGAGACTGACCTAAGGGGGAAGATAATTTGAATCTGACTCTTGCCAAATCGGTGTCTAAGGTTGGAGATTGAGGGGCGAAACCCCGAAGGTTAGTAGTTTGGCATAATTAGGCCCGTTTCTTAGGCACATATACCTCCCACCGATCTTGCTCCTACCTGGTCGATTAACTTGTGGTCAGATTCAGCAATATCCCCCTCGTGGATGGTCTAACCAGTTAGGAGTCGTCTAGGTCTAAGATCTACCCTAACTTAAGTTAGATTTTTCTTTTTATTTTGTTTAATCATTTGTTTGTTTTTCTTTGTTTGTGTTTGATATTTCTTGTGTGATATGGCTTATAACAATAATTTTTCTATTTTTAATGGTAATTCATGTTACACTCCGACCTCTTTTTCAGATATTACTAACCCGGCATATCATAACTTTAACCAACCTAGTGTGCCGGATTGGTCTTATCCGAATTAATATAGCCCATGCCCCTAATCTTATGAGCATACTTACCAAAATAATTCTAACTCTTCACAGAGTCAATGGAGATTACCTCTCCCGAGTCCAATTTTCTACAAACTTGTCCTCCTTATCCACCTTGTCCCCAAATTTCACAATATTCATTCCCCGATTTTGCTTCCTATACTTCTTTTCTAGACCAATCTATTGAAGACAAATCTGAGTTAGAAAAGAGTATAGAAGCCATGCAGGAGGCCGAACGAAAATTTCAAGCCTCCCCAGTTTCACAATATCTCCAAGATTCATACTCAGTTCCACCAGTTCAAAATAAAAAAACCATCAATCTTGGAAATGAGTATGCGTGAGTTCGAGCAACAATCATAAAATCTGATGGACCCATGATTTTACTACAAATTTTAAAACAAAACTTCATCTTTTCAAGTCCAATCGCAACAAAATGATGAACCAATCGACTATAAAAAGCTGCTTGAAGCCATGACTCAGGCTCAAATCACTCATAATCATGACATAGATATAATGGTCAAAACTCTCCATTCTCACCCTTTGACCATTCCTGATGTCGCTAACCATTCTGTTAGAGCCAAAGAATCTTGTTGTTTTGGAAAACAAGATTCCATTTCAGCACACATATTTGAACTTGGCCAAACTCCAAATTTTGAAAGCCATATTAACATTTTGACAAGTTATCTCTTTTCTGAAATTGAACTTGAGAATGAATATGATATTGAACCTCAATTTGGTAATTTGATTTTATTTCCCAATTTAATAATAACTCCAGTGTCTTCACCTGATTTCAATCTTTCTCCAGAGTTTACATTGGATCATGTGCCTGTTCATTAGAAAATTGAATCACCAATCTTTTAAAATCATACTATTGAACTTTACCATATTCATACTTTTGAAAATCCTATTGACAAATTGGCAAGTTCTCATTTTTACGAAATTGAACTTAATAAGAAATGTGACCTTAAGTCTCAAATTTGTGATCCACCTCAAATTTCTGAATCAATATTGACTCCTATTTTGTTACATGATTTGAGCAATATTTTAGAGTCAGTTTTGATTCATATACCTGTCATTCTTAAACTTGAATCACCAATCTTAGAAAGTCAAATTCCATTGTGGGAAATGAATGTGGACTTGAGTTTCAACTTCTTGATTTGGACCCACTTCCTGAATAAGTTTTGACTCCTGAACCTTTACTTGACTTCAGTCATTTTCCTGAGTCGATTGTAGTTCATGCTCTTCCTGATTCCAGATCAATCATTCCATCTTTTCATATTTCTTTTTTGGACAGAGGTGTTGATAATAATGATTCTGAAATTAGTTTGAAAATTTGAAAATTAGATGGGGTAAAATTCTTAATAAAAATCATTTATACATACATCATTTTAGTGGGTTATATTAGAGAGATTTCTGGTGAGTTCTTCCGAACTCCATGCAAATTAGATTAGGGCGCATTTCATGGACCAATCGGACCACCACCGGAACCACCACCATAAGGTAATATTTTCTTTCCCTTTCTTTTTTTTCATGCATCTATGTATTAATTCATACATTGAGGACAATGCATGAGGTAGGTGTGGGGGAGGGTTCTAATATAACTTAGGTTTTTTTTAAATAAATTTTTTAAATTTTCTTTACTTTTAAAAACTTTTTGAAAATAGAAACAATATTTTGACATATTTTTTTGTAAGAAATTAAATCAATTTTAAGGAATAGGAGAATCATAATTAGGATTTCTTATACTTGGTCAAAATAAAATTATTTGTTTGATTTCTAAGGTTAGGAAGAAAATTTGAAAAAGTAATTTAGTCTTGATTTCTTTCTTGATAATATATACATGTTTTATACACTTGCACATTTAGGGTTCAAAAACAAAGATTCTTATGCGTTATTTAAAAAAAAAAGAAAAATATATATATAAATCCTCTGATTAAGCTGGGTATTTGTGCCTCATAAAGATAAGTATCCACGCGTAAAAGCGGTTCATATAATAAAATCCTTAGTTTTTGTGGCCTTATTTGCTCGAGTCCTTAAGTTCTTGGGGTGTTTTCTCATCCGGTGCCCTAAGACCATTTGGTTTGGGAGTCACCGATTAAAGGTTCGTTACATGAGCAGATTAGAAAGCTTAATAGAACTAAGGAATAATATCACCAAAAATAAAAAAAGAAAAAAGAAAAAATAAATAAGGCATAAGAGTTAGAGTTAAAGAACGCTTAGTCAAAATTTCACGGTCACAAAGGTGCATATGACTTAGAGTAAAATAATAGATTAGATGAGAAATACAGTTTGACTCCGTGCCTTGGTGGATAACAAGTTTTTGAATTAAGACTAAGCTTTAGAATGAAAAATTCAGTTTTCCTATAACTTATAGATTACTTAATTCTTACAATAATACTTCAAATATTCTTCTCTTCCAAAATGTATTTTCAAAATACTAACACTTTGTTTTCCTTTCTTTATGGATTTTGTAGGTGTAATTTGCTGAAAACCCTCACGAGACAAAACTCATTCTCTAGGGGGAACCTAGAGGTTTAACGACTTGTTGCACATGCTTAGTGTAATTGCGTGACCCGCGAAAGTGGTCAAATAATCTCTGATTTAGTTTTGTTGTTTTGCTCGAGGACGAGCAAAAGATGGGCGTGGGGGTGTGATTGCACACATTTATTGCATTAATCTTTATTACATTTCCACATTTATCATGTAATAAATCTGCTAAATTTCTTATCTTAAATGTCTATTTTGCAGAAGATAATCATGGGGAGAAAGAGGATAAAATCAAATAAATATCAGTTAAATTCAGATTTAACTAGATCTATTTGGTTAGAGGAGGATGATCCCAAATCCAGTTGGTTAAATTCAGTTTTTGGTGAGTCAAGTGGTTAAAGCTAAAGATCAATCGAGGATAATATCAAATACAGAGTCCAAATCCAAAGAGATAAATGGATAGAGAGAAGATCATGAGATGAAGCAATTTTGATTCAGATTCTGACTGGATACATTTTAGTATTTGTATCATAACTTTCGCTACCAAAATTCAAATCTAATGATTCAAGATGATCCAGAAAGAAGACTTAAAGGGCTACAATCCTTAAGTTGATCACTATTTCTAGTTCTGTCATTTGTTAAGTTATATTCATCAATCAATATGCAAACAAGCTGCAGATTAGAACTGAATATCCGCATCAAATCAAGTTTGGAGATAAGGGGAGGATTCAAATTCAGAAATAGTCAGCTCCCCATATCTTTAGACTCATTTCCTTATCCATTTCTATCCTATAAATACCCACACATCAGAGGCAGAGGAACGACCAAGCAGAGATAGGTTTTTAGACCAGTTTTTCATTCTTTTTAAAATAGGTTTTTATTTTCATTTTATGTAATTTTTCTTTCTTTGTAAGCATAGGTTAGACTGAGATTCATGTAAGTGAGAGAGAGAGAGAGACTTTTGTTGAGAGTGACACCGATGTAACCTCCTCCTTTCTTTTATAGTTTCTACAAGCAATCAAAGATAACATCTTTATGCTTTTCTTTGTTTATATCTTCTTCTTCTTTTACTACTTTTCCTCTTTTGGTTCTGATGAATGTCCAAGTGAACCTAGAAGCATCAGTATAGTCATGTTTGTGTGAGTGCCACAGATATTTCATGATGATATTCTCCTCCTCAAGATTCCATATCATTTCATTATTGTTCGTCTTAATGATTAATGCAATGGGGACAGAGCTCGATCTTATGGGTTATGCATTGATCGCCTCCGAAATAAGGTAAAACATGTAAGGTTTTCAGGTAAGTCATCAACCAGAGGAGGTAAGTTTTTCTTTTAGGTTTTCTTTTTTTTTTAATTCTTTAGTTTAGATCACCACAATCTCCAACCATTTTATTCAATCTTTTTAATTTCTTTGTATAAATCTATTTTTCATTTTTTCACCTTCTCAATTTACCACTTTCTTTCTAGCTTGATTGTAACTTATTTTTCTCACCATTCTTTGTAACCTTAAAGAGAACTTACTAAAACACTTCCATCGCTAGTCCCTCCTTGTGGATCACGACCCGCATAGCCACTTGCTATAGCGGTAGCATTGAGCACCTTGCAAATTTTATTCTTAAGTTCTGAAATTCTGTATTCTTGTGTGCAGGTAAAACCTCAATCAATTCATCTTCAGTTGACACGCCCGCATAATTTCAAATACTGATTTTAGATCTGCTATATGATCACCTTTGACATGACTTTTTACTGCAATATCATCTACATAGTATTCCACTGTCTTGCATATATGCTCGTGAAAAATTGCATTCATAGCTCTCTGATATGTCGCCCCCACATTCTTTAATCTAAAGGGCATGACAGTATAGCAATACACCCCAAGGGTGTCCTGAAAGATGTATGCTTCTCATCGTCAGGGTACATTTTAATTTGATTGTACCTAGAGAATCCGTCCATCAAAAACATCTATTCAAACCCATACATGTTGTCTATCATAACATCCGTGATTGGAAGGAGGAACTCAACTTTAGGACACGCCTCATTTAGATCACGAAAATGAATAAAAACCCAGATCTTCCCATTCTTCTTGGTGAAGGGGACGATATTGGCTACCCAATCAGGATGTTAGAAGATGGAAGCTTTTTAGTAAGTTCTCTTTTATGCTGTAAAGAATGGTTAAAGTTCTTCTTTTAGTTCTTTAAAAGAAAAGAGAAAAATGGAGTTACAGTTAAGTTAGAAAGAAAGTAGTAAATCGAGAAGGCGGAGAAAATGAAAGTGGATATGTACAAAGAAATTGAAAAAGATTGAAAGAAATTTGAAAGATTGTGGTGTTGGTAATTTACACTAAAATTAAAAGAAAAGAAAACTAAAACCTAAAAAAGTTACTTACCTCTTCGGCGCCTGCTTACCTTTGACCCGGATCGACGATGTACCTTTGCTTGAAGGCGAGCGAAGTATGACAAATAGGATCTTGGCCATTCCCGTATTACACTATGAATTGAAGGGGCAAGCTACACTACCATAGAAATAGATATCCATCACCATAAGCCATTAACGGTATTTGCAAGGGCAAGGCAACTTTGAGGCTATCAGTTTCATTGGATCCATAAACACAAAAGAGGGAAGTAAACGAAAACAAGAGTAAAGAAGAAAAAGAAACTTCGATTCGATTCAAATAACAATGGAAGAAAGATCACTTACACCGGTGTCACCTTCAGTACAAGCTTACTCTCATTCCTCCATGAAAGTATCCTCTCCTCTCAGTTACATAAAGAAAATAAAAATTACATGAAAGAAAATAAAAAACCTAAGTTACAAACTACAAATTAGCTTAAATTCCTCTATGCTTGGTCATCCCCTCTGGTCTCTGGAAAATGGTCTCTGGAAAACCTTATATTTATAGGCAAAACCCAATGAGGAGAGACGTAAGAAGATAGGTGGAGCAAACGCTCCCCCTAACTCTCTAATAAATCGGCGAAAACGTGGCTAAGGTCGCGTTTTCGCGGCCTTGTTGTGGCCAGGTGGCCACAACCGAGTGGCGGAGCTGCCTGGTTTCGTGATCTGAGGTTATCTCCTTTTAGATTTGTCGTTTGCGGTCCTGGATTTGACGAAACCTCCTTTTATCTTCAGCTTTAACCAATTGATTTGTGATGATTTGATGTAACTAGTTTTCAACCGACTTTATCTTCTTTGGTTCGCCCTGATCTGCCCTGATTTTCTGATTTCGAATTAATTCTGGATTAAATCAGAATTTTGCTGGGCTTTTGAGTTTTTCTCTTCCCTCTCCTTTAGCAATGGGCCTACATATAAATTAGACAATAAATAGGATTTAAAAATAGAGTTTATTTATAATATGTATGAGAATATGATAATAATTATGTAATATTAGCGACCGATCACACCTCCATACCTATCTTTTGCTCGTCCTCGAGCAAAATAACAAAATTAAACCAAAAATTATTAGGCCACTTTCACAGGTCATGTGATTGCACTGAGCATGTGCAACAAGCCGTTAAACCTCTAGGTTTTCCCTAGAGGACGAGTTTTGTCTCGTGAGGGTTTTCAGTAGATTACACCCACAAAATCCATAAAGAAAGAGAAAAATGTTAGTATTTTGAAAACACATTTTGAAAGAGAAAAATATTTGAAATATTATTGTAAGAATTAAGTAATCTATAAGTTATAAGAAAATCAAATTTTTCATTCCTAAAATTAGTCTCTATTTAAAATTTGTTATCAATAAAAGTAAGGAGTCAAATTGTACTTCTCATCTAGCCTATTACTTTACTCTAAGTCATATGCACCTTCGTGACCGTGAAAATTTTGACTAAGAGTTCTTTAACTCTAACACTTATACCTTATTTATTTTTTTATTTTTTGTGATATTATTCCTTAGTTCTATTAGGCTTTCTAATCTGCCCATGTAACGAGCCTTTACTCGGTGACTCCCAAACCAAACGGTCATAAGCTCTTTGTTGGGCTCGGTCGACAGCCCGATCAACCGGTGTTACTCAATGGTCAAAAATATGATAATTGGCGGTCGACTGGCAGGTCGACCGACAGACTTGATTAGCCTGTGATTTACCCCAAACGGCTATATTTTTAATCTAACTTTTCTGGGTTAATCTATGACAACTATTTTGGATATCTAACAGTTATTTTGGTCCTCTATAAATAGGGGTACTGTAGAGAATCCTAAGTACTTTTGTTAAGAGTTTTGATTAATATGTCCAAGAGATGTACAAAAGATTTTCAAAGGAATTCATATTTGAGCCAAAATTCTAAATCCTTGTTTCTAAATTTGAGGTTTCAATCCAATACTTCAAGCTTTTCTCACACTCACAATCTCAGAGCTCCATTTCCTCAAACTTGATTATAGAGATTGTTTTGTGAGCCTTTGCAATCTAGGAGAGATCACCTCTTTCTTGTATTTGAAGAGTTGTAGAGGTTGAGATTTCGAGTGAGCTTGCGAGCTCGGATTGAGGTGTTGCGGCACCGAGCGAGGGACTCGCTGATCTGAGAGTTCTTGCGGGAACTTGTACGAGTTGGCGATCTTGCGGGATCGATAGTAGTGGAAATCCTTCGTTGCGGTGAAGGCGGGGCATAGAACAAGTGGCTCGAATCTCGAAACATATCCTCGTGTTTGCGATTGCCTTCTCTTTATATCTCAACTCCACTCACTCTTTTATATCTTGTATGTTATTACTGTGTTCATACTTACATCACCATCAGGGCGCATGACTGGATGCATTTCGGAACTACCTCTGTGTGGGGCACACCCCATCCACGAGGGGTTTTATTTGCAGCCTCCGAGTAGGGGAAATTCCATCATCGAGGCATATGACTGGATGCATCTTAGAACCACCTCCATATGGGGCACACCCCATCCAGAGGGGTTTATTGGCAGCCTCTGAGTGGGGAAAATCCCATCACGGGGCGTATGACAGGAAGGATGCTCTGCAAAATATAAAACACTGAGTAGTTATTTTATTCTCATGAATGCAATGCATAAGGAAAGATTTGGAAGAGTGTACTTTATTTGCATGTTGGGAAGTCAGTAGATTGTCTTGTATTGGGCAATCATGTCCTGCTCCTGGAAAGACTTTGTATTTGGTTGTCGAGAAATCGCCTCGAGAGTGAGGACGTACTCCTTGAGGAAGCCTTGCTAGATGAGTTCCTCCAAGTATCTTCGGAGGGCCCAGCAGTGGATGGTTATGTGCCCCTTATAGTCATGGTAGGAGTAGTACTCCTCCGACCCGGCCAGTGAAAATTTTGGTTGGATCGGCTTCAGGCGTCTAACCCACGGTTGATCTTTGAAGGCGTTAAATAGTTCGTTGATCGAAAGTTTCCATGGAGTGAATTGCTCTGTAGGCCTATAACTCTAGATTGGACTTGATGGGAATATAGAGAGCGCCTACTTCTAATAAGGAGGCTGCCCTCGATGTTGATTTGGAGCATGGTCGGAAGCTTCGCGAGCGGACTTTGATTTTGTTCCGTTATTACTAGGATTTTTGGAGTTGTTGGAGGAAGCCTTTATCGCCTCTAGCTGGATGTATGGTTGTGCTTGGGATAGAGCCTCTCTCATTTTAGCGACATTGTGCTTTAAGAGTTGCTTATACAAAGGGTGAATGACCTGCAACCTACTGATAAACGCAAGCACAGACCTTGGTGAGCAGCTCTGGAAGAAATTTATGTAGGCTTTGAGGTTATCTCTTGACCTCATTTTGATAGAGATGAGGTGGAGCTAGTCCTCTTGGGTTCTTGGCGAGTAGCATATTGCGTGAAGAAGGCCTCAGTGACATTTATGAAGTTGTGGAGAGAACTAGGTGGTAGGGAGTAGAACCACTCTGACACTGCGCCCCTTAGACTGAAAGGAAAAGTAAGACACTTTACCGGATCGTTACAGAAGTAGAGCATCATCTTGTTTTGAAAATGTCGGATGCGTTGAATTGGATCACTCGCATCGGTGTAGCTGTCAAAGATGGGAGTCGAGAATTTCCTTGAAAGTTCACATTCTTGGATATTCTTGAAAAGGGGTGAGTCATGGAGGTGGGTGATCGGGATCAAGTGATGAGGAAACTTGACCTCCACGATCCGTTTCTGGATCAGTTCATTGAGGGTATGGATATTCGGGTACCCCCTTCCTCGGTATCACCTTATGTTCACACGGAGTTGTTCTGGGGGACGATGACTTGAGCCTGGAGCTGTTGATTGAGCTGTTTCAGTTCTTCTTGTTCGCAAGGGATGTTGTCATGATCGAGCGTTATATGTGCCCATTCGCTATTCGACTGCAATTGTTGTTCCTTCATCTGCTCTTTCATCTCTTGGAGCATCTAAAATGACTGGTTTTTTTGCTGCTGAGAAGGTTGAGAGCTGGTGGTCGGTTCTCGTGACAAGATGGAGGCAGTGCCATCCACGAGAGACTGATTGTTGATCAGTTTGGAGGTCGTGCCCCGGTAATTGCTTTGGCCTTGCCTTTGGAGGTTGTGCCGCCGGTAAGTCGCTTGCGTGGGGCCATCATCGATCTGAAAGAAGCTGTTTGAGGAAGGTTGAACGGGGAGAGATCTTGAGCGTAGGGACTTAGATCTTAATGAAAGCACAAAAAATGTAAGGGTAAATTCCCTAAAAGAATTTATTTACACTTCAATTTGTAACCTAGATCTAAGAGAGAGCAGAAAGACAACACAAAAACACATGTTTTTACGTGGAAACCCATTTGAAAAAAACCACATGGAAAGGAGAGAGAATTCACTATTTGTAAAGGATTACAGTGAACTTAATAGAGCTAAAACTCTGAAATTACCATAAGATATAGTGGAATTTTAACTTGGGGAAGGCTATTTATGTACTCAATGAGAAGTCTGATTATGAATTTCTTTCTTTGCTTTCCTTTCTCTTGGTTATCACCCCTCTTTCTTATCCATCTCCCAGCGTATATATATCCGGGGAGATTTTTGGCAGTGCGGGTCATGCTAGTTTCAATAACCCATGACCTACATATGCGATTCTCTCGTAACGACTGTGATTTTTTCCTTGATTGCGGGAGCGATTACTGTTACTTTCTGTAACAATCTGCGTTGGAATAGAGATCGTTGTAATATGTGAAATATGGGATGATCTGGCGGCGTATTAGACTCCATAAATATCGGCAAAATTTGATAGAGTTGGTTGTAGTGGCTGCCTTACTCAGAATGGAAGAAGTGGTCTCAGTCGGCGATGTTCTTGGAAGGAAGAGTATCCTCAGGGCAATCGATTTCTCAAGAACGATCTCAGAAATAACCGAGTAATGCTTTGCAGAGTTGCTCGAATGACTTTTATTGTTGGTGTCTTCGGGAGGTTCTGATGGTGGGGACAGTCTTGATCCTGGTGTAGGTCAGAAATTAACCACTACAGAGGCGTAAGAGTTTCCATCCACTGTCTATACTTGTGACCCAAATTTGCAAAGAATGGATGCAAGAAGATGATTTTAATGTTGTAATGTATGACAGTGTAAGAATTATTCCTGAAAGTGTTTCATCATCATATCAGGCTTCATTATAAATTGATTGGACACCGGTTATGTTGTAATAACATATTAATATTACCTCTTCGTCGTCTAATGAATCAAAAGATGAAAATGATGAATTCTTTTAATCAAGGACCACCTGAGAATAATAGAGCATTCATGAAATTGTTTTGAAAGGAAATAAAGAGGACTTATTGTTTGATTGAGGGGAAGAAGAAGAAGGATACCCATGAGCCACACATTAGTAGGACACGATCGGATGGTAGTGAAAGTAAGAGAGGGAGACATGCATAATGGAGAGTATTTTGTTTTTAGTCTATGATTTTCTCTCTTTTATTTTTCTTTTCTTTTTAGTCTAGAATTCTCTTTTTCTTTTTAGTATTTTAGATCATTTTTATTTTTCTTCCATAAATTTTCTATTTAAATTTTTTTAGCAAGTTGAACTAGTTTTAAGGACATTTAGTGACCATAAAATTTGATTTTTCTTGTGATATCAAATTGATAGATTCCTTGAACTTTAGAATAGAGATAAAGAATCTGAAAATTGTTTATCATCTTGATTTTGTTTTTTGTGATTATGCATCCGACATATACTTACACATGATTTTGAAGCGCGGGATGATGAGGATTTCTTAACATGCTTAAAATATAAAGTGTGTGTGTGTGTATATATAAAATTATATAAAAAAGAAAAATATTATATGTATTAATAAGTCTAATGATCAATTAGTTAGGTATCTAGCCTCAAGAAACCTTGATATTTACGTTAAAGAGAATTGGATGAGTTATACATATAATTAAAAAAATAGCGAGAAGGAGGAGAGAAGCGTGGGCGTGGGCGAGTGAGAGGACGCGGCGACCGTGGTGAACAGAGGACCAACAGGTGACGAAAACGGAGGGATGTGTTTGATGATGATCATTCAAGGGGAGAAGAGAAAAAAATAAAAGAATTAACAACAACAAAGTTAACTCCGTTTCGGGGAGTTTGTTGACGCTAGCTCAGCACCTCACTTAATTTCCTAACTGAGTTTGTCACATAAGCTGCCACCTCACTCTAATATAGTTTAGAATAATTTTTCTAGTACAAAATAGCATTACTCCTGCTGGTAATGATATTATCATTAATTATTTTCATAATATAAAATCACAGAAAGTTGTTTTGTAACTTATTTTATTTGGTAATTAAACTTTACATTAAGAAAACTTTATAGCCGCGCTATTGATTCTACTATTACAATTAAAAAGGGAATCTGAAAAAACTACTAAATTTTCTATAATAAATAATTTAAGTAAATATAAATTAGAAATACAAGCAAATCAGTTGT
Organism: Agave tequilana; assembly: GCA_038442645.1. NCBI lineage: Eukaryota > Viridiplantae > Streptophyta > Magnoliopsida > Asparagales > Asparagaceae > Agave > Agave tequilana. The sequence continues at coordinate 161,621 of JAVJIF010002508.1, read as the reverse complement.
AACCCATCAAATTACAATCACAATTTTTTTTTGAGATAAAATCGTGAGGAAGAACTCCCGACGTTTCATTAATAAGAACTTAAAGAAACATTTCAAAAAAGAAAAGAATACAAGTTACGCGATACACTCACATAATCTGTCCCCTTAAGAAAAACAAAATCTAAATTTAATGCAATCACATTCATCCTATTAATATTGTCAGTATTGAAACCGAATAATATTAATATTCGAATCGGGTAGACGTACATCGCCCGACCCGACCAGACCGGAACTGGACTTTTCTCTCCCCCAAGCCTCTAAAAACGCTAGATATAACAAAAAGGACATCGAGTTACCAGTCCTTTCCTTTCTTCAACTACTCTCTCCAATGGCGTCTGCATCAGTCCCAATGGAGGACAGCAACTTTGAAGACGATCAGCTCGCCAACATGACCACAGACGACATCGTCCGAGCGTCTCGTCTGCTCGACAATGAGCTCCGGATCACGAAGGTACGGGGAAACCCCTAACCCTAAGCGATATATCGATCAAACCGTAGCCCTAGGGTTTCTTTAGATCCGGCCGTGTTTGTTGATTTCTTGGAGTTTTTGTCTCTTAGGACGAGTTGCAAAGGACGAATCTTGAGCTGGAATCGTTTAAGGAGAAGATTAAGGAAAACCAGGAGAAGATCAAGCTCAACAAGCAGCTGCCTTACCTCGTCGGCAATATTGTTGAGGTCGATTTTTCCTTCCTGTTTCTACTTGTTGTTTATGATTAAATTATTTAATTTGGTCTAGTTATTGTGGTTTTTTCTGGTTTCCCCGTTTTTCAATTAAAAAAAAGACAGCTTTTCTTTGAGGAAGACGAGAAAATGTGGATTTATTTTGCTAATTTCCTACTAAAATTTGATATTCTGGTGGATTATACAATTATGGCAATCCTGTAGAAATAGAAAGTTAGGCTGGGGAAAGTACACTAGTAAAGTTAAAACAATAAGGGCCTGTTTGGCTTTGAGGTTAAGTTTTCTAAACTGTTGTTCTGGAGTTAAGGCCTGTAACTCTAAAAAAACTGAACTTGATGTTCGCTTGGCTATTGTTCGTAGTTTACTAAATTATATGTAGGATACCTCCAAAGGTTGACTTTAACTGTAGTTTAAGAAAACCGAGTCATACTAGATATTTCTTTAACTCCAAAATTTCTTTTATTGTATGGCTAATGAAACTACAGTTTAGAGAACTATAATTTGCAAACCCTAACTACAACTTAAAATAAACTACAATTTAAGAAACTTGCAAGTGGCCCGAAGCAAATTAGATGGCAACATATTGAGTGCACTTTCTTTCAATGAGTTAGCATGCTTGATCAAACACTAAGAACTTGATTGTTAGGGTGTATGCACATGATACTATTGCCAATATATTAATTGGCACCCAAGAATAATGCACATAAAACAGGGATGATTTGACTGTTATTGTGTGTCCACAGATGCTACTGCCAATACATTAATTGTCACCAGTGAATAATGGTTAATTCTGTGATTAGGCCTAGGCTTCAAACGGGCTTATTAGAGGGACCAGTTTTTTTGAATTGAACCCGAGGGAGATCAAATTGGGAAGATGCAACCCAGCATAAGCATGCAAAGTGTCCTTGATAAATCTTCAATAAAAGCAAAAACCTTTTTTGGATACTTTATTTAATAGAAAAGTTGAGTATAGCCACCATGTATAAGTCCTTCACGTGTTACTGATTGGGGTTTGGGTTGCAAGCTCACACTATCACGCTTGGCGGTACCAGCCATTAGCATCTTGTCGTGGAAAGAAAAAACATCTTGCACTAATTACTACTAAACCAACCTTGGATTTACTAGTGGGTGACTGTGCCAACTCGTTATCCTTTCATCATTAGGAGTGGGAGGTAATGCTGCTTTGCCAAACCAACCTCATGTGGTGCCTTCCCACTCTAGGGATCACATAGGCAAGACCTTTGCCAAAAAAATGTGACCCAATTGCCCAACTTGGAAAGTATGAGCCAGAATCAGAGCATATTTGACCCCAAATTCAGGAACAAGATTGATCATCTAAGGCAAGTGCCCCCACTAGGGTCACAAGTACCAAGCTGCGCGATTGTTTTTGTGTGTTGCAGGATGTTCATCATGATCTTGAACTTTGGGCTCTACTCCTCATAGAAGTGCTATGGATGTAGTATCCATGAGTAGGTAGTTTAGGGAGAATTTGGATAAGAGAATACACCAATATAAGCCTTAGAGTAGCCCTTCTGGTGCTGGAACTTTTTTGTAATTTTTATTTCTCACCATGCCTTCCTTTCCCCGATGTCTGTTTATTTTTGAAAGGGATCTTCTGTTATTTTGGTGTTTAGCTGCACAAGGAACTCTGATATTTGGGAATGCATAGAAAGATTTGTTGGTGCATGGGTATTAGAGAAGTATCTATTTCTTCATATCTGAAAGGTAAAGAACTGGCTTCAAGAATGGGAGGTGCTATTTCATGTTGGGGTGCAAGGATTGTAGATGTTGGGATATTGTGCTTCTAAAGAGCTTCTTAGAGAAATTCCTTTTAATGTATGGTGTTTTGACCCCCTTTTGAAGCATGGTTTACAGATAGCATAACTGCATATCTGTTGAGCATTTTAGTGGAGTACACTGGGGAAATGGGGCAACCAATTATTACTTTGTTTTTACTTTTCAAGGACGGTGAAGTTGTTGTACGCACTATCAATTATGTTATCTATTCTCCCCCTTAATGTGTCATTGGGTACATTTAGTTACTATTTTATTCATTTGTAAATTTCTTGTCTTAATTGTCTTGTTCTATTGTTTAGATTTTGGAAATGAATCCAGAAGATGAGGCAGAGGAAGATGGTGCAAATGTTGATCTTGACTCACAAAGGAAGGGGAAATGTGTTGTGCTGAAAACTTCCACTCGGCAGGTAAACTAATATTCAATTCAGTTATTGTTAGCTGCTGTTGTTAGAGAATAAAAGTGCTATTTCAATTATTGGGTTTATCAAATGTCCAGTAGATGTTAAGTGATATTTGGGAAGTGCATCAAATTTTACACTTAGTCATTATCTTTCAGCTGTGCATGTACAAGTTTTTACACTTGAAATGTTGCTCCAAGAAATATTGATGGATGCTTTCAGTACTCTGTGGAAAATCAATTGGCTCTTTAACATCAAAGGAAACAAGAATCCTTGATAATGGAATACTTATCTGTGGAAAATCAATTGGCTCTTTAACATCAAAGGAAACAAGAATCCTTGATAATGGAATACTTATCGACTATATTTCTGTCCAAAATGTTTTGCTTATGGAATCATAGAGATATTTTGAAAGGAATAGGATGGAATCATCACCTATTAATTTGGAAAATTATTTCTTTCTATTAAGTTTTAGAAAGGGAAAGCATTACTTAGCATGGCGAGTATACTAGCTGTACCGTTTGCATTGCATACGGATCAAAAACATGCTGCTGAGAATCTAACGTTAAAACTAAATTTATCCACTTGTTGCAATTGATTTACCCAGTCACAAGTGCTGCTCCTCTTTGTGCTGCTTCCTATGGAAACTGGCTTCTGATGGCTACAGTGCCTATTGTCTTTTAACTTCTTATTGAAATAAACTTTGTCAATTTTGGACATGTCATCCTCTGCTTCGCATTCTCCAGCATTTAGTTTGAGAATCTTTTGTAATATGTAAATGATTAATACCATTAAGCTGTGTGTGACAAGACTTAGTACTGATATTCTTCTGGTTGCAGACAATATTTCTTCCTGTTGTTGGGTTGGTTGACCCAGATAAGCTGAAGCCTGGTGATTTAGTTGGGGTAAACAAAGACAGTTACTTGATATTAGATACACTTCCATCTGAATATGATTCACGGGTGAAAGCAATGGAGGTGGATGAGAAACCAACAGAAGATTACAATGATATTGGTGGCCTTGAGAAGCAGGTAACTCTGTTTTTTATTGATTATAATCATGCCTTCTAACTTGTGATAAATAAAGTTCCACAAGGTATTACTAATACCCTGTATTACAAATTCAGCTATTGATCTTTTTTAAGTTGCAAGCACTTCCTATTTCACTTCATTGACAATGGAACTACACCAATATCCTTGGTGCCTCTACAGTGAAATTTATAAAGTTTTGGTGCTCTTTGCAAGGCCCTGTGGTTAAATTCCACCAATGCTTATTACCTAAGGAACCCAGGGTTTCACCAATGAATCAGAACAAAGTTGGTTCAAATAAGTCAGTGAAAAATGGTTCTGTCAAAATTTAAATGCTGTAAAGATGTAAAACAATATAAAACAGTGGTTTTGTTGGAAATAAGAGCTTGTAACTGTCCCTGTTTTCTTTTCTGCATCTGAGGTGCACAGAATATCTAAATAAACGAGAATTGTGTCATATGCATGTTACAAAGTATCCTATATTTGTAGTAGCATGCTATCAATTCTACATAATATCTATATGTTTCTTCTCTTTTTCTTTCATTTTTTGCAGTTGGAAGTTAATGCAAGTGGAAAGAAACTTAATAAGACACTAAGATAGGGCTTTATTGGAGGTGTATATATGTACAATGGATGTTTTTGAAATAAGGCACTCTATATAATTTTCTCTTTTAATTTATGCCCAACTGTGTAATCTGAAGCTTTCTGATGACCTAATCTGTGTTTGGATAAGTATGAACTTAGGCAGTGTCAAGCATGTTATTAAGCTTATCTTCTTCTGTATCTTATGTTTAATTTTCTCGTTATTTAAATTTTATAGATCCAAGAGCTCGTTGAGGCCATAGTATTGCCAATGACCCATAAAGACAGATTCCAGAAATTAGGAATCCGACCACCTAAAGGAGTGCTTTTGTATGGACCTCCGGGAACTGGGAAAACATTGATGGCTCGGGCATGTGCAGCACAGACAAATGCAACTTTTCTGAAGTTAGCAGGCCCACAACTTGTCCAGGTAAATATCGAACCTTCGAATTCTTTGAATCTCATCATCTCTCATGCTTTGATTATGATAATTAAGCAAAATATATGTGACTGCCATGTCATGTCTTTTTCTTGTTGAATCTGTTCGTTTGTGAAATGTTAATATGTTTATTGTGTCTCCTACACTTTCTGAGCATCTCATTTTTTCCCTTAATTTTTCATTCAGACATTGCCTGAAGCTAAAATTGTTGATATTTCATGACAAATCTTGAACCACCATTTCCTGGTCGGTTCCTGCAAATTGTCAGTAATAGTTTTATTTAGTGCAGTTTTGAATAGAACTCGTTTGATAAGTTTCATATACGAGTTTGACAAATGATATTTCGTGCATGGATACCAAATTACACTTTAAGCGGTAGAAATAATTGATGTTTATCTGAAAAGTTTCTAAGGAAATTCCGTCTTCCTTTATACGTTCTTATGTTATGCATTGCATATTTGAATGTATAATTTCAAACTGAAATGTGATAGATCTGATTAATTGTACACAAATTTCTTAATATTTATAAAAGAAAAACTGTAATTTAATGAGAAACCAAGTGATGAATCCCAATATTTCTGTATGAGTTGGGCTACGAACTTCCCATAAATCTAAAAAGGTGGATATAACACATCTCCCACCCTTCTTATTTGCCTTTGGGTATGTGTGCTGGTCAAAATTCCAAAGGGCTAGAGAATAAAGGGTCGGCTATAGGTGGGATGGGGGACAAACTATAAGAAATCTCAACCTAGGGTTTATCTATCAAGATAGGGTTTGGGAATTTCTCCCTTGAGCATCTCACCCGAAGCACACAGGCTACTCAAAACGCTCAAATAACAACTTTCATTAATCATTGTTAACTTCATAACAGTAGCAGTCTGGGCCTTATAGGCCTACAACACAGGAAGTTTCCCACCACAGGAATGTGGGAGTAAAACAACTAAGATAAGCAATAAAAATAAACCATTAAAATAAATCAAGGAAAACAACTAGATGTCCCCATTATTCCCCCAGTGTAGGGAAAAACTTGACCCTGTCGAGTGCAGATCTCGGCTCTCAATCGGGCCATGGTGGTGGTCGCAGAAGTAACACTGATGCGTTATGCCTGGTGGTCGCAGAAGTAACACTGATGCGTTATGCCTGAGCCACGGTGGTGAAAGTGAAAATGGCTTTCGTGACCGATCTGCTATAAAGGATGGCAGCTTGAGCAATACACATGTAGCAGACAGAGGCGCATCCTCCTGGATGAGAACCGAATCAACTGTACTTCGTACCTTCTCTTATGACCTTGTCTCATGTAGGAAGAACTGCAAAGGATTGTACAAGTCTGGCGATCTCAGGGTCACTGGAACCCTCACAGATGGCGTCGGTGGCACTAGGTCTATGGCAAGTTTCGCTGAAAGATCTGCTGAAGTTTCTACAAGAGGCTCTCCTATATCTGGCTCTGGCTTGGGCTCATCGATACCTACTGGCTCTAGCTCTGGTTCTGGCTTAGCTGTATTATTTGGTTCTAGCTCGTACTCCAACTTGACAACAACTTTTGACCCTGGCTTCTCAAGAACGTCAGGTTTGATAAGGACTAGAGGCTCTGGATCTGTGTTCATCTTTGCAGTCTGGCTTGCTACAAGTCTCTCTAGGGCCACATGAAGTTTAGTGCAGAGATCAGTGATTGACCGGCTCTCAGGCTCTTGCTTGACATTAGGCTCTTTGCAGTCTGACTCAGATGAATAAATGGGTGAGCGCGAAGAAAGTGTTGCAAGAGAAACCAATATCGACATAACTTATGATTGTTCCGTATCCAATAATATGGCTCCCACCAACTTCATTCTGGCATAGAGGCACTTCTACTCAGATGTGAGAGCAAAATAATTGAAGAAAGTTTCTAGATTGCTCTCTCAGTCTTCATAACCGTAACGGTCTTAAAACCCCCGAAAAGTCGAGACAGTCACATACATTTTTCGTTCAACTTCATTTGGATCACCATTAGTATGAATGTACTACCACAAAAATAAAAGCCATAAGGAAAATTTAGTGCATAAGCTCAGAAATTCTCAAGAATTCTCAAAGGCTCGAACTGGCGGATTTGGTGCTACGTGTGGTGGTTGCACGACGATGACGATGAAGGATCGCGTCGGAGATCTTGAAATGATCTTCTGCTCCTCTTTGAAGTTGGGGAGAGGACTCCGTCGATGTACGATACCAATTTTGATTCTCTTTTTTTCCTTTCCTTTTTCTTTTCTTTTGATTTTTTAATATGAAAGAGGAACACGAAAATGGAATCTAGGGTTTTGAATTTTGTGGACGGAATCAGGATTTAATTTCTGATACCAAAATGATGGGGGACGAACTCTAAGAAATCTCAACTTAGGGTTTATCTCCCAAGATAGGATTTGCGAATCTCTCCTTTGGGCATCTCACCCGAAGCACACATGCTAATTAAAATGCTCAAACAATAATTTTTATTAATCATCATTAAATTCATAACAATAGTAGTTTGGGCCTTATATAAGCCTACAACACATGAAGTTTCCCACCACAAGCAATGTGGGACTAAAACAACTAAGATATGCAATAAAAATAAACCATCAAAATAGACCAAGGAAAACAACTAGTTGTCCCCATCAAGGTGGATGTGTTATGGAATAAGTCTTAAATCTACTTCATAGATGTAATGTAAAGTGTATTTGTCTTACCCTTTCTGTATTCTTTATATTTTGTCCAGATAGGCAAATGAGTGAAGAAAGATCCTGCAGAAAATTACTACTTGTGAGTCAGTTGTGATACTACTATATGAAAATGAGAAAGAAACTGAAGGAAGGACCATTGCCATGGGTTGTGCCTTGCAGAGAGCGGCAGGCCGGAGGAAGGGTTTGGGGATCCCTTCTTTATACTTCACTCCAGACAGAGCATAGCAACTTAAACAAACTACAAGTAGCACCTTTCAAATATAGCTTCAACAAGCAGTTGTTGCAAATCATGATTCATGCTAACAATTAACAAATCATGGAACGAACATGTTATAATTATAAACACAGTCATGATGAAACAGAAGCCTAATGTGCAATCAATTTTTCTGATTGTGTTCCTATACCAGCGTACATGTTAATATTAGTACTTGTAACAGGCATATTAGCCTCTTAAAAGAAGCATTTCTCCATTAGTCTGTTTCCATTTGTTCCTACTTAAATGCTTCTTGTGAAAAAACTGAGAAATTAGGAGTGACAGAGAGCGTCACACCATGGTCCCTGTGCATTGATAACCCAAATAAATAGAGAATGAATACTCCTGCAACAAAGAAGCCACTGGTTTTCACTGCATTCTTAATTGTATATGTAGTATTCTACTTGTCCTAGCAGAAGTGTATCTTTGGAAACTACACTAAAAGAAATACTTGATCCCTAGTGTTTTTTTTTATCATTTTATGTCGCTCTTAAAAATTTTCAAACTAACTTCTTGTTCATTCAATGTGTTATTAATGTGGTTGTATCATAGAGGTTTATTTCTCCATTCAATGGTCAAGTGCTTGGTGTCTGCATGGTTTGAGTTTTGTTGGCAGGAAATAATGTTTGAGATTCTTTGGTCACAAATTTATTTTGAGTATTTTCAAGTCATTGCTATCTTCTTTACTGAGGGTAGCAAGGGAAGAGGCACGTGAAATGTGTTTCATGGATCCTTGGACGATTAGTTGCTAAGTATTGCATATTTTTTCTTTGTGCATGTTACATCTGCGGAAGTAGTATTATTCTCTTCGTCATCCAAGTTTAAATATTTGTAACACCTTTACCTCCATAATTCAGACAATGAATGCTATTGATTTAAGAATTTGATGTCCTGTACTGAATATGTTCTATCATGGTTAAGGATGAATTCTCCAATTGTTGTATTGTTTTGGACTTTGTGCAGATGTTTATCGGTGATGGAGCCAAACTCGTTCGTGATGCTTTTCAACTTGCAAAGGAGAAATCTCCCTGTATCATATTTATAGATGAGATTGATGCGATTGGAACAAAGCGGTTTGATAGGTATGCCTCTTTTTACACTTCTCCATCCGCCTATGTTACTGTTTGAATATTCATTTGGTGTTTTAAACCCGATACAATTGTCAAAACATGTTAAATATGCATTGAATATTAATGTTGATTACACCAAATTATACTTTTTTTTCTTAGGATAAAACATATGAAGAATACAAGATATACCATTAATAGCCTTTGCTATAATATTTCCTAATGCAATAATTTAGTGTCCGTCTCCCTCATTGTTATTGGGGCTTCATTACGGCTAAGAAAGTACTGTGAGAGTACTATGGATGAATCCAGCTGTGACATGTTCGGCTGCTAATTATTATTACCGCAGTTAAATTATATTTTTAAACATCATATTAAAACTTTTGTTTTCTTCACTAAAGTCTGCAGAAATCTACACTTTGTATATATTTTTTCACCTGAAGCTTTGAAAAACTTTCAAAATCCCACCCAGCTTTTCTTTAGCTTTTTCATCTCTCTTCCATGCCTTTTGTTTGCTGGCATCATATACTCTAAGCCTTTTGGATTTTGGATTAACATTTCATTAATTTTCCAAGCACAACAATCTACTTATCATACCTCTTGTTTGAACACTGTTTGGACAGTCGTATATTATTCATTCATTATGAAGTTTCAATAAAATCCCAAAAAATTCAACTGCATTCAACAGGTGATATGATAGAACATATTTTTAAATTCACAAGTTCACATGATGATTACTGATTATAAATGGAGAAAGAAGTCTTGAGCTCAGCAAGATGGAGAGAACTTGCTGAAGAGGAGGTGATTAGAAGTCAACAGGGAACCCCCAGAGCATGGCTCTGGTAAGTTGTAAATTTGCTCTGAAAAGAAATTCACTGGTTCAAATCCTTTGGGTGTCATGGGATGATGTTCCAGGTTTATGAGATGGTTGGTAGGAGTTAAGATTGTTTGGGAAAGTGGTTTTTTGGATTAGAAAGTGCATTTGAAAGATATTTTAGCTCTTCATATAGGTCTATGATGCTTGTTACTGAGTAATTTGTCAAATACCAAGTGAGCTTAGCTCAAGGCGCTACAGGACTGACTTTGCGGATGCGTCGGGTTCGAATCCATTTGCAGTGTGCAATGGGATGTTCAAATGAAAATTACAGGGATACAGAGCACTATTGCAAGCTTACTACACAACAACATGAGTTCATACAGCTCAGAGGCCTAATGGCAATTTGTGGAGGCTTGTTGTGATTCATCTGCGTTGCAGGAAGACTACTTAGGATTGCTTAGACAATAATTGTCACGCCCCGCAACCATAATACTCATAAAAAGGGGTACGTGACGAGAGTCGGCAACGTATTTCAAAACAAATACATTAAGCCTGAGTATATTAATTCAATTAACAAGGTTTATCAATTATTCTAGCGAGAAGAATTCAAGTACATAATGTCACCAAAGGTTTCACTTATTACAACATAATAAAAATGGGGAAATGAACCATAAAGCCTCTCACATAATGAGAATAAAAATCCGTCTACTGGAGATCAGTAATGTGCTCGAAGTACTGGTTCGGTGGAGTCTCTGGGTTAGAACCTGAGCAAACAAACTCAGGGTCATCAATAGCGACTGATAAAAAAAAAGAGGGAGTAAAAGAACACGCTAAAATAGTAGCCACATGCACAATTACATATAGCATGCTAATACTCTGTATATTGAAATCATATTAAAAGTACGGTAACATTTATTACATGGTTACATAACAACATGAATTTAAATCCACAACATCATTTTTTTAAAGTTCTATCATACTATGTTTATTGTTAAAGGTCTAGTTACTTGAAATTGATAGTTGGAGACGACTATCTTTGTTTTAGGTGAGTCCCGTACATACCCGGGACCACGGTTGCAGTTTTCTGGTGATGAATCAGGCCGTACCGCTAGGTATTCAGTAACAGTAACAGTAAAACTATAAACAGTAGACAACGAACAGATGGGATGTCAGTCATCCCCGGGAACCCTGCAGTGGAACCCTCTTTCGGCTGCGCAACCTGTACCCTAGGTCCACCCAAAATACTGATATCGTCTCCTCTATCAATTTTCCCACCCGGTATAAGTTATCCTATAATTTGTGTCACCTAATCACTGGATATGAACAATAATAGTAATGATGACAGTGTAACAGTAGAACAGTAATACATCTCCCAGTGATTTTGGTAACATAATCCATTCTGTGTCATTATGATCCAGTATAATGGCATTTGGTGATTTCAGATTGATAATGATCCTTTTTATATAATATACCAACATCTCACCATCTTACAATTTTAAATAATTTTCTAAATAATAGAAATTCAACAATCAATTTATTAATGGAAATAACAGACATTTCATAATAAATAAAAATAAAACTTATAAAGTGAGTAAAAGAACACTCACCTAGGCTTATCATGCGTCCAAATACCAATTTGAAGAAATCTACATTGATATATATTCGAATTAGAATTTATCGAATTTTACATAAGATATCATATTTGATGTTATTCAGTATTTTAAATTAAATAGGATTGTCCAGATCTTAAAATAAGGTTGTATGATGATACATTGAGTTTATAGGAATATTTAGATTTTATTTGCTGATTTTTTGTAGGGTTTAATTGGTTAAAAATATGAAATTTCTTAACGGGTCTGAATGTTGAAATAGCGGGTTTCAACTTAGAAGGCAGTGGTTCAGTTTAATATATCATGTAAATACTCCCAAAATTTTTCAGTAGGTTCTAGGGGTTATCTAGATATTTATCCTTATTTTTACTTATTTTTTTAAAATTTTTTTCTAGCCAAAAAAATTGTTTTTCATTAAGTTAACGGGTCTGTTTTGTATTTGGGTCGGGTTAAAATAGATTAGAACCCACAATACTTGGGCTGGACTGAAAACTGGGCTTTCTGAAATTGGGCTTCAGAATTAATTTGTATTTTTTTCTTTTCTTTTCTGTTTTCTGGCCTGGCTAATTGCCAGGCCCAGATTTTTTTTTTCTGGTTTGGCCTGGCCCGGGACAGTGGCAGCCCAAGCCACTGGCCTGGCCCGATAATCCAGGCCCAGGGCCATGTTCTCGGCCTGGTCGAGAGCACGCCCAAAGTTTTATTTATTTATTTATTTTATTTTTTTGCTTGGTCTGGGCTTGCCCAATAAGGCAGGCTCGGGTGCTGTCCGCACCCGGGCCGGCGACCCAACTTACTATTCTTTTTTTTTTTCGGTTTGGGTTTTGGCTGGACCAGTGGCCACTGGGCCTGGCCGGGGGAACTGGCTGCACAATTTTTTTTAAAATGTTTTCTTTTCCCTTTTTTATTTTTTTATTTTTTTTAAACTTTGAAATTTCCTTTTTTTAATTCTTCATTAATGGTGTATTGATACATTAGCCTATGTATCTAATTTAGATCATTGGAATTAGGTTCTAAAATTTTCTTTTTGGGAGAAATTTTTAATATGCAAATTATTTGATCCAAACCAATTCTTTTTCTTTTTAATATTCTAGAATTTCTTTTTTTAAAAAAGTTTTCTATAATCTAATTGGGGTAATAATTTATTATTTTTATATATTTTATTTAAACAAAGGTGATGTTTTTAATGAAAAAACGATCCATGGAAAGAGAATCTAAGCATGGCAATTTCAATTTAATTGAATTTTTTTTATTCCTACAATTTTATTTTATTTATTTTTTTGGATGAGATCTAAAATTCATGACAAGAAGAAATTAAACATGGTATATCATTAATTTATATTTCATACAAATTTATCTAGATCTTAGGGGAGATTTAAGTTTCATATAGGAATTTTAATCATGTTATATCATCAAATTCTTGTTATTGCAATTTAATAAAAAAAATTTGATGGAAAATTCATGGGAAGATAAATCTAATCATGAAACTTTAAAGCAGATTTTTAATTCAAAAAAAAATTTGATTTTTTTTACTTGATTGATTCCCTAGGCCTGCTTCTCAATCTCCACGACCCGGACACGTTCCTCCGTCACGATTGATTCCAAGGAGAGAGGTGAAGAGAGGATGAAGAATGATGGTTTGGATTTCTTTTTGACTGTCGTTCTTTTTTTTTTCTTTTTAAAAGAAGCAGGCGAAGAGGGTTACGTTAATATAATAGGATAAAATCATTTAGGTTAGGATTTTTAGCAATCAGTTTGTTAAGATAAGAATTCAGGTTGTTAAGATAAAGATCCCTAAAGATCTCATGAGATCTTTCAGTTGGAAATTTGAAATTTAAATTTTGCTGTAGGTTTGTTTAAATAATTTAGATCTTCTACCTAACCACACGCCAATGTGACATTATGGCTTAGGTATTAGGATTTGGTAAAAGGAACATGAGTTCGAAACTTGGCATAAACAAATATATATATATATATATATATATATATATATATATATATGTATGTATGTATGTATGTATGTATTTTTTTATTATATATATATATATTTGGTTTCTTTATATATTTATTTATTTTATTTTATTTAGGGTGTTACATAACAAGAGTATTACAGTCGATATTTTAAAACATGCTAAAGACAAGACCCTTTATTGCCCACCAAACATCCGAATTAAAGTGGGAGCCCTACATTGTCTCATATAATTTACCTACCTACTTTTACTAACTAACAATGTAAACTACTGTCCAAATTGTAAGGTTTTTTTGGGTGGGGTGGGGAGGTGGATGGTTTGGGAGGGGATGCAAGGTAGGGGGTAAGGTGGTGGGGATATCTAAATTTGGAAGTCAATCTGATGGCTTCCAAATTTGTTTTACACTTACACTCTACAATTCCTGAATACCCCTTCCATTATTTACATCACTGCATAATGCTAGTTCTAAATATTTTGCTGCAGCATTGAATCTATTGACATGATTTAATCAGTGGGATAAGTTTACTGATCAGAAATAAGTCATTATGACCTGTCCATGAATCAGGAATCATTTCTTTGATTATATTTTTTTTGGATTACACTATTGATATATTTTATGATCAGCAAAAACTCTATTTGCTAAATCATGGTTGACGTACTGGTAATTTGAAGTGCGCTTATAAACTGAAGTTAACTCTTTCTTCCTTACACTTGTGTTGCCAAGCATTTTTATTTCGTTAGATTACATTTTATTTACATTAACGCTTCTTAAATAAACTCTTTGATTATGTTTTATTTGGATTACCATGTTAATGTATTTAATTAATAGCAAATTTTACTTGCTAAATCATAGTTGGCATACTCATAATCTGAACTCTGCTTGTATACTGAAGTTATTGTTTCCTTTCTACGCTTGTGGTACCAAAAAAATATCTTAATTTTTTCCATTTTACTTCAGTGAAGTAAGTGGAGACAGGGAAGTGCAAAGGACAATGTTAGAATTGCTTAATCAGCTTGATGGATTTAGCAGTGATGACCGCATAAAGGTCTGTATATTTTATTCCCTTTGCTCTAGTTACTTGTGCTCATTTATTATATACTTTATATCTAGATTTATCTGCTTTATATCTAGATTCTTGGATCTTTTTTGCTTGTATTTTACTGATAGATCAAATTTGGATGATTTGTGGTACCTTTTGGTTGTTTTATGATAGTAGAGGTTGTGTTTTTTTTTTAATCATGCTACGCTAGGTTTTCAAATTTCATGTTTTGTGGGTAATGTTCTTTTGTATACAAGTTCATGGCCTTCATTCTTATGGAGTCTATGTATTTTGGATTCCTACAGCACAATTAGGTGTATTGGCAGTTTTACGGGAAATAAAGGTTTGCCTTCTGGACACCAGTTTTACTGGAAATTTCCTTTTTTGAGGTGTGCTTAAAAGGGGATTTCTGGTTGGAAATAACTTAAAGATTGAATGGAATGCAATTGCATATGATTAGTTCGGAAGACGAGATGAAGGGGATTTATTACAGTCAATTTGTTTTTTGGTAACTGGAGGGGGCCAACCAGAGTTATACATGATTAATCCAGACAAAGCTGTCAATAGAAATCAATTCAGACAGATAAAGTCTGCAATTCATTTTTTTTTTTTTTGTTTTGGGGGGGGGGGGGGGGGGGGGGGGGTTTTAAAAAGATAGAGAAAAGAGTATAAGATGGAGAGGAGTGTGATAGTACAATCAACAAGTCACTTTTTATTTGTTAACTATTCAGAATTGCTTCACAATCTCGGCTTCCTAGATCACAATACTTCAATATGCCTGCCACTAGTAGGCATCCAGCATAACTTGTAATCATCCATACAAGATAATTGTGAAGAAGGATTATGTGTTTGAGTTGGTGGCCCATGAATTATAGATCCCTGAAAAACATATGGAGTTGCTACGGTTGTAGCATGTTATATTGTAGTTCATTTCATTTTTAGCAAAGTTCTTTGCATTTGGTGGTGGTTTGTGATGTTGGCTCTTATCCCATGGTCAAGCGCACAGGTTATAAGGTCTGAAATAAAATTTCATAGGCTGGTAGGAGTAGATGAAATACTTTTTACATTATTATTGGCACGGTCTTCTTGGGAGAAAGACCTGAAACAGGATGTGAAACATGCAGGCATTTCAATTACTTCTTTTCTATTATCCTGGAGGATTACCACCTAACCTGTTGCACAATGACCTGGGATTAGGCAAGGGCAAGAGTTAAATAATAACTCTACTCAGCCCCCATTGGAGTCCATCCCTTCTTCCCCGTATTCTCTAGAAGTCTCACAAATAGTATGGAACTCCTAATCTGTGTATTAGATAAAATGTTTGCCTTTTTCTATGTGGTCATTCACAATCCTCATGTCCAGTACCATTACGTTGTCCGCGAAATTCATAGCATTATGTTTGCCTCATGGGCCTCTGACAGTAACTTTTGTACTTTTGTGTACCTTGTTTTTTTTTTTTTTTGGGGGGGGGGTTGGGGGGGGGGGGGGGGGGGGGGGGGTGTAAAATTCATGGTCATTATGTCCCGCTTTATGGAGCTCTGACAGTAACTTTGTAATCTTGTTTACCTGGTATGTTTTTGGTCCTTAACAGGTTATAGCAGCAACAAACCGAGCAGACATTCTTGATCCTGCTCTAATGAGATCTGGTCGGCTAGATCGCAAAATTGAGTTCCCTCACCCTTCTGAGGAAGCAAGAGCCCGTATCCTGCAGGTTGCGTCTTAATTATTTTGTTTGGCTTCTCTTTGGTGGAACTGTCTTTAGTTCGATGATCTGTACCTATTTCTTGTGAATTAGTAAATATGTTCACTAACTTTTTTCTTCCATTGATAAAGATCCATTCAAGGAAGATGAACGTGCACCCTGATGTCAACTTTGAAGAGCTGGCTCGTTCTACAGATGATTTCAATGGAGCACAACTGAAGGCAGTGTGTGTGGAAGCAGGGATGCTGGCACTGCGTCGAGATGCAACTGAGGTTCTTTTTCTTGTCTACTTGTGCACCGTGTGTTGATTTGAACCAGATTATTGCTTTCCATTTCTTGGAAGTCTTGACCAATAGATTTTCAGGAACTAATCTAAAGCCTTATACGCCGTTTGGAAGAGACTTGAAGTTGGTGCTACTAGAGAGTAAATTACCTGGAAAAAAAATTTGGACCATCATAGTTTACCTACTTGACCAGTAGATGTTGCAGAATCTCCCAACCTTGCTGTTCCATTGGTTGTTTATCTTGGCTTTTGCAATCATGCCATGTTGCATTTTTATATAATATGTTGTTTCTATTCATCACATTAATGTATATTTTTTGTTCCTTCAAAAATTTTCTAATAGAGTAGATGCAAAAAGGTGTCATCAACATCATAATCAAAAGAAACATTTTTCTCTATTTTCATAAAATAAAACCAAATATATTCTTGAGTGCGTGCGCGATGGTACTACATTACAATTGAATTACTAGAATAGCTATGCACATTTATGAGTTACCTTGACTGAATACCCACAATGTAATCGGATTCTGCTCCTAAAATTGATAATACATGACCAGTTATTACCTTGCAAGAACATTTTTTGGATCACAATTTAAAAAAAAATGCTTCTATACTTTCAACTATTTACGTGACTAAAATTTTTCCTTGCTTCCCAACTATTGCCTCTAATCAATTTAAGTGAACACTCTTCATTCTCCAAATATATTGTTGGAGGCACTTGGATCATGGTACTAAATATGTGAGAAGTGGATTGTCGATTTTGTGTCTCATCTCTTGTGCAATTTAATGAGTAGGTATCATCATGACCAGTACAGTCTGATTACTAGTTAAAATGCACCAATATGTTTTGTTTTTCAATATCTTGGCCTGGTGCTTCCTGAGCTCATTATTTAGAGTAAAACCTTACGTGTCACTGATATTTTGCTTCAGGTGATGCACGAAGATTTCAATGAAGGAATCATTCAAGTTCAAGCCAAAAAGAAGGCCAGCTTGAATTATTATGCATAGTGGAGTGGTTACACTTGTTATGAACAGTGCAAAAGATGTCTTAATTCATATTCTGCTCCTTTGAACCTGAGACCTGATCCCTACCTGCACGTACCCAAGTAACAACGGGTATCGTGAGGTTGCAAGATCAGGAGCAGTCGGTTTATCTGGGGTCTTCATTTTTCTTGAGCCGACCTACTTTTATACAGAACCTGGACCAGGTGCTGATCTATGTGCTAACCTGTTAATTGGTCCTTCAGATCTGTTTAATTTAGCGTTCAGTATGTAAGTTATAATTTACCTTTAAGCACGCAAGTTATATTTTATACTTTCACATTACATTTGGGATGGTAGGACTTTCATTTTCTTTGTTTTGATGCTTTGTGGACTAGTTTGTACTCGATGAGGAATTTATCTTCATTGGCAGTTTCACTCTGTAGTCCATATAGGGAGCAATTGGATTTGGCATGCACGGATATTATTGTTGTTTCGGTCCTGGGGTTTTTTTTTTTTTTTTTTTTTATGTATGGGTAATGACATTTATTGTTAAGCTCAAAAATTGCTTTTTGTGTTGCAGCATCTCGCATGTATATGGTGCGATTATTAGCACTGAAACAGACAGTGAAGTAATTGTGTTGCTTTCGTGTTAGATTACGAAGAGGTGCAATGTTATTTCTGAAATGTTTGTGTTGCTCTCTTGTTAATGTGTGTGAGCAGAGCAAACATGGTTTTAGTACCAGAGTCAATGATAGAAGCAGTGAGCTCAACTTTGCCTCCCTCAACTACTCATCGTCCTGTGCTTCCTCATTGCCGCTCTAGTCTCTCAGCAAATGCCAGGAACAGCCTGCAAAAAATTTTTCCAGCTTAGGCAGTGTTGATTGAAACGTCAATTAAGTGGTGGTTGATAATTATCAAATTGCACATCATAGTTTTTTCTTTTTGCAACTTTTCTTTCATGTGGAATTTTAGATAAATTATTACATTGCTCAAAGAGACCAACAAAGGACTCAAGCAAGGAATTTATATGTAATTCTTAGCTCAATGAATCAATTCATGCTATTCGGTACTTGGTTATGAAGTTTAGCATAAACTGTAAGCGAATCTTTACAAACTCAACATCAAGCTTTCGAATGTCATATACTTCACCATTAGATTAAAATCTGACCAAAACAGTCTCAGATACACATTCGGACAGTAAGCTCAATCTAGTTTCGTAAAAGTATGATAACTTACAGGTACCACAGATTACTAGAAGCTTGTATTCTTTTCGCATTGGAAGATTAACTTTCATAATCTGGTGTAAGCTTAGGTTCCTCTGGCAAGCAAATTGAGCTAAAACATGCATTGAAAGATTTTACACATTGTACAGACGTTTCAAATCAGTGTCTTGATTCAGCATTCAGTACAAGGCAAGGTTTTATGTACATAGTCCAGCCAGTTTACTTCAGCTGAGCACCACCTGAAACAGAACGCCGGGGAGAGAAGGCTGCATGTATGATAACCGTCATCATCAGAATCATCCCAGACTCTGCAAATTACAAGGCGGAATGAGAAACAGAATTTTTAACGACTTAACCTCAGTCCTGATGGGAATTGAGCAAGCAACAAAGCGTGTATGGCTTCCAGGTTTCTTTGGTAGCCTTTTAGTTTTCGGGGTCATACCAAAAGATAGCCTGTTGCTAGTCTCCTGTAAATATTATGTATGGCAATCAATTTCTATGAAGCATTTAATAACATCCAAGACTGTTAAAGACATGATCAACATGTAAATGAACTCCAACAATAAGATAGTACAAACCCAGGAGTCTGAAAAGCTCCTGTCGTTCCCGGCATTTGGTTCTCTGAAAGATCATCCAAAACCTAGAGCACAACAAGCATTTTCTGAACAAAAAGAACATCACAAGATCAACGATGGTAGAGTTCACCGTTTAAAAATCCATTTGTTCAGAAGACTGTTAACATACAAGAATAGGAAGTTGCTCTTCACTGCCAAAACAAAAAGGATCAAAGTGAGGGCTTTTCAATCTCTAAGAAAGAAAAAACCATCCAATCGTTTTATTAGAAATATGGATTGTGACCTGATCTCACTGAAAGTGGTATACCACTCCAACTTGCATTATTGCAGAAACATCAATAGAAGTTGCATCTTTCCACTTCAATTCAAGGGTTTTGGACTTCTCGTTTCATATTAGCGAGATATTAAGCAAGTTTTCCTGGAAAAACTGCGGCACAGGTGTCTCCAGCTGTTCCTTGCTAAAGTACGAACGAATCAAGTGCAACCGGGAGAGAACTTTCAACCTCAGCTACCTGGATTGCTCGAATTACGGCAATTCGGCGTTCAGCTATACAGTATGAATTTGTTCAGTAAGATTAAATTTTGTCTTGGGGAATGACATGATAAGATATCAACATGAATTCAATGTCCCACACTGATATTTGTCTAGCAGGAAAAATGCAGCGAAAGACGAGTGAATAATGAATATGTGATTACTTGCCTTAAAAAAAAATGAGCATGATCACCAAATAAGCAGGTAATTAGTGCAGAACAGTTGACAATAACATGACAATGAACTCATGACACCAAAACCACACGCATGCCATCAATAAATAAGATGAAGACTAGAGTTTCATACTGCAAACAAGTTTAAAAAAAAAGGGAAAAACAGGCGGGGAGACAAGGTACTTCCTAATTTCAAAATCAGAATTCCATTTACGATCATCAAAAGTGAATGTAAATGCTAACGGAGATGTAAAAGATCTGAACGCCAAATTGGATAATAAGAGAAATCATTTAAACTAGAATAAGTGAACAATGTAATTTTAGCAAGCAAAAAAAAATAATAATAAGGCCCAGTTTTTGAATCTGAGAGTTAAATTTAACTCAGAACAATCCGTTGAGAGAGGGTAAACAAAGATTAATGTTTTTAGCAGCAAACTAGTATGATGGACAAGTCAAGAGGTGCCTCCAGTTTTTGAGTGCAGCATTACCAAGACTTCTCTTGTATAGGGACACAGCAACAGAGATTAAAGTGCTATAATACGAAGGCCCGAACCATTGTTGCAGCAAACGTGCAGTATGCGACTTTGCTTCTTGACTGGACCAGGATCTTTCCTTAAAGCTTTTCATAAATCATGACACATGGTTTTGTGTACTGTGGCATATATAGAATTCAAATCCCACAAACAGAGTATAAGTTACTTAACACACAACTCAGTAAGAATGAAAGAAATGTCTCTTTTATGACTGATTAATCTCAGTGGCTATCTGTATAAAGGGGAACTGCTAAGATAGTTGATTGACACAATAAGCAAATTAAACTAAAATTTGGTAACCTGAGAACGGGATGAGTAGGTCCAAGGCATCATATATAAAAAATAATATTGACAGGAAAGGGTTATCAAGTAAAGAGAGTAAAAAGGGCACAGAAATGAATACATAGCAAGGAAATTTATGAATGGTGTGCAAATCCGCTACCATTATGGATACGCTCAAGCAAGTTTGCAATATTCTTTATGCCAAGGATTCCACCTAAAGGACTGTTTATCTGAAAGGGGTCTGCGCATGAAAATGTAGCCTGGGATTTGCCGAAGCAAGTAATCTCAAAACAAGCCTTTTTCAAAATTTTGAGATCAACGGCATCAGATCAAGCCTCTCCTCCAAATGAGCTATATTGTCTCGTTGCATCTATCATAACCTTTTACATTTCATCAAACCAGGTTTGTTTGGTCTGCTCTAGCCTGAAAGTCCTGAAACTGTCCCCCTAGCTGACACACCGTCAACCTTCATTGCCGATCTCTAAACCATCCCAAACAATTTTCCCTCACCCTAAGTTGAAGCTACCTCTAACTTTTTATGGACGCCTCATCCTATCCCTTAGCTATTTCTGCTCATTCATCTTGACATGCTCATTTCAGCTACCATTATTAACTGCCCAGTATTCTGACCCGTAAAGCGTGGGTATTTGTATGACTCTGATAAAATTTTCTGCCAACTTCGGAGTTATCTACCATACATGGCACTCCAGAAGCACTTCCCACTCCAGTCAGTATGCTTCATTTTTTAAAGAATGTAACGCGGATAAGAAAAAAAGTATTTCCGGGATTAGAGTGCTAGGTTCAGAGATTATTGGAAGGTTGAAGTTCAGGTTAAACTGTAAAGCGTAATAGATTTAAGGAATTGTATGCAAACCAGTGTAACAGGGACTTGATTTTATAATTCCTAGGTGTAAACTATCTAATCGAGACAAAATGATGCCAAAAAAACAAGGTACTAATGAGCTAACTTTGATATGTAGACCATGAAAGTCGGATGCTGGTGGACAAAGCTTAGGAATTTAAATGGATAAATAATCTTATTCATATCCGATTTTGTATCCCTCTTTTGGACAAATGAATATATGTATTCATCTTTTTTAAATATGGATAGAGAAAATGGATAGAGCTAAACTATGTGAAATGCTAGAAATATATCTGAATATACAAGCATGTCTATGACTGAATATAGATGAAGGTCTATATAGTATTACATAGTGCGACTCCAGGAACTCTTTCAGTGGCACATTCCCTTCTTGATTGTTAAACGCTCACTGTGCTCTCCAGGTTCTGAGGCCGCCACCTTCTCTCTCTCTCTCTCTCTCTCTCTCTCTCTCTCTCTCTCTCTCGGAGGAGACTCGTCGCCGTCACCATCGCCGTTGTCTCTGATTTGAGGGGAGATTCAGTAGCAGCCCTCTTCCTCCCCTTTCTCGCCATCGGACAAATCCCTCTCTCGATCTCAAATTGGGGGAAGTTGAAGGAACCCTAATTTTAGCTCCCAAAATGAAGCAGGCGGGAGAACTAAGAAAACCCTAAATTTCAAAAACCCCTAAGATTCACCCTCACGTGACAAATGCGGATTTAACTAATTCAAAGCAGGTCCAAACCCGACCCCTTTGTCTTAAATGAGTTAAGGCGAGACCCGAACTAATTTTCTCTGTTCACTTCCTGCGATGGGGTTGAGGCCACCGGAGGGCCGCGACAGGGGGCACGACAGTGACGATGACGAGACACATCAGTCAACAGTCAACAGGCACAAGGTTTCTTTTTAGGTTCTTCACCCTTTATTTGTTGATTTTTAGTTAGTAAAAAGTAATAAAGTTGTTGGTAAAATTAATTCTTTTAGTAAAAGTTTAACACCAATTATTCATAGTTTTGCTTTTTAATGTCAAGAAATTATATACAAATTTTATATGCATATTTAAGGCAATTTAATTGGGTTAAAAGAATTCCCCCTTTTTTCAGTAAATTGGGCTTGAACTCCTCCTTTTTCAATTTATTTAGGGAAAATCTAAATTACAAATTTAATTTCCCTCAGCCTCAATTTACGTCAGCCAAGTGGTCTATTTTAATTTAACCTCTTCTGTGTAGTTAACTCATATTTCTCGTTTTCAAATTTTCCCTTCTTTGTATCTAGCCGAATAAATTCTATTTTCTTTCGATGTAATTCTTTTTTTTAGATCTTCTTCATCAATCATCACAGACTTCGTTGAATTGCTCTCATGGTCGGCCCTTGTCTATCCTTTGCCATGACGATTTTTAAGGTCTAGGTTAATATTTCGTTTTCGTTGTTAATTTTTTTTATTTTTCGTACATCATATTGATTTTGATTAATTAATTATAGTGGCTGGTTATTTGATTTATTTTGTTTAATTTGATTCATTTTGTTTGATTTGAATTCCACAATGGATGGATTGAAGCAGATAGTATACAATAAATGGAGTGTTTTCACACCTTAATATATTGAAATATATTTTTGTAAGAAACGTGATATGGTTGAAATATGTGTGACATTGGTTTAAGATAGTGAAATTGTAAGTCATTATTAGGTGAATAATGAAATCTAAAGAATAATTTTACTCATGAATGCTACCAAGATCGCAGTCTTTATATAGACATCTTATTCTTTACAGTGTGTGTGCACTACGACCATTGTAGCAGTTCATCTCTAAAAATTATAGTTCATAGCATTCAATATGACTGCGACTATGATCGTAGTCATATTGATCTCGGAGTATAATAGAACTGAGACCATGCTTGCAGTTCTTATAAATAGTGAAAACTGTGTAATTTTACTTATGAATGTGACCCTGTTCACAGTCATTATAAAATTTACACAAAACCACGTTCATGGCAATGTATATCAATCAACGCCAAAAATATATATTAAGAATTCATCAACCGATATCTTCATTAATTTTTTACACTGAATTTATTCATTTAAAATGCAAAAAGATTATACATCTCAATCATAGAACATCATTTTTCTTACTCTTTCAATCTCTTATTCTCAACTGTGAGATTTATCTGCAAGTAATATTTAAGTTATTTTTCCTCTCAGCTTCCTCACAGAAGATTCTGTTGCAGCATTAACTGTAGCAGGGATACCACAGGCGATACACTCAATTTACTTGCAGACATAAATATACAGTGCAATCAACATTGAAAAAAATTACATTTGGCATTAATTTCTAACTTTTTGAAATACGTTCTAGAATAATTGAAAAGTGATGTCATCGAAATTAAACATACCTTTAACGGATTGGAGACATATTGCATACTTAATTTTACTTTTCTTCTGCATCTTTCTGACATCTATTAAGCTGCATGATATCTCCTCTTCAAATATTTTGAGAAATATTTCTTTCTGTATTTCTAAAGTAAAACTAACATTTAGTTTTAATGCAATAGAATTCAATTAACAAAAAATTAGAATGATCAAGATCATGTTGTCATAGTTATAGCTGAGAGTACACCTAGAGACGGTGAATAGATGTAACGCTCATCTAATGCAAAAATGTAACAATTAAAATAAATAATGTAAATGGTTAACTCAAATCAAAAAGTGAAGCCGGATTCTCATTTAAGGGCTCTATAACTTCTCCTATTCCTCTAGATAAGAGTTAAGGTGCTAAATTACCTTCTTTATTGAAAGAGAAAAACCGACAAGTATGAATGATGTAAGAGATGAATAGCAAGTACAATGAAACTAAAACACAAGTGCAAGCAATAGAAATAGAGTAAGAGGAAAAGAAAAAGTAATCGCAAGTACGAGAGATTTGTTTCGAGGTTTGAGCACCAAGTTCTATATCCCCTCCTCTTCACCGCGTGAAGAATTTTCACTGTCCACAAAGAAATTTTGATAAAAAAACTATAAGGTATGCACAAGACCTGGAGTACACAACTCCAACCTTCAATTCATTGCATAAGAGGTAGAAAAAGCCAATGAGGTTAACAAGCTCTTAGCAATTACAAAAGTTACAAACTTTCTCTACAACTTTTAGGGTTTTGAGTGGAGAAATGAAGCTCATAGAACTTTGTAAAAAAAAATTATTATAGAAAATAATCTTTAAGAGCTAAAAATTTCAGAGAATGATTGAGAATTGAAAGCACTTTGATTGATTTGAGAAATGAAAACTTGATTTTTCTTGAAAGTTAGATCTTAAAAACTTGAACAAAATGATAGAAAACTCCTTGTTTTTTTATTATATATAGGCAATAGATAAATACATTTAGAAGAGAGTTTAGGGCTTAATATAAAATGATTAGGCCTAAAAAAAGTAAAACTAGCCGTTTAAAGAAAAAACTGTCATTTTTGAAAAATATAGTCGTTACTATAGCAGACCCATTTGGTCGGTCGACCGACAGCTGGTCAAAACTAGCCGTTGTAGGCTGTCGATCGACCAGATGGTCAGTCGAAACAAACATTATGTCCTAACTGTGGGTCGGTCGACCAGTCGGTCGGTCGATCGATGGGCTAAACTCACTATCACCAGTCAAGAGGATCAGTCGACCGGGCGGTCGACCGAACGATCCAAAAAATCTTGATACATAGGTCGGTCGATCGTGTTGACACTCCGAAAAGATGAGCTTCCAAACAACACTTCAATCGGTCTGAATGATGTCTAACTTATCGACACTTCTAAAAGACAAGACGCGACAAGCTGATGACCAGTTCCTGCCCATCCCTAAAGGAGAAAGCAACGTCTTGGACTCTATTAATCTAGTTAAGCAGACAATAGGCCCATTATTGCCTATGAAAGTAAGTTAGCTAAAACATTTAGCTCCACTTGAACCCAAAGGCTAGCTTCACATGAAGCTTCTTCATAGCTTCGCAGAGAGCTCATTTCTAGCTTCACATGAAGCTTAGAGCCTGTTTGTTTCGCCGCAAAACGTCACAAGTCGTAAGTCGTAAAATGAAAATTGGAAATGTGAATTGTAGCATGGAAAACATATTGTGTTTTACGGTATTTGGTTGATAAAGTGAAAGTGTATATGAGAAAGTATATTGTGTTTTACGGTGTTTGGTTGGTAAAGTAAAAGTGTAAATGGAAAAGTATATTATGTTTTACGGTGTTTGGTTGGTAGTGTAAAAGTGTAAGTGAAAAAATTGACCACAAAATTAACTGTAGCAGTGATTTAAATATTATAAATACTATTAAATTAAATATATTATTGCAAATTAAATTGTATTAATAAATTTGAGATAAAATATTAATAATCTTAATATTTTATTTATAACAATAATATTAATAAAATATTAGTATAATTAGTAAAATATTACTAAAATATTAACTAAATAAATAATATAAAATTTTTAGAAAATCTAAAGAACATTAATAAAATTTTAAGAATACTAATAAAACATTAATATTAAAAATCTTAAGAAAAATAATAAAATATAGTTATAATATTATAATATTAAAAATACTTGAAAATTATTATAATATTATTGTAATATTATAAAAATATAAAATTAAAAAGTAAAATATAATTATAATTTAATAATAAATTATTATTATAATATTATTATAATGAATTATTATTACAATATTAACATAATAAAATATTAATATAATAATAAAGTATATTTTAATATTAATAACATAATTATTTATATTAAAAAATATATAATTAAATATATAGTAATTTTATATTAAATTATAATATTGTTATATTGATAAATATTAACTCTAAATAAAATAATAAAAATTGGTATAAGTATTAATAAAATAATAAAGTATTAAATAACAATATTAAATAAAAATATTAAATTAAATTAGTAAAATATTAAATATTAAAACAGTATTAAAATAAATAAAAAACTAAAGATTAAAAATATAAAATAATTAAATAATTAAATAAAAAATTGAACACTATTAAAAATATTAAATATTTAATAATATTAAATTATATATTGATTATCAAGTAACTGCTTTGAACTGCAAGTATATACAAGTGGGATTTACATGACCATAAAATTAATTGTAACAATTGCAAGTGAAAAAATGTGAGTGTAAAAATGAGATTTACATGACCACAAGTTTAACTGTAACAACTGCAAGTGGGAAAATGAGAGTTATATTTTGCAACTTGTTTTCAGCGAAACAAATAGCGGAAAATAAAAAAGAAGTTTTACGACTTACGATTTGCGAAGTTTTGCGGCGAAACAAACAGGCCCTTAGTGATAGCTCTACAGAGGGATATCTTTTAGCTCCACATGAAGCTCTTCATAGCTCCGCAGAGGGCTCACTTTTCGCTTCGCTTGAAGCTTGAAACAGATCTCCTAGGAGCTAACTTGTAGCTTCACCTGAAGCTTAGTGATAGCTTCGCTTGAAGCACTGTGATAGCTTCGTTTGAAGCTTTACTCCGCTCCGTTGTGGGCTTTCAGGTCATTAGTTGACCAATCCAATTAGTAGGTTAATCCCACTACTTTAATTGGGTAAATGCTACTTTAAGTGGGCGGTCACACCCACCCGCTTTGTCTCACATTAAGTGGAGAGGGCCAAGCTAAATGGCTGTCATAGGCTCACGCGAGCCTATCTAGCTTCGCCTGAGGCTTGCATTTAGCTTCGCATGAAGCTTTATTGCCTTGTGCAAAGCCTTTCTGAGCCTCGTACGAGGCTAACAGACTGTTACCAATCTTGTTGAATTGTAGGGGTAGGTGCACCCCTTGTGAGGCTACAAATACCTCAATTGTGAACGAGCTCAAGGCCACAAATTGGTTAAAGAGGTTGGACTTCATAAAGGATGAATTCTTGAGATTTGGCAAATAAAGAGATCATTCTCTAACTTCCAACTTTCAGAGATTTAGTTCTCTAACTCAGGGTGCTAATTCCCTACGATCTTCCGCTCTCGAAGGAATTTTCGGAACCTAGTGAGAAGTGTTTGGACACATATATTACATATTTGTCATTACATTCTTACATCCATTCTGTAATAAATTCTGCAATTATACTGTCTTAATACTTAAATTGTACAGGATATGATGAGAGACAAATTCAGGCCAGCTGAATCAGATTATTGGGACGATTTAAATCACAACTAAAGATTGAGCATATCAAAAAGGATAATCCCAAATCTAATTTAGTTAAAATAGAAATTTGAAGATCCAAGTTAGTTAGCTTGGAGAATTAACGAGGATAATTAAGGATAGAGGCAAATCCAAAATTCTAAAGGCGGCCTATCAATATACAAAGTAATATCTAAATGATTGAGATATGTATTCAGAAGATTTAGAGAGATAAGACAAAATTCAATTGAAGATCAAGGGATAAACAAATATTTATCTTCAACCTTATCTCTAACTTTATCAGAAGATTTTTTTTGTTGGGTCAGCGATTTGTCATCCTCAAGCGCGCTCTCCCCTCCCCATTTCTCCTCTAAATACCTGAAAATTTAGAGGCAAATGGGCACCACTCCAGTAGAGAGTTAGGATTAGGCTGTTTTTAAGTTTTAGTTTAGATTTTTCTTCTCAAATGTGATTTTATGTTTTCTTTACAGCTTAGGTTAGAAAGAGTTGCATTAGAGAAGGAGAGGAAGAGTTATATGTAGGTGACACTGGATGTAATCTTTCTTTAATTAAGAGTTGTAATGAAATGACAGCCAATATAATTTTTAACCTTCTTCATTGTGCTCAATCTATCCGTAACTCTGTTTTTATGTTTTTCTTTTCTACTGCTACGCTTTATTTCAAGGTAAACTTCACGCAGATTTAAAGTATGTTAATCTACACAAAGGTAAATACTCTTTCTTTAATTCTTTTCATCTTTTTATTTCATTTTCGTTAACTTGTCTTCTCTTTTCTTTTTATCAACAAAACCATCTTCTTCCTTCTCTTGGATTTTTCTTTCATTTAACTTAGCTTTAACTATTTTTGTTTTCTTTCAAAACTAAGAAAAAAAGATTAACTTGTTTTTATAAATTAAAAGAAGAAACTTACACAAACGCTTCCATCGTAGTCTCTCCTTATGGATCACGACTCGTTAGTTCTAAGCTACACTATAGCATTGAGAACCTAGCACGTTTTTTAATTCTGTATGTTTTGTGCACAGGTGAGCTCGATCAAATTTTAGCTCCGTTGTCGGGGATGGACGGTAAGTTTGCTATTTTGGTTTCTTAACGGTTAACTATTTTCTTCTCTGTTTTGGTATGCAGGTACTAATTTTTGGAATGAAACAGCTGCAGTAGCTTACCTGAGTTTCTGCTCTAGAAAACAGAGCTCAGGGGTCCACACTATTGCAGCGAAAATGCGACTAAATTTGTGTTTGCGCGGCATAGTAGGAAAAACTACTAAGACCGCATTTGCACAACATAGTAGAAAAAACTACTAATCTGTTTTAATGTAGGTTGCTTGAATTACAATTCTCAGTCTCCTGCAGTGTTTATTATTCCTATTTAACTTGATTTGCACACTGTTCTAACCTCAACAATAACTTGATTGTTTGTAAATGCTTAAAAAATGTTTAGATATTGCATTCTAGGGCATTTGTCTATTTCGTTACATTTTTATTACTATTGAAGAGTGCAAGAGTAAGGTACATTTGCATTGCATATAGCTTAAGAAACACACTTGTATAATTTATTGCTTGAGTGCTATTTTACTATACACATGCACGCGTGCACTAAAACAAATTAAGGGCTTGTCCTACAAACAAGATAAGGTGAGAAAATCATTACCCTTCTTTAGCCCAAAAATCATCTCCTCATTCACTAACCAGCCTAACTTAAAATTGAATAGACGTTGGGCCTAGGTACATCTCGGACTCAATAGGAGACCGACCTAAGGGAGAAGTTGATTAGAATTTGAATCTTGCGAAATGGCTGTCAAAGGTTGGAGATTGAGAGGCTAAACCTCGAAAAATAGTAGTTTGGCATAATTAGACCCGTTGTTTAGGCACGGATGTCACTGGTCTTGCCCCTTCCTGGTCGATTAATTTGTGGTCAAATTCTACAATATATCACCCGTGGATAGTCTAACCAGTTAGGAGTCATTTAGGTCTAAGGTCTACCCTAATTTAGGCTAATTTTTTTCTTTTTGTTTGTTTATTTATGTGTTTTTGTTTTTGACATTTTTGTGATATAGATTACAATTACAATTATTGCATTGCATATAGTAATTCATATTTCACACTGACCTCTTTTGACTCAGATATTACCAACCTGGTATTTCATAACTTTAACCAACCAAGTATGCCGGATTGGTCTTATCCGAATCAGTAGATGCTCCAATCCTAATATTATGAATAAGATTGGAATGATCATCATTACTCTTCACCGAGTCAGTGGGGACACAACTCTCCCGAGTCATACTATTAACAACCTGACCAACATTCAGCTTCGTATACTCAATATCAAGATCAACCTATAGAAGAAAAATCTTCTTTAGAAAAGAGTTTCGAAGCCTTTCTTGAGCCCATAAAACAATTTCAAATCTCGACGGACTAAATACTTGCAAAAAATTCCCAAGTCCAAGATCCGTACTCCATTTTTTTAAGTCCTATCACAACAAGAAGAACCTATTGACTTAGAAAAGAGTATGGAATACTTGATTTAAAGCCAAAATTCTTTGAACCAATCCATCAATATGTTGTTTGTTTGGTCAACAAAAATGATAAGAAAGAGGAAACTCTCCCTACCCAATCTATGACCATTCATGATTTTCCTTGCCATATTGATAGGGACCAAGAAACATTGTGTCTTGGAAACTTTAACAGATTCAATTTTATCGCACCATCTTGAACTTGACCAATGCCAAACCATTCACAAATTGATAAGTTTTCATTTTAATGAAATTGAACTTGATTGTGAATGTGATACCGATCTACAATTTTGTGTTTCAGTTCTAATTTTTAATTTATATTGACTCTGGTATCCTTATCCGATTTGGATCCACTTTTTGAGCCAACACTGATTCCCATACCTATAGATTTGAACATGAACTATCTATTTTGGATAGTCACATTTCATTGTTGGAAAATGAATGCGAATTTCAATCCTTTAATTTAGACCAAATTCTTAAACCGAATCCGACTTCTGAACCTAAACTTGATTTAAGTCAATTCTATGAGTCAGCATTGGTTCTTGTATCTCTCATTCCCGAGCCCAAATCAACCACAACACTGAATCACATTTCATTGTTGGACCAAGATATAGACAGTTATGATTCAGTGATTATATTCGAAAATTGGTCATATAACCGGAATAAGTTTCATGTTAGGATCTTTCATGATCCTATTCATATTGGAGAGTATAACAATGTGAATAAAAAAAAGATCATCAAAGATAGGTTCCTTGATAATCCACATTATCTATATTGGGTAGCAACACTTGGCCCAATCTGACCACCACCGAAACCACCACATTGAGGTAATTTTTTTCCTTCCCTTTCTTCTTTTTCATGCATCTATGTATTCATTCATACATTAAGGACAATGGATGAGATAGGTGTGGGGAAGGGTTTTAACATAAGTTTTTCTCTTTATTTGTATATAAATAAAGAAAATATTTTTCTTTTTTTTAAAAAACTTTTTGAAAAGAGAAACAATATTTTGACTTATTTTTGTAAGAAATTAAGTTGATTTTAAGGAATAGGAGAATTATAATTAGGATTTCTTATACTTAGTCAAAATAAGATTATTTGTTTGAATTCTAGGGTTAAGAAGAAAAATTAAAAAAGTAATTTAGTCTTGATTTTTATCTTGATAAAATATGCATACTTTACACACTTACACACTTAGGGTTCAAAAATGAAGATTCTTATGCCTTATAAAAAAGAAATAAAAAAATATATATCTAAAATCCTCTGATTAAGCTAGGTATTTGTGCCTCATAAAGGATAAATATTCATGCTTAAAAGTGGTCCATATTATAAATAAACATCTTTAGTTTTATGGCATTATTTGCTCGAGTCTTTAAGTACTAGGGGTGTTTTCTCGCCCAATGCCCTAATACCATTCGGTTTAAGAGTTACCGATTAAAGTTCATTACATGGGCGAATTAGAAAGCCTAATAGAACTAAAGAATATTACCGCCAAAATAATATGTATAATAAGGTATAAGAATTGAAGCTGAAGAATCCTTAGTCAAATATTTACGGTCACGAAGGTGCATGCTAAGAGTATAATAATAGACTAGATGAGAAATATATTTTGACTCTTAACCTTGATTGATAACAAGTTTTTTAATAGAGATTAAGTTTAGGAATGAATAGTTTGGTATTCTTATAACTTATATTGCTTAATTTTTGCAAAAATACTTCAAATATTTTTTCTCTTTTCAAAATGCGTTTTCAGAAATACTAACACTTTGTTTCTCTTTTTTTTATGGATTTTATGGGTGTAATCCACTGAAAACCTTCACGAGACAAAACTCATCTTTTAGGAGTAACTTAGAGGTTTAACGGCTTGTTGCATGTGCTAAGTACAACCGTGATTCCTAAGAAAGTGAGCTAGGTTAGTTCTGTTTTATTGTTTTGATCAAGGATGAGCAAAAGATAGGTGTAGGGGTGTGTTTGGACACATATATTGCATATTTGTTGTTACATTCTTACATCCATTCTATAATAAATCCTGCAATTATACTGTCTTAATACCTAATTTGTGCAGGATATGATGGGAGAAGATAAATCACAAATCTAGACCAACTAAATCAGATTCTTGAGAGGATTTAAATCACAACTGAAGATCGAGCATATTAGAGAGGATAATGCCAAATCTAATTCAGTTAAAACTAGATTTTTAAAGATCTAGTTAGTTAACTTGGAGAATCAAGGAGGATAACTGAGGATAGTGGCAAATTCAGAAGTCTAAAGGCAATCCTATCAATATACAACGTGATATCTAAAGGATTGTGACGTATATTCAGAAGATTTAGAGAGATAAGACAAAATCTAACTAAAGACCAAGGGAGTAACAAATAATTATTTCTAACCTTATCTGTAACTTATCAGAAGATCTTTTCTATTGGGCCAACGATTTGGTTTCATCTTCAAGCGCGCTCTCCCCTCCCCATTTCTCCTATAAATACCTGAAAATTTAGAGGCAATTGGGCACCACTCCAGCAGAGAGTTAGAATTAGGCTATTTTTTAGTTTTATTTTAGATTTTCTTTTCAAATGTAATTTTATGCTTTCTTTAAAGCTTAGATTAGAGAGAGTTGCATTAGAGAAGGAGATGAAGAGTTATATGTAGAGTGACACTAGATGTAATCCTTTTTCAGGAGAGAGTTGTATTGAAGTGACAACCAATATAATTTTCAACCTTCTTCATTATGCTCGATCTAGCTGAAGATTTGCTTTTTGTTGGCTTAAAGGTCTATCACTCTACTTTTGATAATGATTAACTCATGTAGTTATAGTACTAATAATCTTGTGTTAAATTTCAGATTTTTACTAAGATCTTAGTCGGTGTTTAGCTTCAACAAAAAAATTGAAGTCAAGTTTTGAAGATAGCACATGTTGATTCAAGAGCTCGCGCTTCAAGATCGCATCAAGTACTCAAAGAGGAGTCTAACTTATGGATCAAAGTTTTGGACCAAGTCAAGATGGAGAAGAAGATTTTTAAGAAAAGATTTTTACGACTTGAGTCGTGTTTGTAAGTTTTAAGATTTTGTTTTAGAATAAAATATAAAGGATAGATTAGTTGTAGATTACTCAAGCTCATACATACACACAAAATATTTAAAAACATTTCAAGTTACATAGTTTTAGTTTTTGAAAAATACAGTTTTGGTTTTGGTCTTCGAAAAAAACACCTTTGGTTTCATGAATAGATTTCATCAAAACAAGTTTACATGGTTTATATGTGTATTGGAGTTCATCCATACACATTGATGCTTTACAATGTTTAGAAAAAAATTATTTTGATGTTTTTAGTTGCTTTTAAGTTTTGTTTAGTCAAAATTTGTTTAGAATTTATTATCAAAAACAAGTATATTTCATTTTATATATGTATTGGATCATTTCCATACATACTATGCTTCAAATGAGTTTTAATATCTTATTTTTTGTATTTGAACAAGTTTTGAAAAAATCGATTTTCATTTTAAAAGTTTGAATTTGAAAAATACGCTTTTCGATTTAAGCTTTAACTTCTATATTGCAAAAATAGTTCAAATTATTTGTAATATGTGTTCATTTTTTATCACACATATTTGTACTTCAAACTATTGATATGAACTTATTTTTGTGGATTTTTATGTGTTTTAAATAAAATTTTAAGATTTTACAGGTCTAAGTTTCATTCCTTAAAAACCCTGACCTTGAGCTTGTGGCGGTCGACCGAGCGGTCGACCTATGTGCACAGAATGTGTACAAAGCCCTAACTTGAGGGCTGGTTAACCGGACGGTCGACCGATCCAGAGAGCTTCTCTCTGGATCTAGGTTCGATCGATCAAGCGGTCGACCAACCAGAGAGACTAGTTCTTTAGTTCTTGCCTCAGTCGACCGAGCGGTCGACCGATTGGTCAAGACCTGGGTACGATCGACCGGCGACCCCATTGGTCTGAAATATGGCCGGTCGACCGGCCGGACATTCTGGCCCCAACGGCTAGTTTTTGACAGCCTCTATAAAAGGGAGTTTTGGGCCAGTTTTTGTCAAGATTTTGGAAAATATTTTCTTGAGTAATTTTCCTATCTTCCACAGAAGTTTTTCAATAAGATTTTAGAGCTCATTTTTATATCAAAAGAGAGTTTATCAAGAGTATATCTCTTGTATTTTTCAAAAGGATTTCTTGAGTTTTTTTTTTCACAAATCTATCTTGTTTTTCTCACACAAGCTTGAGTTTTCATAGCCATATCTATCCTATAGGATCCTTATTGTGAGAGAGTCATTTTTATGATCAAGAGAAGTGATCACAAGTGTTCCACCCCTTGCATTAAAAAATTGTAGAGGTGAGGTCTTGGCAAGCTAGTGTGCTTGCGCGTGTTATTCTTGCGGGAACAAGTGAGGGAGTTCCGGGTCCAAGAGTTCTTGAGGGAGCTCGTTGTAGGTGTTTCGGCACCGAGTGATCTTGCGGGATCGATTTTAGTGAAAATCTTTCATAGTGTTGAAGGCGGGAACGCAGAGCAAGTGTGCTCGAACCTCGAAACAATTCTCCCGTATTTGCGGTTGCTTATCTCTCTCACTTGTGTTTATATCTTGCATGCTATGATTGTTTGTATCTTTTACATGCTTGATATTCCTTTGTGTTTCAATTGATATATATGCTTGGGATTGTTTGCTCACACTCGTACCGACTAAGAGAGCCACAGTGGCATGTCAACTCTTAATCTAGAGAAATTTTGAGATAGTCCAGAGCCCTTTACCAGGAATTCAACTACACTCTTTGGTTATACGTTATGTGTTAGCTTAATAGTTTTTAGATTGTATAATTAGTTTTTAATTTCACATTATTTTGCATTTGATTAACTTGTCACCTATTCACCCCCTCTAGGTGACTTATAATTTGTATCAGAGCTTGATGCACTTGATTTGGGTTTAACAACCTAGAGTTAAAGATCCTTATTTTGCTCATCACAATATTTGTCCACACACACATGGATTTAATGACACCTCCCTTTTTTGACATTCTTGACTTCTAAAATTGGAAAGTTAAGATGTCTATGTACCTCAAAGTCTTAGGTATTCATGTTTTTCTTACCATGACCAAAAATTCTTATTGTTTAAATGACAACCATCTTAAGGCCAATACAAAAGACATTTATGCTTTGAAGTCTACCCTAAATGATGAATATCTATCTAGGTTTTTTACTTGATTCGGCTTTTATAATATGGAACACTCTTCTCTCTCTTGGAGAACAACTGCCACATCACAAAGTGAGAGACTCGGAAGATGAAAGTGTTACTTCCAACATGTGCTACATGGTCCAAGGGGATGACTCCCTTGAGGTAAATTCTGACTCCGAGTTTGATAATGAAGAAGAGATGCCATATGATGATCTTGATTGCTTTGCAAGATGCTCCTAAAAAATATGATTTGTTAAAGGAGGAAAACAAAAGCTTGAAAAATGAAAATGATTTTATTTTAAAAGAAAAAGACTCTCTCCAAAATAAATTTGATATTATTTCAAAAAAATAAACTTTTGAAAAAGGAGAATATTTTCTTATCTTCAAAATTAAATGATATTTGTGAAGGAAATAATTCATTGAAAAAGAAAATTATTTTGTTTGAAAAAGATAAAGAGATTCCTTTAAAGGAAAATGATTCCTTGAAAAAGAAAATAGTTTTGAAAGAAAATAATTTTGATTCTCATTCTTGTCATGTCTCTCATGCTAATAATGTTGTACCTTTTTTTGATAAAATGAGATTCATGTCTTGAAAAATAAAATTGATTATTTGAGCTCAACTTTGAACAATTGTGCATTTAACCATTCTACATTGATAACCTTATTTTAAAAGAAACAAGCCCACATGTTAATGCACATACTCCTTGGTATATACACACACACACCATGCCCACACCCGACATTTGTATGCTAGAGTGTACACATGTACACATTGTGGCCGCAAAAGACTATCTCACAAAATTTTGTTTTGATAGAATAAATTCTTCAAATTTTATAAATAAAAATATTTGTGTTCCAATTATTTCTAACCATCATAGACCCAAAAAGAAAATATGGGTACCAAAATTCTCACCTCTTGTGTTTGATGCAGGTGTGGGCTTTCACAAAACGTGAGAGGTTTGGTGCTTGGTGGTAGATGCACTTGGAGTTTGATGCACACATCAATAGTTGCATCGCTATCAAGGAAGTATGGTGGGAGGACCATCTCGTGTTTTGGAGAAATGTATTGGCTACATCAGTTTTAATAACCTTTCATCCTCCTCTTTAAAATGCTTTATATGTTTATATGCTAGTATAAGTAACCTAAACTCTATCATGTGTTATTGTGTGCCTATAATTGAGTTAATTGGTTGCCTAAACTATGCATATATTTTTGAAAAATTTTATTCATGTTCAATAGATTTACATGCCTATTCTTTATTTATGTTTTGTATGCTTTTATGTCTATATCATGTTAATATGCATATTTTGTTAAAACTTGTGCTATACATGTACAAGTTTGCAGTTACATGTGATACATGCTCTATTTCTTTTATGTACTGAATTATTTGTTTGATTGAAAATTGTATGTCCTAATTTTGATGATTCTTGGGAACGAACTTCCCAAGATGACGAAAGTTTGAGACTTAGGATTAGACAAGGGTTGTGTCTCTAGAACAATGAAATTCGCTGGATAAATGAATTCTCCTACACGTATAAGGACATTGTTGATTTCTCCCTTTGGAACCTTAATTGATCGGTCAGCTAACTGGATCGTTACTTGAGTTGGGCTAAGTTTGCCTAACCCAAGTTGTTGATATACAGAGAAGGGAAGCAAATTAATGCTTGCTCCTAAGTCTAGAAGTGCTCTACTAATTTCGGCGTGACCTATTGTACAAGAAAGGGTGGGGCAACTGGGATCCTTGTACTTGACAGAATTTGATTAGATAATAGCTCACTAATGTTAGTGGCTAGAAAAATCTTCTTGGGCACATTAGTCTTTCTTTTCATGGTGCACATGTCCTTAAGGAATTTGGTAAAACTAGGGACTTATTGGATTGCATCAAGAAGTGGTATATTAAGCCTAACTTAATTGAACACATCAAATATTTTCTCTATATGTGCATTATCAATATTTCTAAGCCTATTGCGAAATGGGGCTATAGGATGATGCACTAGTTTGGCTGACTTATCAACTTCAGTTTTTTTTGAGTTTGGTGGAGGCGGAACGGAACTAGATGGAGTGGATGTTTGAGTTGGGTCCGGTGGCATGGATACTTGATTATTAACTTGTTTCCCTGATCTCAACGTATGAACCAAGTTACACTGGTTTAGATCTTGAGCCTCATTGCTTACCTAGGATTCCTAGGGTTTGGCAATGATTGACTTGGCATAGTTTCCTTTTGTTTTTCACTAATTGGATTACTTGTTGACTCAATTGCATCTCTATCCTAGTCATAACTTGAGCTAGTGTTTCTTGGCTTTTAACTAGAGTGTCCACCTTTCTTTCCATATTCGAGAGTCTTGTTTTCATATATGAATTTTGAAAAGATGGTGGAGGACTTAGATTGGGGAAATTTTATTGATAAGGAGATTATCGAAAATTGTTGGAGAATTCGGGCTTTGTTTGATCATTTTTGTTCGGGTCCCATGAGAAATTTGGGTGATTTCTCCAACCGGAGTTATAGGTGGATAAATATGGATTGTTGGCAGGCCTTGTGAAGGCTGCATTCATTTTTTCTGGCAATATTTGATGAGCTGAAAAGATGAAACATTCCTCAAACATGTGGTTCATGGCCTGATAGTAAGTACAGCTCGCTGAAGTTGTTGGGCCGACTTGGTTCACTGAGACTGGCTCCTTAGTTTTTAGAACTTCTAGTCTTCGCATCACAGCAGCTATTTTAGTTTCGGTAGCTATGTTTGCCTCAATGGAATGGGTACCTCCTTTAGAAGAGCTAGAGTCGTTAGTCCTAAATTTTTCTAAAGTTGGTTTCTATTGGATTATCTTATCAGCCAAATCTTCATATAATAACCATCCT
The DNA here is from genome assembly GCA_038442645.1 of Agave tequilana. Classification (NCBI taxonomy): domain Eukaryota; kingdom Viridiplantae; phylum Streptophyta; class Magnoliopsida; order Asparagales; family Asparagaceae; genus Agave; species Agave tequilana. The sequence goes on along the minus strand of JAVJIF010002508.1, from coordinate 123,349 downwards.
TTGTCTTTGTTCTTTTTCAAAAATCCTCCTTGGCACATGGATTCTAATAGGATTTTCGTTTGATATTCTAATCTATCATAAAGAGCTTGGCAAAATTACCATTTATCTATCCCATGATGAGGGTCATGGGCAAGAGGTCCTTAAAGCGTTCGAAGTATTTTCAAAAAGGTTCATTAGCTGTTTGTTTAAATTGCAAGATGCTTTTCCTAATTTGCGCAGTCTTGTGAATGAGATAGAACTTCTTCAAGAAGGCCTTGACAAAATTATCCCATGATGATATGGAACCGGCTTCTAAATTGTAGAGCCATTTCTTTGCTAAGTCTTTAAAAGATAATAGGATAAAATGTAACGCCCCGATCCGCGGGTACGAAGACGTTACTGAGACATATATATGCAGGTCAGAATTACTCTCACGTATATACGGTAAGCATCAGTACAAGCAAGAATCATACAGAAGTACGTGGTGCATTATACATTCCAGCATATGAGTACAAAGTTAACACCAGATGTGACACAATATTATAAGAATATTACATCACTGATAGGCATAAGTGCAAGAATATAAGAGATGTACAAGTATGAACAGTACAAATGGCGCTCACAAATTTACAGAAGGAAAAGTCGAGAGAGGCGCAAGGGGCCTGGAAGGATAGGGTTTCAGACGGTCTGTCGATGATCCACGCTACCGCTGCACCTCTCAGGTCAGCAACTGGGAGAATCCACAAGCTCCAAGCTCCGACACCTAGACATGAAGATCCAACGGAGCCAGAACTCCCCGGCGAGTGGTGATGCTAATGCCAAGTAGCGTGCGAAGATAAGCACACGTGTATCGATAAATCTGAATCATAAACATGCATTGAAAATCATGTCTGAGCACAAGCATACATGAGCAAGTAGATATATAGCAAATAATATCAAGTAGGGAATACTCATGGTATAATAAAATAAGAGCAGGAGACTGGTGGAATAGAATACAAGAGATAAAGTAGGATGTAAGCAGCTATATTATAGTAACGATAATAAAACCAAAAATCCGAAGTGAAACCCGATGGAAGCAAACTCAGCAAAGCATACAACAGATATATAGTTGGCATCTTTTATTATTATAACTCGTCCGACCCATATATCTAGGTATGTGTCCAGGTGTACATCTCAACACACGTACATCCATATATAAGTAAGTTGAGGTTGGTTATTGGAAGCTGATAAAGAACTGATAGCTCATACTTATAGTAGTTCCTGTCCGTCCGGGACACAGTCATTGGGGGCCTAAAATCCTCGTAGCACACATCTTCTGGGAGCCTGAAATCCCTCTAACATGAATCGTCGGTTAAGTTTTTCACCACTATAAGTAAGGCATCATATCGGCATCTATCACTTCCTCCCATTCTCCCTTGTAGGTTGTCCTTTTTATAGCTTATTAAACATAATTATCAGATTATGGGAATGAGTAGGAACATAACTAGTCATAACAAGAGTACATAACATGCATAACAGGAGTTCATAGCAAGCATAACGGGAGTTCATAACAAGAGATCAGGTACTACATTCCTGTAATATGATAATTACGAGTTAAGAGTTAATCATAACAAGTATCAGGTTTTAACAAGTCAGGCAGGTGATGAGTGATAAGTCATGTCATAACAGGGGACATGTGATAAGAGATAACATAACAGGAGCAGGTGTCAAGTAGTAGCGTGTCAGGTGATAACACATCAGTTGTTAAGTGATACAGGCAGGTGTCAGGCATTAGCGTGAAAATGACAGGTATCAATTAATAGCATATCAAGTGTTAACATATCAAGCATCTACATGGCAAGTGATAGAGTAATAGTAGAGCACAATCAAGCAGAGCTGAGCAAGCTGGAGGTATGGACAACAAACAATGTTTAACACTAGAGCGCTTGGCGAGGTTACTAGGACGACTAGGGTTTAAGTGGGAGTAGAAAATCTGGCAGCATCTCGCCTAGACGAATCTAGTGGTAAAGCGCTGAGCGCTAAGCATGCCTACTAGGCGGAGTTAAGAAACCTGACGGTCTAAGCGCACTTCTCTTTCGAGATAGTGGGCGAGAGCCCGGAGGCTAAGGTACGCTCGGGGTCAAAGCGCACTCTCAGCAGCTACCACAAACCCATAAGGGTACAGGTCTAGAACCATTGGATAGCCAGCTTAGAAGTGGGCAGAAACCCATAGGCAGTACAAGTATACCTGCATGAGATGTTAGTGCCACACGGACATACATACAAGTGTAATAATATCTAGACTACCGTGGAGTGGAGAAGCCCGGAGGCCGAGTAGAAAGCCCGAAAGCTGAAAGGCCCCGGAGGCCATGTAGGGAGTCCGGAGGCTAACAACCACGGAGTATCGACCACACATAGTATAAAGCAGTAAAGAACATCACAGACATGGTATATGTGTAAAAAGTAAATTACCCTAGTACAAGCATTTATCATAGAGCAATACATGTACAATCATGAGTACTCGACCACATACAAATACAGGGGACCGCTCAATACAAAATACATAAATCTTAAAACATAACTCAACCAATCGAAGCGGGGAGACTCAAAAAGACGAGGACAGTCGCCTAAATCTTTGAAAAAGCCAAAAACTCTGAAATCCCTGGAACTCGCTGTAGGCTGTCAAAAAAATCACTAAAAGACAAGCCATTAAAAAGCAGAACCTCAGCATCAAGGCGTGAGGGCCCAAAGCCCGCGTCACAGTATCAAGGCGCGTAGGCTCGACACTCACGTCTCAAGTTCAAGGCGCGTAGGCTCGACACCCGCGTCTCAAGTTCAAGGCGTGTGGGCTCGACACCCGCATCTCAAGTTCAAGGCGCGTGGGCTCGACACCCGCGTCTCAGCATCAAGGCGCGTGGGCTCGACACCCGCGTCTCAACATCAAGGGGCGTGGGCTCGACACCCGCGTCCCAGCATCAAGGCGCGTGGGCTCGACACCCGCGTCTCAGCATCAAGGCGCGTGGGCTCGAAACCCGCGCCTCGGTTATAACCGCCCTGGTTATGGGGCCAGTCGCCGCCCACATAGCGGGGAGGTCAGCCCCTCATTGTGGAGCACTTTTAGGGGGCACGTTCACCCCTTGAGCCTCTATAAATAGCCCCGTCGCTATGAAGAAGGGGTCGATTTTTCGAAGGAGAAAAAGAAGGTCGGATTTTCGGAGGAGGAGAAAAGAGCTCTGAGAGAAAAGAAAGAGAGTAAAGCCCTTCAGAGAACTTGCTGCGCTCAAGTTGTCCTTTGCCTACCTTCTCTTTGAGAGTTTTGGTAGACAGAGCTGAGTTACTCCTTCTACCAGCCAAAGAGAAGATCCCTGACGATCCCGATGGTCATCCGGTCAACGGAGAACAAGATTCACTCTCCACCGCCACTTGAAGAACCCAGCGGTAAACAAAGGGGAGATTCAAGACTCAACATCTTCCCTCCCTTGTAGTCGGAGTAGTAGTCCGTTGTAATCTTTCAACTGATTCAAGAAAACTTTACTTCGAATTCTTCTACTCCGTACCAAACAAGAGATGGCGACTCCGCTGGGGACTACATTTGTCACTGATGAGCAAATCGTGGCGCAAGATGACGTCCTTCGTAAGGGAAAGATGGTCGAATCACTCGTTGTCGAGTTCGACCAGGCAAAGTACGAAGAGTTTCTCTCTTCCGGCTCCAAGAGCCCCATGACCCGCGTCTGCCGCAGGGTCTCGACGGGGAATGGCCCGAAGCCCGATCCGAGGCTCTCTCGGGCACTGCTGCTGCCAACTGTGCCAAGCAAGATACACGCGCCAACGCCTCTCAGAAGGCCCGCGTGATCTCAAGCACAACTGCCGCTGCGATCAACCGCGCAGCACGGAACACACGCGTCAGCGTCTCTCAGGAGACCCGCGTGGTCAAAATCCCTGGTGTCCAGCATCAGGTCGTCGTTGGTCACTCTCCACCTCCACGACGCAACCGAAACGCTGAGCGTCGATAGAGGAGACGTGCGTGTCAGCTACAAGTTGGAACCTCTGGTTGTCCGACTGAGGCTGGACGCGACGTACAATCTGGCGCCTTGCCCGTGCCACGTCCAGCACGTGAAGTCCGCGTTTGGCGGCCCAAACGCGAGACTCCTCAAGCTAGGTCCTCTGAAGACCAACTCACCAAACGCCAAGGTGAAGCCTCTGCGCCTCATCAAGCGCGAGAGGCACGCGCCCATAGGCGTGGGGCCCAGCAGCCCATCCTCTCTCAAACGTCTCTGCCCCGACGCACCGAGCGGCAACGCGGTAGTCGCGTCTCGTCCCAACAGAGACGCCAGACGCGCGTCTTACAGCCGCGGCGCGAAAATCGCGTCCCTGAAACCCGTGTCCAGGCTGTACAGCACATGGATGCCTCCCGTCTTCGACGTTGCGAGGTTAATCTCTTCGATCCCCCTCTCGTGGATCTGAGGGATTACTTGACGAAGAAAAGAAGTGCCAATCAGGCCACTTCATCTTGTTGCTGCCAACGGCTCATCTCTATGCTCTCCGAGTGCCGTTGTGGTTCAGGTGTGCACCGACAGTCTTTAGTTAGACAGCTGACCCTGATTCCCCGTCAGCCAAAAGAAGGCGCTCCCACAGAAGGAGAACCTTCTCTGACATTGAGTACCCAGAGCTCACTGCGAATATGACAAGCAAGAGCAAGGGAAAACAACCTGCAGTCAGCTCGGATGAGTCTGACTCTGAACCAGAAGGAGTGTATCGACACACTCGCACTCGGACTAGGGCCATTCTCCCGATTGATTATAATGCCTTAGCCCATGGCATTAAAGTGAATGATTCTCACTCCGCCGTAGCGGAATCACGGGCTTCAAACTTTTTCGTTGAGAAGGAGGCCTCCGCCTACATGATAGGCACTCCTGAGGAAACGGCTAGACATTTAGAACAAATCCAGAAGGCACAAATGGATATGATTCTTTCTCAGCAGGAATCTATCGACTCCCTCAAGCAGATGCTTGCACAGTTGCTCGAGGACAGGAGGAAATCTCCTCCTAAAAAGACGAAGGGCAAAGGGAAAAAGGGAGAAAGCTCATTGATTAAGATTTTATAGATTGAAATAGAGTTCAGAATTCTTAGTCTCAATGCGAATCCGCTGTAGCAAGGGCTCAAGCGGGTCGTGATCCTCAGGGAAGGATGCGATGCAAGCTTTTCGACTCGATTCCTCTGTGTCTTCAAAAATAGGAGAGAAGAGATTAGATCTTGATATGTATGATGTAAAAGATGTGGTTTTGCTGATTTTCTACCACAACCCTATTGCAAATTAAAGAGCTTGATCTTCATCTTAAGATTGATATGATTCACCCTAGGTTATTACAAATATATCAAGCAAGAAAAATTAATACACGATTCTAACTAAGTTGCATTATTCAAAAACCAACTACGGTTCATCCTAACATCTAGATACAGCCTAATAGAAGACTAATCTCAAATTTATGCTGTCCTAGTTCTTAAGTTTGAAGTCATGAAAAGTTCTTTTAACATGCAACCTAGATTAAGAATTTTAAGTATTTTTTAATCTTCTAGAATTAGTTGCCTTTAAACCTAGGGTTTCTAGAGATGTTCATTAATCAGATCAAGTTTTAATTGCTCTAGGGTTTCTTTAAGAATCTCAGCAAACCACTAAGAGGATTAGTTCTTCATCATTATTTTTTTTCTTTTCAAATTATTTATATTTTTTTTTATTTTTTATTTAATGAGAAAGATTGCAAAATAAAGAAAAAGAAAGCGAGAAGAGATCACAGATTGAAAATCAAAGAGATCACAAAAAGAAATAAAATTTGCAGAAATTAAAGAGAACAAAAGAGTGACCTTTATTTCAGATGAATCTCCGGTTACACAATCGTCTCCTTCTTCTCCACAACGAGCATGAAATAAAAATTACAACTTTAAATAAAAGTGGCTAAAGAAAACCCTAATCGTCTCTGGATCCCCTCTCTGCTGCGCCTGCAGAGATATTTATAGTGCAGAATGTAGAGGAGTCCCGGATGAAGTCGCCAACGAAATCTGGTAGCCTGACTCATCCACTTTGCCGCAAAAACCCAAGTTTTGCCGCGGATTTGTGCAATTTAGTGACGTCTGGCCACGTGCTTTGGCGCGTGGCCTCTCCTGGTCCGTCCATGTGGGCTTTTACTTCTGGAAGTGTGATCCTGGCTCTCTATCTTGGGATTTTGAGATAACTTAGTAATCAAGTTAGCTTGATCTCAAATATCCCAAATCTTCTATCCACGAATTTTGAGCTTTTATCCTCATCGTGCAAGTGTTTAGGGTTGGGTAGAAGTCTATCCTTCCCTCATCTTTGATATTTGCAACTTTAGCCCTTTGTGTATTTGCATTTTGACTTCTTGTGATTGCGCTTTTTCACCTGGGCTTCAAACATGGGCTTGGATCTGGGCTTTTGGGCTCTTTAAGCTTTATTTCTCATTAAAATAATAATTCAAGGCCTGCACACATTAAATAACGAAATATAATAAATGTGCATTATAATATGAATAAATGTGCAAATGTGATAGTATATATGATGATAATTATGCATTTTTCACTACCTATCACACCCCCACACTTATCTTTTTGCTCGTCCTCGAGTAAAAATCAAAAAGAAAGAGAAAAATCTAACTAGCTAACTCACTTTCGTAGGAATCACGGTTGCACTTAGCATGTGCAACAAGCCGTTAAACCTCTAGGTTACCCTAGAGGACGAGTGTTGTCTCGTGAGGGTTTTCAGCGGATTACACCCACAAAATCCATAAAAAGGAAAATATTTGAATTATTATTGAAGAGACTAAGTAGTCTATAAGTTTTAGGATTATCATTTTTATTCATTCTTCAAACCTGGTCTTTATAAAGTCAATTGTTATTCATTTTAGGTAAGGATTAAAATTGAATTTCTAATATAGTCTTTTTCGTTACCAAAAGTCACACGCACCCTTATGAATCTAGGAATTCCTTAACTTGGACTCTCATGCCTCTTTATTATTTTTATAACATCATCTAATTTTCTTTCGTGTAAGTATCAAGGCTTCTTGAGGCCCTCATACCTAACTAATTGACTATTAGATGTGTTAATATATATATATATTTTTTGACATGTATAACTCATCTAATTTTCTTTCGTATAAGTATCAAGGCTTCTTGAGGCCCTCATACCTAACTAATTGATTATTAGATGTGTTAATACATATATTATATTTCTTAGTTTTCTTAGGCTTTCTAATCCACCCATGTAACGAACTTAAAGTCGATGACTCCCAAACCGGTTGGCTTTAGGGCACCAGGTGAGAAAACACCCCGCGGACTCAAATTCGAGTGAACTAGGCCCCAAAACTAAGGACTTTATTTTATTACTCACCTTTAGGCATGAATACTTATGCTTCTTGAGGCACATGTATCAGCTTAATTGGTGATTTTTTTCTTCTTTTTTTTTTCCTTTTTTTTTTTTATGAGGCACAAGGTCTTTGTCTTAGAATCCTAGATATGCATTTGGTATGCACATTTCATTAAGGTAAAAATCAAGACTAATTATTTATTCAATTTCTCTCCTATACCTAAGAATTAAACAATTTATTTATTTTGACCAAGTTTTTAGAAATCCTAATCATGATTTTCCTAATCCTTAAAACTAACTTAGATTTCTTTCAAAAAATAAGTCAAAGTATTATCCTTTTATAAATTTTTTTTTTTATATATTACATACCCTTCCCCCACACTTGTTTCATGCATTGTCCCTAATGTATGAATGAAATGTATGGATGCATGAACTGGCAGAAAGATATAATCACCGATATAGTGGGTCAAAAAGACCCATCGCCGCATTAGCTTCCGGTACAGACTCCAAAAAGATTTTAAGACGTTGACCATTTACCTTGAATGCATTGCCATTTTGGGGTCGTAGATCTCTATGGCTCCGTGTGGAAACACCGTCTTAACAATGAATGGTCCTGTCCATCTTGACTTCAATTTACCGGGAAAGAGATGAAGTCTAGAGTTGTAAAGTAAAACTTTTTGTCCTTGGACAAAAGTTTTTCTCGTAATAAATTTATCGTGAAAAACCTTAACTCTATCCTTCGCAATCTTCGCATTCTCGTATGCATCATTCCTCAACTCCTCTAGTTCAGAAATTTGTAATTTCCGAACTCACCGGCCTTATCTAAATCGAAATTTAGCTGCTTAATTGCCCAAAGGGCCCAGTGCTCTAGCTCGACAGGAAGGTGGCAAGCCTTTCCAAAGACCAGTCTGTAGGGAGACATTCCTAGAATCGTCTTAAAGGCAGTCTTATATGCCCATAGGGCATCCACCAGTTTGGTGGACCAGTCCTTCCTATTCTGATTCACAGTCTTCTCCAAAATGAGCTTGACTTGCCTATTAGAAACTTCTACCTGCCCGCTAGTTTGAGGATGGTAGGGCGTAGACAACTTGTGGGTAATGGCATATTTTCGCATAAGAGCTTCAAAAGTTCTATTGTAAAAATGTGTACCATTGTCGCTAATGATGGCTCGAGGGATTCCAAAGCGTGAGATGATATTATCTTTCAAGAATTTGACAACAATTTTGTTGTCATTTGTCTTGCAAGGGACAGCTTCTACCCACTTTGACACGTAGTCTACGGCCAACAAGATGTACTGGTGCCCAAACGAATTAGGGAAGGGTCCTATAAAATCAATGCCCCATACGTCGAAAAGTTCTACTTCTAGAATGGGATTAGGGGCATCATATTTCGTTTGGAAATTCTTCCTATCATTTGACATCTTGTGCAAGTTTTGCAATACTCAAATGCGTCTCTAAACATAGTTGGCCAATAAAAGCCACTTTGCAGAATTTTCTCGGCAGTTTTGCGGGGACCAAAATGTCCACCGCAAGCGAACTCATGACAAAAAGCTAGCACGCTTCTAGTCTCCTCGTCGGGGACACATCTCCTAATGATTTGGTCGCTACAATATTTGAAAAGATAAGGATCTTCCCACATGTAATACCGAACTTGAGACAAAAATCGGTATCTATCCTGTTTAGACCAACTAGGTGGTGTTTGGTTTGTGACTAAGTAATTTACTATGTCAGCAAACCATAGCTCCTTAGAGATGGCTAGAAGTTGCTCATCGGGAAAATTGTCATTGATGGGCAGCTCGTCAGAAGGTGCGTTTGGCACACGAGAGAGATGGTCAGCTACGACATTTTCGACACCTTTTTTATCTCGAATTTCGAGATCGAATTCTTGAAGGAGAAGGATCTAACGAATGAGTCGGGCCTTCGCATCTTTTTTAAGCACAAGGTATCGAAGAGCAGAATGGTCAGTAAAAATCGTGGTCTTGGTCCCAAGTAGGTATGGGCGGAATTTCTCCAAAGCGAACACTACTGCCAAGAATTCCTTCTCGGTTGTAGTATAGTTCATTTGGGTGTCATTGAGCGTCCTACTCGAATAATAGATCACGTGCTGCTTGCTGTCCTTACGCTGTCCTAAGACAGCACCTATCGCAAAATCTGAGGCATCGCACATGATCTCAAAAGGCTTGGACCAGTCCGGAGGTGAGATGATAGGAGCAGAGATAAGTTCCATTTTTAATTTCTCCCATGCAGTATGGCACCTATCATCAAAGATGAAGGACACGTCTTTAGCTAGAAGGTTTGTAAGGGGTCTAGCAATTTTGCTAAAGTCCTTAATGAACCTACGATAAAATCCGGCGTGTCCTAAGAAAGACCGAATGTCCTTCACGCATCGCGGAAGTGGAAGTCTCGCTATGATCTCCACCTTGGCCTTGTCTACCTTAATTCCTTCCCTAGATATCTCGTGACCTAGGACAATCCCATGTTGCACCATGAAGTGACACTTTTCCCAATTTAGGGTCAAGTTCTTTTTGGTGCACCTACTCAGTACTAGCTCCAAGTGATGGAGACACTGGTCAAATGAATTTCCATAGACGGAGAAATCGTCCATGAAAATTTCTAGGAAACGCTCGACCATATCAGAAAACAAGCTTAACATACAACGTTGGAATGTGGCGGGGGCATTGCATAGGCCGAAAGGCATTCGACGGTAGGCAAATGTCCCAAATGGACATGTGAACGTTGTCTTCTCTTGATCCTCCGGTGCTATAGGAATTTGGTTATACCCTGAATAACCGTCCAAAAAGCAGTAATACTCATGACCTGCTAATCTTTCCAACATTTGGTCAATGAAAGGGAGGGGAAAATGATCTTTCCTAGTGGCTGCGTTTAACTTGCGGTAGTCTATGCATACTCTCACCTTGGTAGGCAATCGTGTTTGCACTAACTCATGCTTGTCGTTCTCTACCACAGTAAAGCTAGACTTCTTAGGGACCACATGCATTGGGCTAACCCATTCGCTATCGGAAATGGGATAAATGATCCCATTATCTAACAGTTTCACTATTTCGGCGTGTACAGCCTCCTGCATGAGTGGGTTTAGCCTACGCTGTGGATCCCTCTTCGGTCTAACCCCTTCCTCTAGATGGATACGATGCTGGACTATCGTAGGGCTCAGTCCCTTGATATCTGCCATAGTCCAACCAATGGCTTCCCTATGTCTCCTAAGGGTTGCCAGCAGGTCCTCCTCTTGCCTATTGGTCAAATTAGATGCAACTATGACCGGTAACGTCTCTTGTTCACCTAGGTAGGCATACTTAAGATGTTTGGGCAAGGCTTTTAACTCCAAAGAAGGAGTTGGCTCGATGGGTGGAGGAGTTAAGCTAGAATCTCCCATCTCTATAGAACTCAGATTTGATTCCCATTCGATCTCATCAAGACTGATATCACTTGTTTCTAACTCTTCCTCTTCCTCTGACTCAAATATGATCTCATCATTATGCTCACTCGTCATGTTCTCAATGGAGTTAACCTCAAGGGTTGGTCGGTCACATCGTAGGGATGCTTACCTAGGTTGAAAACATTGACTTCCTTGGTCATATCCCTAAAAGTCAGTCTCATGGAACCGTTTCTACAATTTATAATTGCATTAGCGGTTGCTAGGAACGGTCTTCCTAAGATAACGGGAGTTTGGGACCTAGGATTAGACACAGGTTGTGTCTCTAAGACAATGAAATCGACCGGGTAAATGAATTCTCCAACCCGTATGAGAACGTCATTGATCTCTCCCTTTGGAACTTTGATAGAGCGGTCAGCCAACTGAATAGTAACTTGGGTCGGGTTGAGTTCACCTAATCCAAGTTGTTGATACACGGAGAAAGGGAGCAAATTGATGCTGGCTCCTAAATCGAGGAGTGCTCGATTGATTTCGGCTCGACCTATGGTGCAAGAAATGGTGGGGCAACCTGGGTCCTTATACTTGATAGGGATCTGGTTGGACAGTAGCTCACTAATGTTAGTGGCTAGAAAAACCTTCTTAGGCACATTAGTCTTTCTTTTCTTGGTGCACATGTCCTTAATGAATTTGGCATAACTAGGGACCTGTTGGATTGCATCAAGAAGTGGAATGTTGAGCCTAACTTGATTGAACACCTCTAATAATTTCTCCATATGTGCATTGTTGTTGCTTCTAAGCCTATTTGGAAATGGAGCTATAGGCTGGTGCAACTGATCTGCTGACTTTTCAGCTTCAGTTTCCTTGGGACTGGATGGAGAAGGAGTGGAGCTAGATGGAATGGAAGTGGAGCTAGATGGAATGGATGGCTGAGATGGATCCGATGGCATAGATACTTGATTATCAACTTGTTTCCCAGATCTGAGTGTATGAATCATGTGACACTGATTTGGGTCTTGAGCCTCATTGGCTGGCCTAGGATTCCTAGGATTTGGCAATGGTTGACTCGGTAGGGTACCCCTCTGTCTCTCTTGCTGGTTCAATTGGAGCTCTATCCTACTTAGGACTTGAGCCAGCGTGTCTTGACTTTTGACTAGGGTATCCACCTTTCTTTCCAAATTTGAAAGTCTTGTCTCCATTTGTGAATTTTGGAAAGACGGTGGAGGATTTTGACTAGGGAAATTTGTTGATAGGGCGGATTTTGGAAGTTGTTGGAGAATTTGGGCCTCACTTGATCATTGTTGCTTGGGCCCCATGAAAAATTGGGATGGTTTCTCCAACCGGGATTGTAGGTGGGTGCATAAGGATTGTTGGCGGGCCTTGTGAAGGCCGCACTCATATGTTCGGGCAAGCTTTGATGCGCGATGAAAACAGGACATTCCTCGAACACATGGTTCATATCTTGACAATAAGTACAGCCCGCCGAAGATGTTGGGCTGACTTGGTTCACAGAGACTGGCTCTTTAGTTTCAAGAGCCTCTAGTCTACGCATAACAGCAGCTAACTTAGCATCGGTTGCTACGTTGGCCTCAATGGAATGGATACCTCCTTTAGAAGAAGTAGGGTCATTAGTCCTAGATTTTTCAGGAGTAGGGTCCCATTGGATGGATTTTTCAGCTAATTCCTCAAACAATATCCATCCTTCATCTTCATTCTTTTGCAGAAATCCTCCTTGACACATGGATTCTAACAGTGTTTTAGTAGAATAATCTAATCCATCATAGAGAACTTGGCAAAGTCGCCATTTCTCTATCCCATGGTGAGGACATTGGGCAAGGAGATCCTTAAAACGCTCGAAGTATTTCCAAAAAGGTTCATTGGCTGTTTGCTTAAACTGGAGGATATTCTTCCTAATCAGTGCAGTCTTGTGAACGGGATAAAATTTCTTTAAGAAGGCCTTAATGAAATTATCCCAAGAAGATATTGAACCGGCCTCTAGACTGTAGAGCCATTTCTTTGCTAAATCCTTTAAAGCAAAGGGGATAAACCTAAGTTTGATAGCATCGTTTCCTAACTTAGGTATATTCATCATTTGACATACTTCTTCAAATTCCCTTATGAAGAAGTATGCATCCTCAGATTCAAGTCCATGAAATTTGGGAAGAGTGTTGATGTATTGTGGCTTGAGTTCATATGGGTCAACACTTTCGATAGTGAGCTGGATGCAAGAAGGAAGAGAGGTTCTAATAGGATAGAACCTATCTTGGAGTGACTGTGGTTTGCCATGTGTGAGTCGGGCTTGAGCTCGGGTGGTGAACTAGTTCTAGTTAGCCTGGATGTAAGTGGGTCTCTCGACCAAGCGGTCATGCACAATCAGCAAACAAGTTCACCCAATCAATCAAAAAAAGAAAAACAATCAAAAGTCCTAATCTAAGGTAAGCCTTGACCTAGACGACTCCTAACTTTAGACTGTCCTTAGGAGGTCTACTGTCGACGTTAACCACAAGCTAATCGGCCAGGTAGGTGGCAAGACCGGTGGGAGGTTTTCCGTCAGAGACGTTCCTTAATTAAATAACCACCGTTCTTCGGGCTTTCGGCCCTCAATCCCCTGCCTAGACACCGATTTGACAAGAGTTAATTTCGAACAATTTTCCTCCTTCGGTCAATCTCCTATTGAGTCCGAGTTAACCTAGGGCCAACGTCTAGTCAAATTTTACTTAAGGTTAGGGTTGTGAGTGTGACGGATATGATTTGTGGGCCAAGGAAGGGTGATGAAATCCCCACCTTATCTTGCTTATGGGTTATGCCCTTAAGATGAATTAGTGTACGTGTAAAGCGGTAGAAAAGTAATCACTCAAGAAAGCAGTAAACAACCAAGAGTGTTTCCTAATCTATATGCTATGCAAACGTACCTTGTCGCCAGCACTCTTCAACAGAATTAAAAAAAATGTAAATAGACACGTGCCCTAAATGCAAGAGTCTAAAATTTTTTTTTTATTTTCAACAAATGGGTTAATGTTATTAATTAGCAGTTGCAGAGTGATCACAGAGAAATAATATCACAGCAGAAAATAGAATTTTGCACTGCAGAGCAACCTGCAGAAAAATATATCAGTAGTCCACTACAATTGCCGCGGATTCGCGGCTTTTGCCGCGTTTCTGCGGCAAAGTTGTAGGTCCAGGTGCTCTGCCTTCGAGGGCAGAGGCACTGGATAGCTATATGTGCTTTCTGCTGCTCTGTTTTTGTTTCCTGTTCTCTGTACCTGCAACAGAAAAGAAAGAATGATTAGAACGAGGAAATCGTGCCGTTCCTTCCCCGACAACGGCGCCAAAATTTGATTGAGATTTTATAGATTGAAATAGAGTTCAGAATTCTTAGTCTCAATGCGAATCCGCTGTAGCAAGGGCTCAAGCGGGTCGTGATCCTCAGGGAAGGATGCGATGCAAGCTTTTCGACTCGATTCCTCTGTATCTTCAAAAATAGGAGAGAAGAGATTAGATCTTGATATGTATGATGTAAAAGATGTGGTTTTGCTGATTTTCTACCACAACCCTATTGCAAATTAAAGAGCTTGATCTTCATCTTAAGATTGATATGATTCACCCTAGGTTATTACAAATATATCAAGCAAGAAAAATTAATACACGATTCTAACTAAGTTGCATTATTCAAAAACCAACTATGGTTCATCCTAACATCTAGGTACAGCCTAATAGAAGACTAATCTCAAATTTATGCTGTCCTAGTTCTTAAGTTTGAAGTCATGAAAAGTTCTTTTAACATGCAACCTAGATTAAGAATTTTAAGTATTTTTTAATCTTCTAGAATTAGTTGCCTTTAAACCTAGGGTTTCTAGAGATGTTCATTAATCAGATCAAGTTTTAATTGCTCTAGGGTTGCTTTAAGAATCTCAGCAAACCACTAAGAGGATTAGTTCTTCATCATTATTTTTTTTCTTTTCAAATTATTTATATTTTTTTTTATTTTTTATTAATGAGAAAGATTGCAAAATAAAGAAAAAGAAAGCAAGAAGAGATCACAGATTGAAAATCAAAGAGATCACAAAAAGAAATAAAATTTGCAGAAATTAAAAGAGAACAAAAGAGTGACCTTTATTTCAGATGAATCTCCGGTTACACAATCGTCTCCTTCTTCTCCACAACGAGCATGAAATAAAAATTACAACTTTAAATAAAAGTGGCTAAAGAAAACCCTAATCGTCTCTGGATCCCCTCTCTGCTGCGCCTGCAGAGATATTTATAGTGCAGAATGTAGAGGAGTCCCGGATGAAGTCGCTAACGAAATCTGGTAGCCTGACTCATCCACTTTGCCGCAAAAACCCAAGTTTTGCCGCGGATTTGCGGCAATTTAGTGACGTCTGGCCACGTGCTTTGGTGCGTGGCCTCTCCTGGTCCGTCCATGTGGGCTTTTGCTTCTGGAAGTGTGATCCTGGCTCTCTATCTTGGGATTTCGAGATAACTTAGTAATCAAGTTACCTTGATCTCAAATATCCCAAATCTTCTATCCACGAATTTTGGGCTTTTATCCTCATCGTGCAAGTGTTTAGGGTTGGGTAGAAGTCTATCCTTCCCTCATCTTTGATATTTGCAACTTTAGCCCTTTGTGTATTTGCATTTTGACTTCTTGTGATTGCGCTTTTTCACCTGGGCTTCAAACATGGGCTTGGATCTGGGCTTTTGGGCTCTTTAAGCTTTATTTCTCATTAAAATAATAATTCGAGGCCTGCACACATTAAATAATGAAATATTAATAAATGTGCATTATAATATGAATAAATGTGCAAATGTGATGGTATATATGATGATAATTATGCATTTTTCACTACCTATCACTCATCTTCCGAACCTTCTGAGGAGAGGTCGCGATCTACTTCTAGTTCGTCCAAATCCTCGTCGCAAGTAAAGGGCGACCAAGACCAGGGAAAGGCTCATGGTAAAAGAATGAGTCAATTGGAGCAACGCCTCGAGGCCCTTACCAACCGTAAAGGCCTCCAAGAAGCTGGAGTGGTCCGGCCCTATCCTGCTGAATGGGACTTGGTTCCGTACCCGTCCAAGTTCAAGGCTCCAACCCTTCAAGCATTCGATGGGAAAGGGTCGCCCAACCAACACATCTACTACTTTAAATCCCAACAGGGAATGTAGTAGACAACGATGCCATCTTGGCACGACTGTTCATTGGCACCCTGAAAGGCCTCGCCTTTGAATGGTTTATGAAACTCCCGGAGGGCTCCATCAGGAACTGGGGTGATTTGGAGAAGCTTTTCTTAACGCGCTTCTTCGAGGATGACTCGGAAGTCACAATGCCCACCCTTTTGGCTACCAAACAGCGAAAGGGAGAGTCCGTCAAATCTTTCGTGGAAAGATTTCGGAATGTGGCACTCCGATGTCCGAGCGGCATGACCCAGGTCACCCTGGTGGAAACATGCCGCCACAATCTCCAAACCTCACTCCTTGCTCAAATAGGAGTTGCTGAAAGCCGCACCTGGAAGCAGCTGGTCCAACAAGGTGAACAGGCTGAGGAGATTGTTGCCCGCGTCAGGGCAGAAGAACGGAAGCCACGACCAGAGAGGTCAACCAGGCGCGCGCCAGACACATCCCTCCAGACAAAGCGGAAGGATAATTTGGCAATAGAGACCAAATCTCCCGCCAAACCTCAACCGGTCAAGGCGAGTGGCTCTTTAAGTCAGCCACGCGCCAACAAGCAGTATTCTTTCAAGGAGGAACATGTCGATTCGCTCTTTAAACTACTCAACAAGAGCAATAGACTGAAGCTCCCTGAAGCCAGGCGCCCTGGAGAAGTCGGTAAAACCGATAATCCCAATTATTGCTTATACCACAGAATGTTGGGACACCCCACCAAAAGCTGCTACGTCTTCAAGGATATCCTTCAGGCTCTAATTGACGCGGAGGTATTAAAACTCCGACCAGAGCAGAAGAAGGTGACGGCTAACATGACGTCAGTTCTCCAGTTCGAAAGACAACCCTCAACGCCTTCGGGGGTGGTCCCTGTTCCGAAAGGAGAGCTAAGAGTGGTCAACACGGATCCTCACCAGCAACAAAAGAAGGGCCTAGTACCCGTCCCTACACCTCGAGGGGAAATCATGTGGGTCCACCCTGACCTTGTTGACGCCCAGCAATGGACTACTGTAACTAATAAGAAGTCCAAGGGCAAGGCAAAGGCGTCATCCTGCAATGTGGTGTGTGCCTCTTTTCGAGAAGCGGATACCGATATTCCTTCGCTAACCGACTCGGAAGAGGAGACAATAGTTCTGGCCGCAGAACCCGGTCGGCTAGTGGCAGAAACCCGCTCAGGACAGCCCTACTTGAAGCAGTATGGCGAAACGGCGGCAACCCCTCCACAACCAGCTGCAGAGCCAACCAAGCCCTCCACAAAACAACCAGTGGAGAAACAGAAGGAGACTCAATTTTCTCGAGTCCTTCAAAAGGGCATCGCGGAAGGATCTACGGCGCCTTACCGCTTTGATGCCTGGCTCAATTGGCCAACATCCCGGCACAGATTACCTTGTATGAGCTTCTTAGGCTGTCAAAGTCAACCAGAGAAGCTCTACAAGAGGCTCTGGCAAACGCTGAGGTCTTCATGACCCAGGTGCCAAAGGAGGAAGATGTAGAGAATTGTCTCCACACCTCCCAGAATGCCCCCTGCATCACCTTCACGGCAGAGGATATGCAGGTTAAAGGGAAGCATGATCGACCCCTGTACTTCACAGGGTATATTGGATCATCTGAAGTAAACCGCATTCAGGTAGATCCAGGGTCCGCGTTGAGCATCATGCCTCGCCGGGTCATGCAACATCTGGGCATTCCTACTCATCATTTGAGCCCTACCCAGACAACTATCTACGGGTTCAATGCCAACAGGACCCGTCCGATGGGGAAGATTAAGCTCAAATGCCAGATTGGAAGTTTAAAGTCAGAAGTAACATGCTACATCATTGATGCCGACACTTCCTACAACCTATTGCTGGGACGGCCGTGGATTCACCGCAACTCCATCGTTCCCTCTACTCTCCATCAAGTCATGAAATACATTGACGAGAATGGAAAGGTGCATACGTTGATTGCCGAAAGGCATCCATTCAAAGGGGTCGAGAATTATTTCACAGACTCCTTACTGTACCAAGATCCTGGGGAGACGGATGAAGTCCCGCCACCGGAAGAACCAGACTCTGGCAATGAAGCCGATACTGAGCTGGAGGAAGATGAGTGTGTGTGGGAGCTAGATCCACCTGTAAAGAGCATTGATAAGCTCGATGTTGATAATACCACCGACGATGTAGGCGGTTGGTACATTAATGAAGAATTAGATTTAGCGTATTTTTCTGTGTGTGCTTCTGATTCAATACCGTCAGATACTAGCACTGATGTAGATGATGACCTCTGATCGGCAATGGATGCTTTGACGTCGTTGCATGTACCAGTAAAATCATCCTTCGGGACATACCAAGATAATGGTAATGCGCAAGAATCTATATTTATGGTTCCAGCCAGATGGAAAGGCCAAAAACCAATTCTTTTTGGGCGAATCTCGTCTGAACCAACGCCCCACGAAGAATCGGAAGGCGAGGAGGAATCCCCCCAGTTCGGTCATTATGAACCAAAAGCGCTCAAAATGATGAAGTGCATGGGGTACGATCTAACCAACAGACCCGGGTTGAACTTCGGCAAAGGAAGGAGAACGCTACTTCGATCCTTTGTGCCGAAAGGGAAAGCCCCCGATTATTATCATTGGACACGCCGGGGGTTGGGCTATGTATCGACTCCGATCCCATCAGCCTCTGATTCTGGAGGGCCATCAAGTCATAATTACTCTTCAGACACGTCATCGTGGGAGTCGGATGTCAGTGTCGGCAACATCTTCAGAGAACTTTCAGTGAACATGATTTCAACAAGCCACCTGGAAGACGGAGGTGAAGAAATGATCCAATCTGATACAGATCCTTGGATCAAACATTTAAATACTCTTTGGGATACCCGCTTTGAACAGCGCGAGCCACCCACAGAAGACAAGGTTGTTCAAATCAATCTAGGAGATGAGGCTAATCCTAAGCCCATCTTTATAAGCGAAGGCCTGTCACCTTCGGAGAAGAAGGATCTAATATCTCTTGTACAAGAGTATGTAGACGTCTTCGCCTGAAATTACGAGGACATGCCTAGGCTTGATCCTCAAGTGGCTATGCACCGCCTCAACATCAATCCGGACGCAAAACCTGTCAAACAACAGCAGCGACGGTTCCGTCCAGAGATAATAGAGGCAATTCAATCAAAAGTCAGAAAACTTATTGATTCTGGCTTCATCAGGGAAGAACAACATCCCGACTGGGTAGCCAACATTGTCCCAGTTGCCAAGAAGAACGGGAAGATCCGGATCTGCATCGACTTCCGTGATCTAAACGAGGCTTGCCCCAAAGACGAATTCCCACTGCCAATCACAGATGTCATGATTGACAATACTTGTGGATTCGAACGAATGTCCTTCATGGATGGATTCTCAGGATACAATCAAATTAAAATGTATCCTGATGACGAAAAGCATACCTCCTTCAGGACACCTCTAGGGGTATATTGCTACACCATCATGCCCTTCGGACTGAAGAACGCAGGGGCAACATATCAAAGGGCCATGAATGCCATTTTCCATCAGCAAATACGCAAAACGGTGGAATGTTATGTTGACGATATCGCGGTAAAAAGCCGCACTAAAGATGATCACATAGCTGACCTGAAGGTGATTTTTGACATCATGCGAGCTCATCAGTTGAAGATGAATCCCACCAAGTCCTTCCTGGGGGTGGCCAGTGGCAAATTCTTAGGATTTGTTGTAACCTCCACGGGAATTCATCTGGACCCGGAAAAGGTTCGCGCTATCCAGGAGATGCAACCTCCGAGAAATCTCAAGGAACTCAGGGGATTGCAAGGACGATTGGCGTACATCCGTAGGTTCATCTCAAACCTCTCCGAAAGATGCCAATCCTTCACTAAGCTAATGAAGAAGGGTGTCTCATTCATTTGGGACGACGCTTGTCAACAAGCATTTGAGGAAATCAAGCAATACCTTACCCAACCACCAGTCCTTGCAGCTCCGATATCCGGAAAACCTTTCCTGGTATACGTCCGGGCAATGGATCATTCTTTGGGAGCCCTACTAGCTCAGCATGATGATCAAGGATGAGAGCAAGCGATCTACTATTTGAGTAGAACAATGATCGGAGCCGAACATCGGTATAACCCGATCGAAAAGGAATGTTTGGCACTGGTGTTCGCCATTCAGAAAATGCGACACTACCTGGCGGGCCAAACCATAAATGTCATATCAAAAGTCAACCCCTTGAGGTTACTCATGACAAAACCTTCATCGCTAAATGGACGACTGGCAAAATGGGCCATATTGTTATCTCAATATGAAATGCACTTTTTACCATAGAAGACCATTAAAGGACAAGCGGTGGCGGATTTTCTGGCTGAGCATCCAGATCCGAGGGCAACCAAACTTTACGACGATCTCCCAGATGAGGTCGCTGAAGCCTGCCTAACTCAGACATCGTTCGAAAGTCAAGTGTGGCATCTCTTCTTTGATGGTGCATCCAGAACAAGCCTAAAAGGACACATTGTAGCGGGAGTAGGAGTAGTACTCGTCTCACCATACAACTATGTGATTCCTCGAGCTGTCTCGCTAACTGAGCCTTGCTCCAACAATGTAGCAGAATACAACGCTCTTTTGATTGGGATGCAGCTCGCCGATGAGATTGGCGTTAAAAATCTCGAGGCATACGGTGACTCCAAACTCATTGTTAGCCAAGTTCGCAAGGAGTACGAAGTCAGACATGAAGACCTAGTACCCTACTACAACGCAACTATCCACATGGCCGAGAGGTTTACAAACTTCTACATTGACCATGTACCGCGCAGGCAAAATGCGCATGCAGATGCACTGGCGTCCCTCGCGGCCTCCTTAGCTCTTCCAGCTGGAGCAATGGAGAAAGCATTCGTCTACAGCCACGACCTGTATTGCCCGAGAACTGCCCTCGAAGACTATCAGGGGTCAAAGGGAGAGTGTCAAGGCAAAGAAGCGCTGGAATTGTCAACCGGGCCAGAGCTTAAAGACTGGCGATTCCCCTATATCGACTATGTCTTGTACGACATCCTGCCTGAGGATGCCAAGGAAGCGGCTGCCATTCGAAGGAAAGCCCCTAAATTTTACTACAATGCGATTACACAAACATTATATCGTCGATCGCATGACGGGATCTTGCTCCGGTGCCTCTCACCAAAGGAGGCTCAAGAGGTATTGAAAGAAGCCCACGACGGCATGTGTGGAGCTCACCAACTCGGCCCAAAATTGGCACATCGACTCCAAAGGTTGGGTTACTATTGGCCCAAGATGATTGCCGACGCCGTCACTTATGCTAAAAGATGTCACGCTTGCCAAGTGCATGGCGATTTCATCCATCAAGCACCAGAGTACCTCCATTCTACGACCTCTACCTGGCCATTTGAAATGTGGGGGATGGATGTAGTTGGCCCTATCAGCCCACCATCATCAAAGGACATCGGTTCATTTTGGCAATAACCGACTACTTCTCTAAATGGGCCGAGGCCATCCCTTTGAAGGAGGTAAAATCGTCTAACGTGATCAAGTTCGTGAAACATCATGTTATTTACCGTTTCGGTGTACCTCGGTGAATTGTCCATGACAATGGACCCCAGTTCATCAGCCAGGCGTTCCAGAGATTCTGCGCTAAGTTCAGAATCCAGAGTGTGTCCTCGACGGCATACTATCCTGCCGCTAACGGCCTCGCAGAAGCTTTCAACAAGACTATTGGCAAGCTTCTCAAGAAATTCGTCTCAAAAAGTCAACGAGACTGGGACGATAAGCTAGGTGAATGCTTATGGGCCTATCGCACAACTGTGCGAACCCCAACTAAAGCCACGCCATTTTCTTTGGTATATGGGTGTGAAGCCGTGCTTCCACTGGAAATCCAATCTCTACGCGTCGCCTTGACAGCGGAGATGACAACAGAGGAGAAGCATCGACAGCGACTCCAAGAATTGGAGGCCTTAGACGATAAGCGTTTGCAGGCCCAACAACAAATCGAGCTTTACCAAGCTCGAATTACCAAAGCCTTCAACAAAAAAGTTAAAGTGCGAACTTTCAATAAAGGCGATCTTGTCTTAGCCGTCAGAAGACCCATGGTGATGACGCACAAGACAAAGAAAAATTTCAACCCAAATGGGAAGGACCGTTTGTGGTAGAGTCAGTCTACTCGAATGGATCATATCGCCTCATAACCTCAAATGGCGATACACTCATGATGCCTATCAATGGCAGGTTCTTGAAGAAATACTATCCTTAAATGGTACTCTTCCGCTGATCAAGTTCAAAATTACACCTCTGATCAAAACAAGAAGAGTTTCTTCATTAATATCCAACGCCTCCGACGGCTAGGGATAGAGGAAAATGTTGGCTTCTAAGCCCAACATAAGTCTTCGACAACTCATCATGCTGAGGGGAATAGCATGGCTAGCCCAACTCAAACGGTAGTTGGTAAAGGCATATCAAACCCGTTGATAGCCGAGGGTTTGCTAAAAATCCTAAGTGGACTCAACTCCACTCTCCCCTCCAAAATCCCTTACCAATTCTCATCCACAGAATGGTAGGTCTACAAAATACAGTTGTTGCCAAGTTAACACTATACCTCTGGCACTTCAAACTCCACCTGTCCATTCTTATCAATAGAACGACAGGTCCTCAAATTGCTCATATCGCAAATCAAGTTTCTGTCAAGTTAATATCACACTCTGACAAATTACTGTTAAGTTAACATTATATTTCTAAACAGTACATCAAGTTTCTGCCAAGTTTAATACCACACCTCTGACAGTCACTTTCCTTCAGACTTCCGTGTTGAAGCTGAAACGAATGATGCTAAGTTAACATTACACCTCTTGCATCTAAGTCATTGCTAAGTTCAACAATACACCTATGGCCATGACTTTTCCTCGACTTCCTTATCCAAGCCGAGATGACCAATGCTAAGTTCCACATTACACCTCTAGCATTACCCTCACTGTCAAGTTAAACATCACACCTATGTCAGTGACACTCTCAGTTTTCCCAAACGAAAGCTGAAATGCTTCTGAGTCAAGTTAATATCACACCTCTGATTCACATTCTTGTCGAGTTAACATCACACTTCTGGCAAGACAACTTTCAACCCGTTAAGTTAATATCACACCTCTAACGGTAAAGATTTTCCTAGATTCCCTGCGAGTCTAGTCTCACTTGTTATTCCCTTCAACAGAATAACAAGTCTACCTAAACACATTGTTAGGTTAATACTACACCATTAATAGTGTTTTCCTTCAAATCCCTAGCTGAGCTTAATCAAGTGAATCCTAAACCTTGATAAAGGCCCATTTTCACTGGGGGTACGAGTTTCACTTGTCATTCTCCTTTATAGATTGACAGGTCCACCAAACATTATTTCATCTCTGTCAAGTTAATATTACATCTCTGACAGTATTGTGAATGTTCCTGAAATAGGATCTTTCCCTACAAAATTTGACTTATTAAGATTATCATCATAATTTTGACGAAGTCAAAGATCTTCTGCTTCTATGCGTCTGACTGAAGACAAAAGGTTCAAGACAATAGAATGAGGCAGAAAGAAAAATGTCACTTTTATTTATATCCAGGCATATGAAAGTGATACAAAATGCTCTCTTATACAATAAGATTGAGTGTTACAATTAAGGAGTACAAAGAAGTCCCTCTCTCTCTCTCAGAGGCCGTACTCACTCCTTGAAGCCGCATCTGATTCCAAGTGCACGATGTTTGGAAAAGCGCCAAACTGTGGTGACAATAGAAGCTGACCGCACCACGATGCATGATGTAAACATCGAAAGAGCCCTAGCTGACTAAGCTAAGAACAATGGTGTTCTTGAGGTCCGGTGGCAGCAGAAAGCCCTGCAACCCTTCATTCATGAGCATCTCTTTCGCCAGAAGGCCATCCAACAAATATGGAGTGTCCTCGATGTCACTTCTGGGGTGAGAGAGGAAGGGGATGCTATCTTCCACTATATCCACCGTAACCCCCTCGCCGCCATACCCACTGTGACCGTGACCAGCCCGCAAGCATGACGGGTGTGTCACGTTCAAAGAGATCTTGACGAGGGTTAAGTCCCCGTCAGGGATCGTGATTTCTTCCCTTGTGGACGACGGAGACTATGATTTCTTCCCTTGTGGACGAACATCGAACAAGTTCGCTGGCCGATATATTCTCCCACGGGCCCAGCGAACGAGAAAAAGGACGATCAAGCCTACCTGCAAGGAATAAACAAAGGAATCAGAACATCTGGAACTTAGTACACTTCAACAGAGAAAACTAAGTGACAGACGCAGTTATTGCCGAAGACTACAGACGCGGGAATGACCCACGCAGTGAGCCAAAACTTCCGCGGTGGCAGAAACAGACGCGAGTTAAAACTGTGATACACGCAGGGTTCAAACGCAGTCCAATTTTCTGCATCTGCGTCTAACACACCAGGCGCGAAAAGACTCAGACGCCGAAAAAATTGCCATCTCCCTGTTGAATGAACAGGAGTTGCAAGATTCGGGTCTGAAACCTTCAACCCGAGTTGGAATTCATCCAAGTCAGTGGCCTTGAAACGCGAGCTTCATGAGCAAAGCCAGCGCCAAGTGCCAAAGACTTCTGTACTCGCGTCCAGAGAAGTTCAAGTCGACGGCGCAAATTCCAAAAAAAAAAGGAATGCACCAACTAAGACTTCATCCAGATGGTGATATCTCTTTAAGAGATGCCAAGGTGCAAGCCTGGGTGGATTAAAAATATCATGGCAAGTCAGGACGGCATACCCGTAAAGGCCTCTATCAAGAGTTGAACTCTCTGCATTAAAACGTGGACATGAAAGATGATAAAAGAAATGCTTTCTCCTGAAGAGACCAAACAGAAGCATGAAAGCTCTGGGTCATTTTTATCCACAGAGTCACCTCCATCCATGGAGACAGACCCCTGTTAGAAACTCTGAAGAAGGCGGAATTTCTCAGAGCAAATCAAAAGAAAACCGTCTAAGTTTGGGTTGTTAAAGGGGGAGAGGGTGAGCCCTATTTATAGGCAGCCCCTGATAACTGCCATTAATGGTTCCCGTCGGCCTTAATGACCGCACGACCGTCAAAGCCCAATAGGAGTCTGACGCGTGGAACGTTGCTTCAGGAAGCGTCGCAGACGCTGTTCTCAAACCGCCAGCGTCGGTTTTGCATTAAAAGGCATTAACGCCCGAGTCCAATGAGGAACCAACGCGTGGACAACTGCTTCGGGAAACAACGGACGACCCAGTTTCCCAATCGTCAGTGAAGACTTCAAAGATCTCATGAAATCTTTAAGTCAGGCCGCATTTAACGCCTGGGAAGTTACATCAAGACGCAGATGAGAATGCCGCGTCCAGGAATCCGCGTCCCCTTTTTCAAACTGAATGACGTCCACCTGCATTCCAGAGGAATGTCCGCGTGACCCAAAGTTGCGTCCCTTCAGCAAACGGGGCCCCAGTGGGAAAGCACATAAAGCTGCGTCTTAAGGCTTATGACTTCAGCAGAAAAAGCCCATCGCCTTTACAAGCATCTTGGAGCTGCGTCTACAGCGCCACGTCCCTGACTGCGTTAATGTTAAGGGGCGTAAGACCTCATTATCCTGAACTCTGCATCTGGATAGAGTTAAGGATTGCAGCCAATGAACCTCACTCAAAGCCGCGTCCTCCGCGTCTGCTTGAACCACGTCTTCATTAGCAGGACAGATTCGCATTAATTAAACCCGCGTTTCTCTCTGTGAATTGACGCCGCGTCTCATCAAAAGGACTTAGTTCTGCCTAAGTTCCTATGAACTGATGACCGCGTCTCTCTCTGTGAATCAATGCCGCGTCTCATCAAGAAGACTTGAGTCAACGCCGCGTTTCATTAAAAGAAGTTGAATTCATCTACAGCAAGGCAATAAAGATGGAACAAGAACTTCAAAGACTTTTACTATTCAAAAAAAATGGTAAAAGCAAGTACAAACACTCTTGGTGAATAGAGTGTCCTTTTTCTTTACAAAAAAAGAAGAAGGCTACAAGTCCTGGTTCGCCAAGGAACGGATTTGCTCTCTAAGGCGATGTATCTTATGTTGACGCGCCTTCTCAGCCTCCATGAGAGCTTGGGCCCGCAGATCCTCCTCAGATAAAAATCCCTGCGCTTGTACTCGGAGGGATTCCAACTCGGATGAACGAACAGAGAGGTTTGCTTCAACTTGCGCCTTGGCAGCCTCTAACTCCGCTAGCCTCTTTTCAGAGGTAGCAAGCTTCTGTTCGTTAAAAGCAATCATGGCCTCAGCCCTGGTTATAGCAGCCCGAGAGTCAAGGATAGCCTGCTTTGCAGCCTGTATGATCATGACAGATTCCTTGGACTCGACCGCTAGCCGTTGATGATCAGCCTGGAAACCTTCAAGAAGACGGGTGTTATCGATTATCTTCTCCTCCACCTCCCTTCGCTCCTGCTCTTGAGCAGCAAGGAGCCTATTTAGAGTTTCCTGGGCTTCGTGGAATGAGCTGGCATCCTCCAGGGATCGAAGCTCTCTCAGGTCTTGTCCCAGCTGCTCCACCACCAGCAGACACGCCTGGGCTAGCGAAGGGCCTCCGGCCAACTTGATGTTCTCGGCCAAGTTTCCGAGAACATCCGGGCGAATTCAAAGGAGCTACCCCCAGACAGGATGAAATCGATGCATGATCGCATCGAGTCAAAGAACTGCTGCACCGTCTTGCGTGTCAGGAACTCCATAGTATTATCGCCCGAGGTGCTCCCCGACCCCCTTTCTATCACGGGGTGAGGGATGTAAACCGGCTCTTCTCGCGCAGGAGTCGGGCTGACCACCGGTACGACAGGAGCAAGAGTAGCCACTAGCGCTTCTGGGGGTGTTACCTCTGCAGGAACCTCCACAGCTGATGACAGAGTGGTGAGCTCGACCTCCTCAGAAACCTCGGCCGAGGCTTGAACTGTGTGGCCTTCCGGAGGGGCACTGACCGTCAGGCTCTCCACCTGAGCCCCCCCAGTTCTCTCTGCAAATTATCTCAACATTAGCTACAATGGTGAAAAGAGAAACATCCAAGACATCAAAACTTCCTTACCAAGTTGGAGGTCCAGAGATGTCGAATTCTTGGGCGAATCCTGCAGAGTAGAAGTCTCCCTGGCTTCAGTGGTTGCCTCCTCGTCCTGCAGAGTGGGAATCTCCCCGATTTCAGTAGTTGCCTTCTCTGGAGGCATCTCGACGGCTGGAGTCTCAACTCCCTCCAGTTGGGTCAACTCTTGCACCATCTCCTCGTTATGCGAGGAGGTTGCAGCCTCAATATCCTCGGCCAACCCTGCAGCATAAAAGGAGAATGTTAAAACCTCCTCTTCAAAATGAAAAGAGAAATTAATTCAGAAGGTGAAAAAAGTACCTTCAGCGGGAATAACTGCCGCCAATGGTGATGCCGTCAACGGCTCGCACCCATGTATTTCCTCCTCCGAGATGTGTGAGAATTTACTCGGATCAGGAGGAGCGGGTTCGTCACCATAGTCGACCTCATCCTCAAAATCGCTTCCCTCTGCGGATAAGGAAGACGACAGTTCAACGCGAGAGGCCTCGGTAGCAGGAGCCTTCCCACCAATTACCCCAGTGGTAGGGCTGGGGTCAACTGTCCGAGGACTGGAGATGAACACACTTGGAGACCCAGGTTACTGTACCTCATCTTTTCTTTCGCGAGCTGAGGAAAACCCGGGCTGAGCTGAGACCCCCGGAATCTCAACATCACCTCCGCTCATGATATCGACTTCGAACTGCTCGGCCTCGTCAGCGGCGGTGGGTTTGTCGGTAGGCTCCGCTTCCTCTACAGTCCTGGGGCCCCTGCTATGCAACCTGCGGGCATGGACTAAGGGGGCATCATCCTCGTCCGCCTCTTCTTCCCTTGGTTCCTCAACACCAGCAGGGATGTCTTCGGATAGAGAAACTTCGGCCGTCAAGTCTCTCCAGACCTTCTTTGGGGCAGGGTCAGCAGTGGAAGTAGAGCCTCGAGCACGGTTACTCACTGCTTGTCGAGCCTTTGTTGCTCGTGGCTCCTCCCTCGACCCTCTCCCGACTTCCCTCAGAGCCTTCAGATACTGCTCGACGCCTCGCGAGCGTTTACCGGACCCCGACCTTGCTTCGAAATTTGCATTGATACTCTCAATGCATGAATACTCTGGAACAAAGTATGGTGTCTGGTTGGCCTGGAAGTACCAAGTACAGAAGCTGAAGCTGGTACGGCCCTTTGGCTCCTTGAGAGGTAGACGGAAAGTTGCTTCCGTCCCTCCGGCCACGCTATAGTACCAAGCCCGAGCACCTTTGAACAAGTTCCCACTGAAGGCGAGTCGAGCATTGGGGTTGCCGACGTAGAGTTGATCATAGCCGAACTGTCGGGCGAAGCGATTCGGCATATATGGCTCGATCGTGCATGAGGTACCTTACCGAAAAAGCACATACCCTGGCCGGATGTTAACCAACCACCAGAAAATCCCCATTGATAGCCTAGTGAAATCATTTTGGCATGCGGAGTCGGTAAATAGTTCCCCGAAAGATGCACCAGGAATCTCAGGGAAGCGAACGGAACTCAACCGGAAAATCACCCTCCACTTTCATGAATGCGTTGAGGAAAGTGGTGCCAAGATTTGGTGTTTCTCCAACCGGGGGCTCAGCCCTGAGCGACCCGGGGAACAGGCCGAGAACCGCCCTATCATGACTATCATGACGGTATACCCTTTTGGAGCCTAAGTCACCGAGAGTGATCTCAGGGACATATCGGGAAAGGTCCCATTTCATCTTCCGAGGGACGGACATGTGCTGGAGATAAGACAGCGGGTACATCCTCTCCATGTTCGGAAGAAAAAATCTTCTATCCCCTATCTGGCGGAGCCATTTATAATCTCCGTCATACATGGAATAGCCACCATCGCCGATATGGTCTCCAAAGAAGAAGGCAGGCTTCTCCAGCGGAACGCGAGCATCCGTTGTGAATGCTGCATCAGTCATAAGCTCCCGAAAAGTTGTCATGTCAACATTGGAGAGCCTTTTCTTGCGCTCCTGCGACCTGTCAGCAGTCACAGGTACAGTCCTTTGCAGCACAAAGGTCAAATCACGGTCAGCACCACCTACGTGCCCAAAGTGGCGCTTCTTGGAGAGTGGAGCAGAAGAGTGTGGTACTGCAAAAGAAAAGGACACTTGATCAGACATCTTATCAAAAAAAAAAGGTGTTAAGTGTCTATAGTCCAGACACAGAAAAGATACTGGACGCAGAAATTATCAAAATTCGCGTCTAGACTTGAGAATCCGCGCAGAAGAGACACTGGACGCAGGAATTATCAAAATCCGCGTCCAGACCTGCAAATCCGCGTCCAGATGTGAGGCCCGCAGGATCAAGCCCGCGTTTTGAAAATCAAGACTTATGAAAAATCTCTAAGTACTTGGGCTCAGGTGCCAGATTCATAAAAAAATCAGCACCTGATGTCATAGAACGCAAGGATCAAGTCCGCGTCCGAACCCTTCACAATTAGAAATATTCTAAGTGAAGAATCCGAACTGCAGGGCTCACTGGCACCGGGTCATCAAACCCGCGCCTTGGTTATCAACTCAAAGACCGCGTCTGAGACCGCGTCTGAGAATCAAACACGGTTTATATTCTGTGTTGACGGTTCTCCTCCAAAAAAAAAAGAGAGATTTTTTTTTGAGGGGTTCCATGAACTTCCATTAATGGTGAAGGTTAAGCCTAAATGGCATTATACCTGAGAAAAGGACTTCCTGCGCAGAGGAACCGCCCCTCTGGGCCTCGGCGACGGCCGCTTTTGAAGATGATGCGGTGGGTTTAGCTTTGGGTGCCATCGTTAATCAAAAATCCGATGATGAACGATGAAGAAATAGAAAGAGAAAGAGAAGACTCCTTTTTCTCAAAGAACCCTAACAGATGCGCTCGGAGAAGACGAGCATATCTCTCTGACTGTTGCCATTTATAGGCACAAAGATTTGCAAAGATACGCGACGCGTGGCTCGATTAGCTCTACAGCGAGTCATCGCTTGACGCGTGGAACAGATCATTTAATGAACCGGGAAGTCCGCGCGCCAAAAGGTGATGTCCCGACGGTTCCCCAGAACAAGTGGCGGTGCACTCATGACATGGCACGGATTCGCACCAAACAGGCGCATCTCTCCAAAGTTCGCGTCCTTCCAATCCGGCCTAGCATCGCGTCTGCCCAATGGAATACCAGTCGCGTTTTCCATTTTCAAAAGGCGCACCCCATGAAAGTCGCGTCTGTAAAGCAGTACCATCTCTGCTCTTCAAAAAGAGCTGGCGTTCAGTCCTTGCTTCTGCAAATCAGTTTCAACAGTACACTGGCACAAGCAAACGATCGTCCACTCTTGGCTTAAAACGCGTCCATGACAGACTAAAACCAATCGGAGAGGTTTAGACTGTGTATCTAGACACTCAACACGATCAACTCTGGTGGCCTCAAAGAGTTTCAACAGTACACTCACGAAGACCAACTCCAGATAAGATCAAACCCGGAGCATTAACAGTCCAGTCATAGAGGTGAATTCAGCTAGAGTCCAAAGTATTTCGAAATCCGTCCCAGTTAACTGCGGAATATCGAAAACTTTGGAGGGGGTTCTATAGGCTGTCAAAAAAATCACTAAAAGACAAGCCATTAAAAAGCAGAACCTCAGCATCAAGGCGCGAGGGCCCAAAGCCCGCGTCACAGTATCAAGACGCGTAGGCTCGACACCCGCGTCTCAAGTTCAAGGCGCGTAGGCTCGACACCCGCGTCTCAAGTTCAAGGCGTGTGGGCTCGACACCCGCGTCTCAAGTTCAAGGCGCGTGGGCTCGACACCCGCGTCCCGGCATCAAGGCGTGTGGGCTCGACACCCGCGTCCCGGCATCAAGGCGCGTGGGCTCGACACCCGCGTCTCAGCATCAAGACGCGTGGGCTCGAAACCCGCGCCTCGATTATAACCGCCCTGGTTATGGGGCCAGTCGCCGCCCACATAGCGGGGAGGTCAGCCCCTCATTGTAGAGCACTTTTAGGGGGCACGTTCACCCCTGGAGCCTCTATAAATAGCCCCGTCGCTATGAAGAAGGGGTCGATTTTTCAGAGGAGAAAAAGAAGGTCGGATTTTCGGAGGAGGAGAAAAGAGCTCTGAGAGAAAAGAAAGAGAGTAATGCCCTTCAGAGAACTTGCTGCGCTCAAGTTGTCCTTTGCCTACCTTCTCTTTGAGAGTTTTGGTAGACAGAGCTGAGTTACTCCTTCTACCAGCCAAAGAGAAGACCCCTGACGATCCCGACGGTCATCCGGTCAACGGAGAACAAGATTCACTCTCCACCGCCACTTGAAGAACCCAGCACTAAACAAAGGGGAGATTCAAGACTCAACATCTTCCCTCCCTTGTAGTCGGAGCAGTAGTCCGTTGTAATCTTTCAACTGATTCAAGAAAACTTTACTTCGAATTCTTCTACTCCGTACCAAACACTCGCGCATGCGCTGTAAAATATAATAAAATATAAATAAATATATATTTAATTTTTTAGAGAGAGAAAGAGAGAGGAGAGAGAGAAGAGAAAGAAAGAAAGATTTAGAGAGAAAAGTCTAGAGAGAAAGAGGGAGTTAGAGAGAGAATAGAGAGAAAGAGAGAACTAGAGAGATAGAGATGAGAAAGAAAGAGAGCTAGAAAGAGAGAAAGAGAGCTACAAAGATAGAGAGAGATACGACAGAGAGATAGAGGGAGAGAGAACTGGAGAGATGAGAGAGAGGGAGATGAGAGAGAGGGCCGGGGCTGCTCACACAACCCCTTATCAAGGAGGGCCCATGGCTCCCCGTGAGCCCAGGGGGCTTGGCCGGCTCTCTGTCGGCCAGGGAGTTGGCGGGCAGCGGCTTTGGCCGCCGGCGACGCCTAACAGAGGAGGAGAAAAGAGAGAGAAAGGAAAGAAGAGAAAGAAAAAGAAAGAAGAAGAAAAGGAAGAAGAAAAGGAAAAGAAAAAGAAAGGAAGAAGGAAAAGAAAAGAGGAGGAGGAGGGGGCTCGATGGAGTTGGCCGCTGGCCTGGGGTCACCGGCGAGGATCCGGTTGGCACCGGTGGTGGTGGCCGTCGCCGAATCTTGAGGGGAGTAAGAAAGAGAGGTAGATTAGAGAGGGGAAAAATAAAATTAGAGTAAGAGAGAGTGAGATTGGGTGGAGAATTTAAGGAAAAAAAGAATAAGAGAGGAAGAATTTGGGAGAGAAATGGAGGAGATGGCGGGCTTGCTATCGTTGGCTGCGTTTTCTGGCCAGGGGAAGAAGAGAAGAAGGAGAAAAGAAAAGAAAGGAGAAGAAAGAAAAGGAAGAGAAGAAAAGGAAAAAAGGAGAAAGAAAAGGAAAAGGGAAAAGGAATTGTTGGGAGGGGGATGTGATGGGGTGCATGCCCCATGTAGGGGGAAGTGGGCGTAGCAGGTGAAGTGATGGGAAAAAGAAGGAAAAGAAAGAAAAGGAAAGATTCTGAAAAATAATAATATTATAATGAAGTCAGAAAATATCAACTGTTTCAGAAAAATCTCCAAAAATACCCAGAGGTAGAAAACATCATTCTGAGAAATAATACGAAATCGGTTTTTAGAAATAAAATCCCATTTTCAAATTAAAAATCTTGAAGTCAACCGTCGATACCGGTCTACACCGGATCGGCCGGATTTTGATAAATTCAGAAAAATCTCAGAAAATATATTAAAGAAGAAAAATATGGTTCTAAGAAGTAATGTGAAAGCGAAATCCAAAAATTCAGTTCCGATCATAAACTAAAAATCCTGGAATCAACTAGCGAAACTGGCTGACACCAAATCCGGTAGAATTTTGATAAATTGAGAAAAATCTCAGAAAAGTATTTAGATAGAAAATATGATTTTAAGATGTGAAAAGCCATTTCTAGAAATTTAGCCCTAATTGTAAATTAAAAATCTGAGAATCGATCAGCGGCACTGGTCGACACCGGTTTTGAAGATTTTCAATTTAATTCAGGAAAATCTCAAAAAATCATAAAAATCTAGAATATTGGAAAACGATGTTTGAAACTAAAATCGATCAAATCTGACTACCAAAAAGATCAAATCAAGCAATATCCTAAGATCAGGTCCCCGGTTCAGACTAGGGCTGACCCCGAGTCCACAAATCCGGTCCAAGGCAAAACGATCGTATAAGTAATTCATAATACAAAATAAATACAGAAAGTAAATCAAAAAATGCGATCGAAAATTTGAATACGCAACTAAGTACGTATTCCGGGAGCGGGGTGTTACATTCCATCCACCTTACAAAAATTGCGTCCTCGTAATTTCGATAAGGGGTAAAATGAACACAAAAGAGACAGGGACGAGAATTATACCAATTAAGATATGAATCACTACAGATAGGGCTCTCAAGTCGACTGAACAATAATCAGAATATAGACATCTTCTGCACTTTCTGCTGTATAAATCTTCGAACGATGTCGAATAATATTGACCTGATAACACTGCTTTGCAATAGAAATCTAGCTGTACTACATACTTAATATCACTCCGAGAATGAGCCAGAATACTGAGAATGAGCCATAATACCGAAAAGAAATGAAACCCTAATAATACTGGGCATAAATAAAGTAGATCGATAGTTTAAGAATTCCGAAGATCAGACATCGATCACTATGAAGAATATAGCCAAGAATAGAGAATAACTGTAGAAAAATCTGAATACTGACTTCTGAAAGATAACCCGATCGTGGATCAATTCTGAGATTACCTGAGCTTTATAGAGTTGGCCGAAGAGATCATATAATAATTTCATTCAGAACTAGTCGCTACCTTTCTAGTTTATCCATATCTTAAGTTGACATAAAGGTTAGAAAAAATCAAAACAGTGGAAAGATGGAAGGGATTATGAATCAAAGGAAGGATGGTTAAGAAAGAATAAATAACTCTGTACTTGTAATTGAATTGTATCTATGCATTCTAGTTGCAAATTTCTTTATCATTTATTTGCCGTCTGGACGTACTGAGAACGTGAGAGCCTAGGCTCTGATACCATCCTATAATGCCCTGATCCCGCAGGTACGGAGACGTTACTGTGACGTATATACGCAGGTCAGAATTACCCTCACGTATATATGCTAAGCATCAGTACATGCAATAATCAGAGTACGGAAGCACATGGTGCATTATACATCCAACATATGAGTACAATTACAAAGTTATCATCAGATGTAACACAATATTATAAGAATATTACATCACTGATAGGCTCAAGTGCGAGAATACAAGAGATGTACAAGTATGAACGTACAAAATGGTGCTCACGAGTTTACAGAAGGAAAACTCGAGAGACACATAGGGGGCTTGAAAGGATAAAGATTCAGACGGTCTGCCGATGATCCACGCTACCGCTGCACCTCTCAGGTCAGCAACTGGGAGAATCCACAAGCTTCAAGCTCCGAGACCTGGACATGAGGATCCAGGGGAGTCAGAACTCCCCGGTGAGTGGTAATGCTAATGCCAAGTGGCATGTGAAGATAAGCACAAGTGTATCGATAAATCTGAATCATAAACATGGATTGAAAATCGTGTCGTGAGCACAAGTATACATGAGCAAGTAGATATATAACAAGTGATATCAAGTATGGAATATCATGGTATAATAAGATAAGAGCAGGAGACTGGTGGAATAGAACACAAGTGATAAAGCAGAATGTAAGCAGCTATAATATAGTTACGATCATAAAACCGGAAATCTGAAGTGAAATCCAATGCAAGCAAACTCGGCAAAGCATACAACGGATACATAATTTGCATCTTTTATCATTATAACTCGTCCGACCCATATATGTGGTATGTGTCTGGGTGTACATCTCAACACACATAGATCCATATATAAGTAAGTCGAGGTTGGTTATTGGAAGTTGATGAAGAACTGATAGCTCGTACTTATAGTAGTTCCCGTCTGCCCGAGACACAGCCATTAGGGGCCTGAAATCCCCCTAACACGAATCCTCAGTTTATTATTCCACCACTATAAGTAAGGCATCATACCAGCATCCATCACTTCCTCCCATTCTCCCATGTAGGTTGTCCTTTTATAGCTTATTAAACATAATTATCAGATTACGGGAATGAGTAGGAACATAACTGATCATAACGAGAATTCATAACAAGCATAACGGGAGTTCATAACAAGAGATCAGGTACTACATTCCCGTAATATGATAATCATGAGTTAAGAGTTAATCATAACAGGTATCAGCTTTTAACAAGTCAGGCAGGTGACGAGTGATAAGTCATGTCATAAAAGGGGACATGTTATAAGAGATAACATAACAGGAGCAGGTATCAAGTAGTAGCGTGTCAGGTGATTAACATATCAGTTGTTAAGTGATATAGGCAGGTGTCAGGCATTAGCGTGAAAATGACAGGTATCAATTAATAGCATATCAAGTGTTAACATATCAAGCATGTACATGACAAGTGATAGAGTAATAGCTGAGCACAATCAAGCGGAGCTGAGCAAGCTGGAGGTATGGACAGCAAACAATATTTAACACTAGAGCGCCTGGCAAGGTTACCGGGACGACTAGGGTTTAAGTGCAAATAGAAAATCTGGCAGCATCTCGCCTAGACGAATCTAGTGGCAAAGCGCTGAGCGCTAAGCATGCCTATTAGGCAGAGTTAAGAGATCTAACGGTCTAAGCGCACTTCTCTTTTGAGATAGTAGGCAAGAGCCCGAAGGCTAAGGTACGCTTG
This sequence comes from Agave tequilana, assembly GCA_038442645.1. NCBI lineage: Eukaryota > Viridiplantae > Streptophyta > Magnoliopsida > Asparagales > Asparagaceae > Agave > Agave tequilana. Next base: position 87,748 of record JAVJIF010002508.1, on the reverse strand, counting down.
GGGTCTAAGCTCACTCTCAGTGGCTACCATGAAACCCATAAGGGTACGGCCTAGAACCATTAGATAGCCAGCTCAGGAGTGGGCAGAAACCCAGAGGTGGTACAAGAATATCTCACAAGATGTTAGTGCCACACAAACAAATACATACAAGCGTGATAATATCTAGACTACCGTGGAGTGGAGAAGCCCTGAGTCTCATAGGCCCGGAGGCCAAGTAGAAAGCCTGAAAGCTGAAAGGGCCCGGAGGCCAAGTAGGGAGCCCGGAGGCTAACGACCACGAAGGGTCGACCACGCTTGATATAAAACAGTAAAGAACATCACAGGCATGGTATATGTGCAAGAAGTAAATTACCCTAGTACAAGCATTCATCACAGAGTAATACATGTACAATCATGAGCACTCGGCCACATACAAATAAAAGGGCACCGCCCAATACAAAATACATAAATCCTAAAACATAGCTAAACGCGTCGAAGCGGGGAGACTCAAAAACAGCGTGGACACTCGCCTAAATCTCTAGAAAAGCCAAAAACTCTAAAATTCTCGGAACTCCTGCACGCGCCATAAAATATAATAAATTATAAATAAATATATATTTAATTTTTTAGAGAGAGAAAGTTAAGAGGAGAGAGAAGAGAGAGAAAGAGTTAGAGAGAAAGAGAGCTTTAGAGAGAAAAGTCTAGAGAAAGAAAGAGGGAGTTAGAGAGAGAATAGAGAGAAAGAAAGAACTAGAGAGAGAAATAGATGAGAGAGAGAGAGCTGAAAAGAGAGAAAGATACGGTAGAGAGAGGGAGAGAGAACTGGAGATATGAGAGAGAGGGAGATAAGAGAGAGGGCCGAGGCTGCACACACAGCCCCTGATCAAGGAGGGCCCATAGCTCCTCGTGGGCCCAGGGGGCCCTGGCCATCCCTCTGCAAGCTAGGGAGTTGGCCGGTGGTGGCCTTGGCTGCCGGCGGCGCCCAACAGAGGAGGAGGAGAAGAGAGAGAAAGGAAAGAAGTGAAAGAAAAAGAAAGAAGACAAAGAAAAGAAAAAGAAAGGAAGAAGAAAAAGAAAAGAGGAGGAGGAGGGGGCTCAACGACAATGGCCGCCGGCCTGGGGTCACCGGCGAGGCTCCAGTTGGTGCCGGTGGCGGTGGCCGTGGCCGGATCTTGGGGGGAGTAAGAGAGAGAGAGAGGTGGATTAGAGAGGGGTAAAATAAAATTAGAGTAAGAGAGAGTGAGATTGGGTGGAGAATTTAAGAAAGAGAGAGAGGGTAAGAATTTGGGAGAGAAATGGAGGAGATGAGGGGCTTGCTGCCGTTGGCTGCGTTTTCTGGCTAGGAGAAGAAGAGAAGAAGGAGAAAAGAAAAGAAAGGAGAAGAAAGAAAAGGAAGAGAAAAGGAAAAAAAGGAGAAACAAAAGAAAAGGTAAAAGGAATTGATCAGAGGGGGATGGGATGGGGTGCAGGCCCCATGTGGGGGTAAGTAGGCGCAGCAGGTGATGTGACGGGGGAAAAGAAGGAAAAGAAAGAAAGAAAAGGAAAGATTCTGAAAAATAATAATATTATTAATAAAGTCGGCAAATATCAACTGTTTCAGAGAAATCTCCAAAAATAGCAAGAGGTAGAAAACACCATCCTAAGAAATAATATGAAATCAGTTTTTAGAAATAAAATCCCATTTTTAAATTAAAAATCTTGAAGTCAACCATCAGTACCAGTTTACACAAGTTCAGCCAGATTTTGATAAATTCAGAAAAATTTCAGAAAATGTATTAAAGAAGAAAATATGATTCTAAGAAGTAATGTGAAAGCAGAATCTAGAAATTCAATTCTGATTGAAAACTAAAAATCTTAGAGTCAATTAGAGAAACTGGCCGACACCATACTGGTGGAATTTTGATAAATTCAGAAAAATCTCAGAAAAATTATTTAGATAGAAAATGCGATTTTAAGAAATAATGTGAAAAGCCATTTCTAGAATTTAACTCTGTTTCTAAATTAAAAATCTGAGAATCGATCAGCGGCGCCAGTCGACGCCGGTTTTGAAGATTTTCAATTTAATTCAAAAAATCTCAAAAAATTATAAAAAATCTAGAATATTGAAAAAACATTGTTTGAAACTAAAATCAGTCAAATTTGACTACCAAAAAGATCAAATTGAGCAATATCCTAAGATCAGGTCCTCGGTTTAGATTAGGGCTGACTCCGAGTCCACAAATCCGGCTCCAAGGCAAAACGATTGTCTAAGTAATTCATAGTACAAAACAAATACAGAAAGTAAATCGAAAAATATGATCAAAAAATCTGAATATGCAACTAAGTACGTATTCTGAGAGCGGGGTGTAACATAAAACGTAACTTAACGTCATCTACACCTAGGTTGGGTATTTTCATCATGAAACATACTCCCTCAAATTCCCTTATAAAAAGGTACGCATCTTTGGATTCAAATCCATGAAACTTGGGAAGAGTTTTGATGTATTATGGTTTCAGCTCAAATTAGTTGTCCCCTACATTGGGGAGTTGAATGCGAGATTGAAGAGAGATCCTAGTAGGATAGAACCTATCCTGCAGTGATGGTGGTTGTGCTATGTGTGGATCGGGTTTATGTTCGGGTGCTAAATTGTTCCTAGTGAGTCTAGATGTGACTGGGTCTCTCGACCAAGCTGACATGCACCGTTAAACAAGCAAGTTCACCCAATCAATCAAGAAAAATATCAAAAATTAAAAATAAAAAAAATCCTAATCTAGGGTAAGCTTGGACCTAGATGACTCTTAACTTTAGATTGTCTTTTGGAGGTATATTGCAGACCTTAATCACAGTTAATCAGCCTGGTAGGTGGCAAGATCGGTGGGAGGTATCCGTCAAAGATGGGCCTAATTATGCCAAGCCACCAACCTTCGGGGTTTCGCCCCTCAATTCCCAACCTAGTCACCGATTTGGTAAGAATTAGTTTCGAACAACTTCCTCCTTTAGTTAATCTCTTAATGAGCCCGAGTTAACCTAAGGCCAACGTCTAGTCAATTTTTAATTTAGGGTTAGGGTTGTGAGTGCAACGAAAATAGTTTGTAGGTCAAGGAAGGGTAATGACGTCCCCACCTTATGTTGTTTATAAGTTTTGCCCTTAAGATGTATTAGTGCACATGTACAAACAAATAGAAAAGAATTCACTCAAAAGTAGTAAATCAGCCAAGGGTGCATTCTAGTCTATATGCAATATGGACGTACCTGTCGCCAGCACTCTTCAATAAAAATTAAAAAATATTTAAATGGACACGTGCCTATGATGCAAGAATCTAATTTTTTTTATGTTAATCAATTAATAGGTTACTGTTAATTAATTAGCAGAATGCAGGGTGATCACAGAGAAAAATTATCAACTACAGAAAATAGTAGTTAGAATTTGCAGCAGACCTGCAACAATTGAAGCACAATGGAACTACTATAGCCGCGAAAATGCGGCTGTTAAGTGTTTCCTCTGGCTCTGCCTTTTAGGGCAGAGGTTGCGATTTGCTAATTTTCCTGAGTTGCAGTAAATTTTCCTATTAGCAGATCCTACAAATAGAAACAGAAAAAAGACAAAATAATTAGTTTTAGAGAATATCTTACCGTTTTCTCCCCGGCAACGACGCATTGATTGAGGTAGAGAAATTGAATTAAAATAAAAAAAGTCAAGGTTAGAAAATTCTTAGTCTCTTCTCAATTGATCTGCGTAGCAAGGGCTAGACGAGTCGATCCACATGAAAATATGCGGTGGAAGCTTTTCGGAATGAATTCTCTAACAAATAGCTTGAAAAAAAGAATATTGATTATAAGAAAAGATTTTAATTAAGCTAAATAGATTATAGTCTACTAATCAGCTACCACAACTAAGTATTATTCTAAGAGGGAAGAACATCATATTGAAGCCATAAAAATCTACCTTAGAGTTTTGATTGAGAATCAAGTAAGATAAGTAAAAATATTGTAAATTCTAATTAGAGTACACTAATTATAATTAAACTTTAGTTCATCTTAGTTTCTAAGCAAAGCGTAAGAAAAGTTTTTTAAACCTAAAAAGATGCTATCAAAGTTTCTAAATATGAACTAAGAATAATCATGAAAAAAGTGCAATCCTAAATTAATTCAACTTAATTAATTATTCATCTTCAAAATTATCAATTCGATCCTAGGGTTTTCTATTAAGTATGAATTTCAATCAGTTCATCTTTTAGACTAAACTTAGTTGATCGAGAGATTAGCAAGCCATCAGTTAATTTAGTTATTCATAATTTTTTTTATTTTAACAAGATTTATTATAAAGAAAGAAAGTTGCATCAACAAGAAAAGAAGAAAATAAAACAAAAGAAACTAAAGCAATAAAAACTAAATTAAAGAATAAGAGAGATGAAAAAATAATGAACCTTTATTAGTGGATGTCACCGGCCAATTATAAGTTCTTTTTCTTCTTCAAAAATCTTCCTTTTCAAATAGAAAACAAAATAATATAAAAAATTCAGAAACTAAAATGGCTAAACAAATAATCCTATACTCAATCTCTGAGATGCCTCTCCTCTGTTGCTATTTAAGGATGTTTATAGGCAAGTTTGAGAAGTAGAGTCTGCCACACAAACCTCTTCAAAAGGGTCGCGAAAACGGCGTTTCTGCGGCAAAAGCGTGGATTCTGGCCACGCTCTTTGGTGTATGGTCTCCTCTGATCCATCCATCTAGTAATCTATCCTCAGGATCTTTAGTTATCTCTAAATTTTGAAATACGACGATCTCTTAGATAACTTAGAGATCAAGTTATCTCTAAATCTGAATTAAATTCATCTTTTCTCCCTTTTATCTTTCTCTTGTGGTGCAAGCAATCAGATTTAAATAGAAGTCCACCTCTATCTTTAATTGGGATGAGAATTCATCTTATTCTATCTTTCTCTTCCTTTAGATTTTAATTTAAAACCCAAATTTAAATGAAAGAGAAAAGATGCTTCCTTTATCTTCCCAATTTATCTTCCTAATTAATCTTTATTTTCATAATTCTTGTGCACTTTTTGGGCTTCTTTTGGGCTTTCTTTTGGAAATTTCCTGCACATCACTAAATAATAAATGAATTAAATAGTAAAGTTTTAACAAAAATTAACTATGAAAATGTGAATAATAATACACATTATTAATGACCAATCAGTATCAGAGAATGGGCAGAACATCTGAAATCTTGTTATAGATTTTATCTGGGGATGATTTCATGACCAGTAAAGCGAGTATGTATTCTGAACAAGTAAAGTACCTATTCATGCGTTACATCATTTTCAGAAAGAAGTGATCTCTGTCGATTCTAGTAGAATTCATACAGTTAAAATTTGGTCAGTTCTAACATCAGCTCACTTCATATTATTCTAAGTAGAGGTAGTTTACAGAACTTTTGTCAGTTAATTATATGAGGAAAATAGTTCAGCTACACAATATCCCATATATATTGTGCCGGTCAGAGATACAGGATTCAGATCGTGATTCCAATAATGTCTTCAGAAAAGTCTACCGACTCTTCATATACTCAGCTTATCTTATCACTGTCAGACCGAGCAGTCCAATCAGACTATTTAGATTCTTAATTATTCTCATCAGATAGAATTCTCTTCTTAACAGATATCCGATCAGTAGTGGTATGACACAGTCCGAAGTGTTATAACGACTGGAAGGGCAAAAGAAGTCCAGTCTCGAGTTTACCGTTCAGTTGATTGTGAACTTTTCCCTTAATTATTTATATCTTAATTAGTATAATTCTCGTCCCTATCTTTTCTGTGTTCATCTTCTCCTTATTGAAATTTTGAGGACAAAATTTTTTGTAAGGTGGGTAGAATGTGACACCCCGTTCACGAAATATGTACTGAGATACGTATTCTGATTTTTCATCATATTCTTTCGACTTTTCTTCGTATTTGTTTTGTTTTTATGATTAGTTATATCATTATTTGGTACTTGAATCTATATTTCTGATTTTAGAATCAACCCGAGTCTGAACCGGGAACCCGATCCCAGTATACTGATTGATTTGACATTTTTGGCAATCAAATTTATTCAATTTCAGTTCCAAATATTATTTTTTAATATTTTAAATTTTTCATGATTTTTTAGAATTTTTTCGAATTAAATTGCAAATTTTCAAAACTGGTGTCGACCAGTGCCGCTGATCGATTCTCAAATTTTTAATTTACAATCGGAGTTAAATTTCTAGAAACTACTTTCACATTTTTCTTAAAATCATATTTTCTATCTAAATGCATTTTTTGGAAATTTTTCTGAATTTATCAAAATTTCACCGGATTTGGTGTCGACCGGTATTGCTCGTAGATTTCAAAATTTTTATCTTGAAAATGGGATTGAATTTATGAAATCTGATTTTACCAATCCTAATATAATATTTATTATTTTTTTAAAAGTTTTGAGGATCATTCCGAATTACTTTATTTTCTGGGCTTTTCTGAAGTTTTCAGTGTTTTCCCAGATTCTAGAATTTTATCCAGTTATTTTCTTGTACCGCACCCCTTGGCCAGCCTCAGGCCAGTGAGCCACCCACTCTGGCCCCGACCTACTCCTCTCACTCTCCAACAACTCCCACTCCATCTCCACAACACCTTCACTAACTCCTCCTTCTCCTTCACCAAAACAGCCCATAACTATCATCTCCTCCACCATCTCTACCACCACCTACACCACCACATCCACCACCAACCTCACCAAACTCTTCTCCTCGATAATCTCTTTCATTCTAGCCTTTTCTCGCCTTACGAAATGCCACTTCGACAACCCCCAAAATTACCACCTATAACTACTCTTGCACCACCCAAAAAACCCCCCTCTTCTCCTTGGGCTTGGGTGTCGGCCATGACCGACCATCCCCTCCTTCTTTCATTCTTCTTTCTTTCTTTCTTTCTTTCTTTCTTCTTCTTTTTCTTTCTTTCTTTCTTTCACATCTCCCGTCTCTCTCTCATTCAATTGTTCTATCTTCTAACTTGATGATCTGATTTGGCAGCCACTTATAAAGAACTAGGATTTATGAAGGTTAAGTCTTTAATTATGGATTGATATGTAGTTAATGTGATCTATTGCCCTTTTAACTTCTTACTTTCTTTTGAAAACTCCCTCTCACTCTCTATCTTAATCTCTCTCTCCTATTTTAGCTTTCTCTTCTTTCTTCTTTGGCCCACGCCCAGACACGGGGGTGACCGTACCCAGACGCAGAGCTTGTTCTCCGCGCGAGTGCACTTACATATGACGCGGGGTTCATTACCCCTGCGTTCAAGCTATCCTCGCATCCACCCCCTCGCACCCAGCTTTTCTCCTCCGTGTCTCTCTCTCTCTCTCAACCTTGCGTATTATAGAGTTGGCGTAGTATCTATTTGCAGCAGTCACTCATTAGGAGGAATGACATGTAGATTTTAGATGAATTTATAAATGTATCCTATAGAATCGATCTGTATCCAACCTGTTATTATCCCTACCATTCTTTACAAACACTCTCTTTCTTCTCCCCTAATATTCTCCCCCTTCTTACGTTCTCTCTCTCCCCCTCTAAGTTCTCCCTCTATCTCTCTCTTAATCTCTCACGCACTCTCCCTCTCCCTGGCTCTCTCTCTTTCTGTTGGACGCAGAGCTCACCCCCTGCGTCCAGGCACTTCCATAGTGCGATCCTCGCATTCTAGTGTCAACGCGACACAGGGCTCGTGCCTGCATCCGCGTTCTTCTCGTGTCCTGACTAGACGCGGGTGTCATTTGCGTAACTCGACTCCCGCGTTTACAATTCCCATGTTCTCTCTCCATTGATTCCTCTACCTCCTCTCTCTCTCTATATATTATATTTTCTATTATCTGAACGCGCACACGCGTTGGTTATTGGTTCTGGATTTCAGGGATTTTACGGCGTCTTCATATTTAGGCAAGTATTCTCGTTTTTCTAAAAACCTCACTTCGACGGGCGTTTTCCTGTATTTTCTATTGTGTTTTCGAACACGTGTATTCATACCGATATGATGTATCTGTATTCTATGGACTGATGACTGTAATAGTATAAACGATATTATATTTGTACTGTGGTACTAACATCTTGTGCATGTACTCTTTTCGAGCCTTTGGGCTCAGCCTTCGGGCTTAACAACTTCATGGTTCTATATAATAACCTCTGGGTTTAACCTCTCCAAGGTTTAGTAAAGTCCTCTAGACTTTCTTACTATGCCCGAAAAGGCAGTTCAATGCTCAACATCTTATCGCTAAACACGCTTAGGTGAAACTCTGTCGGATTTCACACTCGCATCTTAAGTCGAGTCGTTCCCGGGTTCCACTAGGCGGTTCAGTGATTAAACACTATTCGTTGGCCTTGTCCCCAGCACTGCTTAGCTCCGCTTGGATGCTCGCTTGCTACTTGCCCGTTTACCTGCTTGATGATATGACTGTTTTTTTTCTCGATGATTGTAAAGAGTTTGAAACTGTTACTTGAACTATTTTTCAAAATTATACTATTTTCTTGTATTCGTACCGATCTCCTGTATCGGTACTATTTTCCTGTACTCATACTGATATCCAGTATCGGTACTACTTTTTTGAATTTGTATCGATCCCCTATATCGGTACCGTTTTCTTGCATTATAATATTTGATGGTGGTATCTACTGTACTTATTACTTGACATGTCATTACCTGACACCTGACACTTATTTGATATCACTAATCACCTGCTACCTGATACATGACCGCTTGACCGTGATTATCACATTTACGGGAATCCTGACCTGTTATCCTACATTTTATACAGTGACCTGAATCTATAGTACATATGTACTTCTAATTCCTGAACTTGTCCTGCTCCTGCTATTCTTTTAAATTGATATTACATAATATACTATAAAAAGGACAACCTACATCAGGCATGAAGAAAACTGATAGACTTAAAGTGGTGAATATATTTACAGTGATAATAGATATGTTGTACAACTCAAATTTCTGGTTCTACCTGAGGGCCTCTAGGTGTTTCAAGGGGAGCACTAACTCCCTACCTCTTGTTATATTTCTGAATGGGCATAATATAAGACCCACCTCCTATTTTCCTGGCGGCAGGTTCCGGTCAGCTTTGGAACATCCTGGGTCGTGGTCCCGGGTATATACGGGACCCATTATAAACATAACACCTTATTTCATCATCAGTTTCCAATAACAATCTCGGCTTACTCATATATGGATGTATGCGTGATGGGACGCTAGAGCACATACCTAGATATGTGGGTACGATGAGTAATAATAATAATAAGACGCTAATCTATCATCCTGTTTTGCAATTCAGGTTGTATATACTTGGATTACGGTGAAGTGAGGTATATGGTATATAGATGAGGGTTTTTTTGTTTAGATTATTCCTTCGACGTACTTATCTTATGAAGCCATAATCTAGGTTATACTGCTGTTTTTTTGTAATTGCTTTCATCGGGTTTTTATTCAGATTTTCGATTTTTCTACTATTATTATTATATTATATATTCCTGGTTTTATCATTTGTGTGCTACTCAAATCTCCTGCTAGTTACTATTGTACACAATCTGTCTCTTACCTGATATTATATTTGTATTGATGTGCCTAATCTCCTGACTTGTTTACTCTTAGTTTATACGGATACATAGTTACCGTATAATTTCCTGATGATTCAAACTGTTTTATTTTAGCTGTTATATTGGACAGCTTGAGATGTGCGTACTCAGTCGATGGAGACATGAGGTATATGGTATATAGATGAAGATTTTCTTGTTTAGATCATCCCCTCGAGGTATCAATCTCATAAATCTATTTATTGAGCCCGTACAACTGATTTTTTCATATTTATTTATCCCATCATTTGATGCCTTATTCATGTTAGGGTGTATGCTCACGACACAGTTTCCAATGCACACTTTTGATTCGGATTTATTGATACACGTGTGCTTGACCCTGCACGCCACTTGGCATTCATCACACCACTCGTTGTGGAGTATTCTGACTCCCTTAGATCCTCATGTCAGATCCCAGAGTTTGGAGCTTGTGGATTCTCTCGGATGCTGATCAGAGATGTACAACTGAAGAGTGGATCATCGGCAGATCGTCTGGAGCCCCATCATTCCAGACCCCTTGTTCGTCCCTCGAGTTTTTCTTTATAACTTGAGAGCGCTCTTTTGTGCAATTCATTATTATACATCTCTTTGTATTCTAGCATTGCGCCTATCGGTGATGTAATATTCTTATAATATTGTGTCATATCCTGTGATAACTTTGTAATTGTACTCATATGTTGGAATGTATAATGCACCACGTACTTCCGTATTCTGATTCTTGCCTAATTGATGCTTAGCATATATATGTAAGGGTATTTTTGACTTATGTATATATGTCGCAGTAACATCTCCATGCCCGCGGGATCGGGCCGTTACAGGGAGGATGAGGAGGAGGAAGAACAGGGCGCGACTGAGAGGAGAGGAGGGGGTGAAGATGGGAGCGGGGATGATGGCGGCAATGCGAGGCTACAGTTAGGGTTTTTTAGATTGGAAAGAGGTGGAGATGATGAACTGTAGTTGGTGTTAATTTTAGGGATTTTCGGGGTAATTTTTGGGGAATTCTGCTATAGTAACTTTTTTCTTCAAATTCTAAGAAATTTAAAATTAGGGATAAGACTAGTTAGGGGTTTACCCTCCTAAATTAGAGCTTGATAGGGGTTCATCCTCATAGACTGGGTTTTTTGGGGTTTCTCACTCCTGAAAGAAATTTTGAGAGAGAAGAAATTACTAATAAATTTTAGTAAAATAATTTTGCATTCATTCATTAACTTATTAATTAGCAAAGGAGCCTTTAAAGAGGCTATACAAAACATAAAAGAGAGTTCCCAACTAATATGAGACTAAAAACTACTGAATAATATAAAAGACATAGTCAACTCAAATAAAATAAAAACTACATCAATTAGTCGAACCAAATAAATGCATGCGTCTCCTCCAATGATGATATACGCGCCAGGGCGCAATTGGATGTCCTTATCAAAATCAGTATTCAAAGATCATCCTACTTCAGATTTTATTCACATATTGGCTGCTCCATGCCTTCTACTGTTTGTTTGGGTTAGTTAGCTTAACACGTAGCTTAACTCCAATATGCCTTCTACTCCAATCTGATTCTGGCAATTGAGTTTGTTGTTTATTGGGCTTGATCCTAAGCTTGCACTGACTTTTGGCTTTTGTGACTGAGTTTAGTTTGTCTGATTTTGTAAACCTAAATCTTGTAATGAATTCAGAAAAATAGCTTTATGTTCCTGCTCAGATCATAAAAATGGCTTCAGCAATATATAATAACCAGTAAAACTAAAATGTTTCTTGCTATCCCAGGCTCCTTGATTTTATTGTTACTATATTTCTTGAATGGGTAAACTGTCTCCTGATCTGGGCATACTGATTGTTTCTGTTTATCTTAACCCTCGCAGGCTTGTCATGATCTTACATTTAACACAAAAACATCCGACAGGTTTAGGACGGCCGATGACCATCTGCTGCAAGTTCTTGTTTTGTCTTTCACTTGCCTGTCTCAATCTTACTTACACTTCAAACTCCTTAGAAGACTTTGAACTAAACTTGCGGTGGTATTGTGGGGGCATGCCGTTGAACCCTTCATATTGAGTTTATGCTTTTACACTATCACATTGTTGCAAACATGCCACCTTAGAGATTGATAAGTGCACTTTTCATAGGGATGAACCTTCTTTCCCCCTTCAAAAAACATGTCCCTAGAAGAAGAGGCCGAGCTTACTTACTGGTAAAGGGGTTAAGTTGAGTTGTGGAAGTCCCAAGTTCAAGTCTCGGCTACAACCTTTTTTTAACAAAGTAAAGAGAAAAGAAGAAGAAGAAAAAGATATTATCACATAAATGCATGACATAAGTCCAATTTTGTATGTTCAAGTGTGATCAGGTTGGTAGTAAATCTTGCTTGTTCCAAATCTGTGTCAGATCAAAACTTGGTGAGGGATATAGACTTGCATCTACCGACATATTTTGCTGATAGAGCTAAGCTGCTTTCCTGATGAAGCTTAGTTCACAACTTCACAACTAAGTTGCTTGAAACTGGTAAAGCACTGAGCAAGGAGCTTTGGATTCCAGCTCCTATTGTACGATGTTAGGTCCATTTTAGGATACACCAGCTAGTTAGTTGAAGGGAACCCTACTATGAATGGGCCCAAACCAATCATGATGAGTGATCCTATGTTTAGTGAGAGCAGTCCACATAAGTTGGTGATCGTTATTAATTTCATGTCTTCATATGCTGTATACAAAATAAGCTTATGTTTGATTCTAACTGCCTATTTAACAATGATTCTCTCGGCATCAAAATGGTCAACACAGTTGAAATTTTCAGACATGTTCTCTCTAATTTAGCTTGTTTGCTTTCTTCTTTTAACCAAGCAGTTCTCATTTGATTCCAGAGGAATGCAGTTGAACTGTTGAATGATGTAGTGATCTCTGACTTGTTGTGATGTTGGTGTGTCACACTTGAAGAAAGCTTCAAACCATTTTCTTTATGCTATAATTTTCTTGTTCTGAGTACTTTTACTAACTCTCTTCATTCAGTCTCTCAGCATGAATGAAGATTACTGTAAGATTTCTATTTAATTTTATACTACAGAAACATTTTTTAATACAATGTTTAAGCTAATGTGGGGCAGAATGGACCTCCTACGCTAGAAACTGTGCATACTAACTTAAAGTAAACTAGATTATATTGTAACAACACATTAAGCTAGATAATTAATTAAAAATAACAGTAGGGAACAAATCCTTAGCTTTGTCCTGGTTTTCTGCAGAAAATGTTATAAATTTGCAAGCAAACACTATTTTACTAGCACTATTAATTAAAATACACACCAGCAGAAGCAACACAACAAGTTAGTTCGCATATGACAACCTCACGAGGCCCACATTATTCAACTGCGCTGCCCTGGGCATCTCGGCATCACCAATTTGTCGAGGAATCCTTGATATGGACTATCTTACTACTCAAATCAGACGAGTTGCTTTTGTTCTCAGTTTCCCCCCCCTATTCTTTTCGAGTGAAAACTGTATGTTCCGGCCTCTTCTTACTTTCTCTGTTGTCATATGCAGCAGGTTATTGCGATGGTGACTGACTTGAGTTGGGAGTAGGGCATTTGGAATTGTTTAGTTGATTGCTCTTCTTCATCATCCCATATCTGCTGACGGTACCAGCTTTAATCCTTTTAATCAATCCTTTTTTATATAATCAGTCCATTAGGGTGATGAAGACTTGTGTGATGTCACTATAACTATAAATCAGTGGGTGAAAATAATGGTGGTGTCATGTAAAGTATCAATTCATATCGCTGTCATGTTATACAAGTCAAAAGACGCATTGCAATAAATTGTAAGTGAAATGTGCTACTTTGAATTGTTCTTTGCGCTCTAACCAATTAATTTTTTTTTCCAGATATTTTAAGATATTGTTCAGGTTCATATATCTCGATTTCGCATTGATTTGATTTTTTTTGCTTTCATTTTGTAGTGGAGGTGTGTATCAAACAACTTTTTGTGTGTATATATTAGATGTTGACATTGATATCTTCATGAGATATGGTTCCAAGTGGAATTAATAGGCAAACCAGCAAGGGATGTTCAAACATGAGAGAAGTGAGAGTGATGGTCATGTCACTTGTGGCCAATCATCTCTTAAGTTCATGAGATATCCTTTTGTAAGTGGTAGAAGAGGAATCAAAAGTATGGTGATGTAGTGGACTTTTTTGGAGGGAGCAATGCTTATCTCAAATAGTCTTCGTATCACTAGCATCTCACTTGAAGAAATTTGGGCATAATCCTGCATTTGGGCAAACATAATGGACCTTGTGTAATTTTTGATGGGCATAATTCAACAAGCTTTATGGTATCTTGACTTGTGATGTGCTATATCATGCAGACAATTGGACTTTCAAGTAAAAACCAACCTTGCTTTATTGACATTACACTACAATTAATGTTTCCTATTACACAAACTATCAAGACAATGCTCACACCCTCTCTTCTTATGGGCTAAAATTTTCCCTTATGACCAGTAAACTTTGAATAGAAAACTTCTTCTGATGTTCTATCTCATTGTGGTTGCAACTCTTATACCATTGTATTAAGAAACTAGTAGGATATTGTTCAACTTGCAAGCTTGTTTGGTCAAAGAAAATTAACTAGATTGATTCTTGGTGGCAATCAATACAAGATGATTGTTTTTGTTGAAAATCAATAAACACAAAAAATAAAAAATGAAATTGGAGACAAAAGAATATGATTTAGGTCAGAGAGCACAACTGTTGAAAGCCCAGAAACTAGGAATGAGATGGAGTAAACACTTATTCTTGGTCAGCTCTATGCACTGATTCCTTAACATCATGTGTGTTAGACAAGCAGTCGCCAACCCAATTTGGAAGGTAGGATTCACCTCTAAGACCTAGCTTGGCAATAAGATCTGGTTTTCTAGATCGGGGTTTGAGAGCCAACCTCTGAAATTGAAACTGTTAGGGTTTTTAGGAATAGACGGATTACCTTAAATTGTGCTAGCCTCCTCTTTATATAAATAATAATAATAAGTAAACAAAAGATTACAAGAATACTTTTTTCTTGTGTTACACACTAGCACACTCTCTTAAGTTGGAGTATAAATATTAATCACACACCTAGCTTTTATAAAGACTAGAATTTGATTTTTTAAATAGTTTTTCTAAACAAAAAACTAAGAAACAAATAAATATTAAAACAATTGAAAACAAATTCTAAATTATTAGTGTCGATGTCGAAGCTGCAAATCAAAGTAAATCGAATTTGTCCTCGAACCAAACACTTGCGCAAAGACTGCACATGAAAAGTCAAGTATTCGTATCCTTCGATAGATTTCGAATTTTAGAGACCCCAAACTCAGTAGTGGAGGAAGTTTCAAGAGATCCCTAAACCAAATAGAAATAGAGATTTTAGGGGTCCTCATAATCAGTATAAGAGGAATTTTTGAGAAATCTTTAAACTCAAAGAATAATAGCTTAGGAGATCTTTAAATCCAAGAGTAGAAGTGATAAATCCAAGTAGAATTGAGTCAAACAAAAAAACATCAATGCGTCCATGATGCCCAAAATTATAGGATTAACTCTAATATCATCAAAATCAGAGTTAGATATGTTGGGATTTGGGTCGAACAAATAGTCCCACATCGACTAGACATGGGGATGATCTTGGGTATATAAGGATTTGGGCAACTCCACCTAGAAGGCTAGTCTTTTGGGATGCTGTCCAAAGTCCTTCACGTGGTATCAGAGCCATGCTCCGAAATTAGTCGTGTGTGTGGGTGATGTTCGATGATATAGATCCCCTAATGGCGCAAAGGTGCAATGGGCCTGCCCACCCCACTGGCGCAAAAAGACGCAATAGGCCCTGTTAAGTTAATGTTGGGCTCTCGAGAAATTTGGCAGTGCAATGGGCGCACGCCTGTCACGTGGTCTATCACACGGTGTAGAGGAGTGACCGACTGCAGTTGGGTACTTCACATAAGGCGTGCCGCCACCTCACACAGTGAAGAGTTAGATCTCGATGGAGCATTTGATCTTCCACTGTGAAGATAGTTGAGCTTGCAGGGGGGATTTTGGGATTTGGGTCGATCTCGATGGAGCATTTGATCTTCCACTGTGAAGATAGTTGAGCTTGCAGGGGGGATTGTTGGTCGAACAAATAGTCCCACATGGGGATGGTCCTGGGTATATAAGGATTTGAGCAACTCCACCTAGAAGGTTAGTCTTTTGGGATGGTGCCCTAAGTCCTTCAAGTGGTATCAGAGTCATGCCCCAAACTTAGTCGTGTGTGTTGGTGATGTTCGACGATATAGATCCCCCAATGGCGCAAAGGTGCAATGGGCCTGCCCACCCCTCTGGCGCAAAAAGGCGCAATAGGCCCCTGTGAAGCTAATGTTGGGCTCTCGAGAAATTTGGCAGTGGTGCTCCTTTGCAAAGGGCGCACGCCTGTCACGCGGTCTATCACGCGATGTAGAGGAGTAACCGACTGCAGTTGGCTACTTCACATAAGGCGTGCCGCCACCTCACGCAGTGAAGAGTTGGATCTCGATAGAGCATTTGATCTTCTAGTGTGAAGATAGTTGAGCTTGCATGGAGACTCTTTTTTCGAGAGGGGATTGTTAGGATTTGGGTCGAACAAATAGTCCCACATCGGCTAGACGTGGGGGTGATCTTGGGTATATAAGGATTTGAGTAACTCCACCTAGAAGGCTAGGCTTTTAGGATGGTGCCCTAAGTCCTTCAAGATACACTAGAATATGACTAAAATAATTTCAGTCTTAGACCTGGATTCAGATCACATTAGATTTAAAGAAGAAAAAAAAAAAGAAAGATAAGAAGATGATGATGCATAGATGGTTGGTGGCTAAGATTCTTTAGGTCATGTATAATGGCTAGGGTTTTGGTGGTGGGTGAGAGTTAGAAAGTAATGGATGATGAAAGAGGTGCATGTGGTAATGGAAGAGTGATCTCTTAAAATTTAAAGGCTCTGATACAATGTTATGCTATTCAAGAATATACGATTTACACTAAATTGTCGTAGCTCCTCCTTCTATAGATAATAAATAAATATAATATTATAAGAATACTCTTTCTTGTGCTACAAACTAATATAAATTATGCTTAGTTTGATATCCATTTTTGACTTAATTAAACTAGAGAGAAACTCCGTGAAATGTGAAAGATACGTTTCACAGACGTTTTGGAGTTTCACAAACTTTGGTTTAAAGAAGAAAATTATCCTCTAAATTGGGACCAAAGTTTTGGATCTCCAAAATGAATGAAATTGAGGTCTGCATCTGTGCAAACCTCAGTCTCAATATACCGTAAACGAAACCTCAGTTTCACAAACTTAAAGCCTATTCTGTCGAACCTTTGCGATATGTATGCCTTGCTTTTGTTTTTTATAAAGAATAGAGACACTTGTGCTTGCTAGTAATTGTCTTGTTTAGTGGAAGACGAGGGGGTTATTTTGCTCTTTTGTTACCCTTCTATCACACAATTTGTTACCATTAAATTCTACTTATTAGCTTTTGAGTTTGCTTCAGGCTTAAAAGTTAACTTTTAGTAAAACATAACGGGCTATAGGGAATACACGAGACTTTGGTTGAGGATTTTAATTGCTAAATGTAGGAAGAGAGGAGATAAAAATTTGATGGAAGAGTTATTTAACTCATCGGAAGAAATAGTGTAGAGATCGGAGATCAAAAGGAGCGAGAACGCAGTCTACAGGCGTGCCAGAAGAGGGGCCGGCCGATCGCCTGGTCGCCGGCATGCACAATGTGCACGGCACCAGCTCGACTGAGACTGGTCGACCGACTGGCACACATCAAGTTTTTGTTGGCAACGATCGACCAGACCGGTCGACCGATATGTGAATCTGCTTCTCTTATTTGGATTCAGACTTCGTTTCTGAAAAGGAGTTGATTCCAATTGTGATTTCCTAAAATCCTGGGACTCTCTAGCTATATATAAAGAGGTAGAGCTCTCATGAATTATAAGTAAGAAAAAACTTGTAATTGATCGTTGAATCAATAAGATCCCTCTCTCTTGCCCCGAGAATGTAGGCAAATTGCCGAACATCGTTAAATATTGTGTTTGCTTTCTCTTATGTTTATTGTTCTTGTCTTTTGGGTACTTCTCTGTTGCATCTCTCCGGTTGGGGTTCCTCAATTGGTTGTTGTCAAGACGCTCGCAACAAGTGGTATCAGAGCATCCCAGATTCGTCGTGGGATCGTGTGTCGTTTCCAAGAGTATTGGTGGCTGTTTGGCGGAGATCGTGTGTCGATCTCGGAGCAGCGTTAGGACTGTTTGTGGGATCGTGTATCGATCTCAGAACAGTGGTTGGATTGCTCAAGGAATCAAATTTGGTAGAGTAGATCGTTTTGAAAACTCTCTTAGGGTTTCACTTTAAGGTAAAGATGCTATCTTTATCTAGTTTTTCTATCTAACTCTGTTTGTTTTCCGCAATATTTTTTGAGAAGTCTATTGAGAAGATGGCTGGAGATAGAACATCTATGGTGAAAATCATGAATCCACATCCATTGAAGATTGATGTGGTTTAAGTTTGACGGCAAGAACAACTTTGGGATGTGGAGATGTGAGGTGATGTATGCATTGACGGCATCAAATCTCGAAGACACTCTACGTTTAGAGAAAAAGCGTGAGTGTAGGCTGTCTAAAAATCACAAAGACAAGCCACCAAAACGCAGAGATTCAAGATCAAGGCGCGTTGGCTCAACGCCCGCGTCTCAGCATCAAGGCGCGTTGGCTCAACGCCCGCATCTCCGCATCAAGGCGCGTTGGCTCAACGCCCGCGTCTCCGCATCAAGGCGCGTTGGCTCAACGCCCGCGTCTCAGCATCAAGGCGCGTTGGCTCAACGCCCGCGTCTCAGCATCAAGGCGCGTTGGCTCAACGCCCGCGTCTCAGCAACAAGGTGCCCCCACCTTGGTTGTAACCACCCCGATTATGGCGCCATCCACCGCCCATGTAGCGGGGAAGTTGGCCCTCATCGTGGAGCACTTTTAGGGGGCACGATCACCCCCTAAAAACCCTATAAATAGTCCCGTCACTATTGAAGAGGGGAGGAGATTCGAGAAGGAAAAAAAGGAGAGATCATCGACAGAGAGAGAGAGCTCGACTCTTCAAGCCAGCTTGCTGCGTACAAGTTGCTCTTCGCCTACCTTCTCTTTTAGAGTTTTGGTGGACGGGGCTGAGTTACTCCTTCTACCTGCCAAGGAGAAGATCCCTCGACGGTATTGACGGTCATCTGGTCAACGGAGAACAAGATTCACTCTCCACCGCCACACGAAGAACCCAGCACTAAACAAAGGGGGAATTCAAGATTCAATATTTGGTGCATCATTTCAATTATTGTGTTTTATATTGTGTTTTAGTTGTTTTTGGTATTTTTTTTTGGTATCAAGAGCAATTTTTGTGTTTTATATTAGTTTCAATATTTGGTGCATCATTTCAATTATTGGTATCTAGAGCATATTCTTGTGTTTTATATATAGCATAATTTGAGGGGGAGTTTTCTCCTCCCTACATTTTTGTCAATAGCCTATTTGTTTTGTCATCATCAAAAAGGGGGAGATTGTTGCCCAAGAGGTTACACTCTCCAATTGTTTTGTGTTTTGATGATGACAAACCAAATTAGTGCTATTTGGTACTAACAAGTTTGCTAAGATGAGTCTCAGGTCTTGTACCATGTTTAGAGACCATTCGCTTAGCTATTGCAAGAACTTCTAAGTTTCACAAAGCAAGGAAGGCAATTTGCTCATCAAGGAAGGATCATAGAAGAGAAGGCACTAGCAAGGCATTGGATGGCTCAAAGACGTGAAGATTGCTCAGAGGTCCTTAGGTTTTGTATTTTTAGTTTTATAGCTTGTTAAAGAATAGAGATTAGGTTTGAAGCTCAATCACACACGTTTTTGCGCATATACTATTTCTTAGTTTATTTCCTATAAAATATACAAAAATATTTTAGTACAAAATCTTTCTTCTACAAATTTCTTTTTATGTTACATACTGAATTCCTGTTTAAAATAGTTTTGTTAAAAATATTTTTCTTCTCAAAATTCTGTCTTTATTTCGTTTTCTGACCTGATCCGGTCGATCGGCAGTCTACCGACAGTCGACCGAGTCTGTGTCAGGCTGGTTCGGTCGACCGGACCAGTCGACCGAGGTCCTGGCAGAATGCACGTATCCGTGTGCATGTCTGTCGGTCGACCGGGGCAGTCGACCGATATTTATTTTTGAGTCACAGTTTGTATCAGTCGACCGGGTCGGTCGACCGATAACCTTTAACGGTCGGAATTTTGTACTACCGGTCGACCGGCCCGGTCGACCGATGTAGCCGTTTGAACAGTAACGGGCAGATTTTTAAGAGCTGTTTATTTTTGTCTTTTGTGTTTAAAAATTCGTTTAAGGATATATTTTGATCTAATTACCTCCTAAACATCAGTAAATATGTTTTATCCCTAAACCCTAGCCCTCTCCTATAAATAGGGGTGTTTGGGGAGAGATTGGTCACAACAACAATTATTGCTAGAAAATTCAAAAGTTTAAGGCTTTCAAAAGAGACTTGTTTCTTGGTTTTTGTGCTGAATTTCTCACTGATTTTCTAAAGGGTTTTTCAAATACTCTCTGATTTAATTCTCTTTTCTCCTTACACACAAGAGCTTCATTCCTACTCAATATTCTCTAAGGATCTTTGTAAGGGAAGAGATATTTGAAAGAGAGAGTTTGTGGTCTTTTGACTACCAAGATAATTACTTGTTCTTGAGATTGTAGGAGTGGGTACTCCATTGTATTTGAGATCTTTGTGATAGTGGAAGTGGTCGGAATCCTTCTGGGGAAGGCGGGGAGTAGAGCTGGGTGCTCGAACCTCGATAACATATCCTTGTGTTTGCGATTGGTTTACATTCTTGCAATTATTACTCTACTTTGCTTGCACTTATTACTTGCTCATCATACTTACTTGCTTGCATTCATCTTGTGATTCTTGATTGTGATTGTTATAGCTTTAAATTTTTAAATTGCCCTTTGATTAGCATTATCACCTATTCACCCCCCCTCTAGGTGATTTTCAATTGGTATCAGAGCTTGGACTCTAGGTTTGGCTTAACATCCATAGAGAGATCCTTAAAATATTGCTAATCAACATTTTCATTCATCCATTCATACACTAGTAAACATGGCCGATAACATCAAAACCCCTCCAAAATTTAATGGACTTAATTTTCCAATTTGGAAGGTTAGGATGACTATATTTTTGCAATCTCTGGGTAGCTTAGTGGCCAAGTCCTTGACTAAACCCTATGTAGCACCCGATTGTGATGAGAGCACTTGGACCGACTTCAACTTTAGAGAATATGAGGCTAACTCCAAAGCCCAAAACTACCTATTAACCGCCTTGAATGAGGATGACCTTACACGGGTAATTCATTGCCAATTGCCTATGAGATTTGGCAACACTTATTGGTCACACATGAAGGGACTTCACAAGTCAAGAGAGCTAAGATAGATCTCTTGAGGTCTCAATATGAATCATTTAAAATGCTTGATGATGAATCCATTGATTGTATGATTACTCGTTTCACTAAAATTACAAATGGTCTTTCTTCATTAGGTGACGTCATCTCCAATGATCAAAAGGTGCGCAAAGTGATACGGGCTCTTACTTTTTCATGGGAGATCAAGGCCACCACCTTAAAGGAGTTGAACGACAAGGACGAGATGGACATCATTAGTCTCATTGGGAACCTAAAGACCCATGAGATGGAGAAGAAGGCAAGAGAAGAAGCCACGACTTCAAAGAAGAAATCCATAGCCTTCAAGACTTCATCCACCAATGATGACGATGATGAAGACGAAGAAGAAGATGAGGAGCTAACTCTACTTGTGCGGAATGTCAAGAGGTTGTACCGAAAGAACAAGTTCAACTTCCGGAGAAGATTCGAAGGCAAAGAGGAGCGGAAGATCATTTGCTATAATTGCCGCAAACCCGGACATATCATGGCGGATTGTCCGGAGTTCAAGAAGAAGATGACTTCCTCCTTCAAGCCAAAGAAACCGGAGGAGAAGAAAGCCTACAAAGCAACATGGGATTCGGAAAGCGAGTCCGAAGAGGAGGTGGATCAAGCTAATATGTGTTTCATGGCAAACACACCTAAGGTAACCCCTCAATCCCTTGATGATGAAGATGATGAACTAAGTAAGGAAGTTCTAGTTCATGCCTTTGTAGAACTTTCTGAAACTTATGATAATAAGAAACTTGAATGCTTAAAATTACAAAAAGAAGTTGCTTTTCTTAAGAATCAACTTGCCATTGTTTCTAAAGAAAAAGATGATGTTTCTTCTAATTTCATTTCCATGCAAAAAGAATTTTGTGCCTACAAGAGTACTTGTAAGGCAAAATCTCCTATTATTGATGAAAAAGAAATTTCTTCTTTTAAATCCAAAATGAATGATTTCGAAAAAGTTTTAAATGATTGTGCTTTCAATACTAAGAAACTTGAGAACATGTTTTCTAAAAAGCACACTTCACATGCTAACACTTCACAAGCTAAAAATTCTCATGCTAACACCTCTCATGCTCATGCTCACAATGCTCATGCTCACAAATCACACACTCACTATGCTTTTAAATATGGTAGAGTGTATAGATGCACATATTGTGGTAAAAATGGACATTTAGCTAAGTTTTGTTATGATCAACTAAATAGAACAAATAATCTTGTTTGGGTTCATGACACTAACCCTAGAGGACCCAAGAAAATGTGGGTACCAAAATCAAGTCTTAAATTGTTTGATATAGGTACACACCAAAGCTCCAAGACGTAGGGAGCGGTGGTACCTTGATAGTGGTTGTTCAAGACACATGACATGGGACATCAACAACTTCACAACCCTATCAAGGTACATGGAAGGTGGCACCGTCACCTTCGGGGATGACTCCAAAGGAACTATCATCGGTATAGGTAACATTCAAATTGGTGCATCTCCTATTATTGAGAATGTTGTTTTAGTAGATGGTTTAAAACATAATTTGCTTAGCATTAGCCAACTTTGTGATCGTGGACTTAAAGTTGTTTTTGATGATTCCTCATGCAAGATTTTTGATGTTAAATCCGATGTTTGTATTCTTACCGGTTTTCGTGATAATAATGTTTATATCATTGACATGCTTAATTTAGATTGTTCTACTAAATGCTTAAATGCTTTTGATGAAAATTCTTGGCTTTGGCATAGAAGATTAGGACATGCATCTTTTGACCATATTTCTAGGATTAATTCAAAGGAATTAGTGAAGGGTATACCTTGCTTGGATTTTGAGAAAGACCGCATTTGTAGTGCGTGCCAACTTGGGAAACAAATCAAGTCTTCCTTTAAACCAATCAAGGATATCATGTCAACTAGGCCTTTAGAATTAATTCATATGGATCTTTTTGGACCAACTAAAACTAAGAGTTTAAATGGAAGTAGATTTGCATTTGTTTTGGTTGATGATTTCTCCCGTTTTACCTGGGTTTTCTTTTTGCAAAATAAAGATCAAACTTTTTCTCATTTTAAGATTTTTCGAAAAAGAGTTGAAAAAGAAAAGGGTTTTCCGATTTTGAGAATAAGGAGTGATAGAGGTGGTGAGTTTATTAACCAACTCTTCATGACTTATTGTGATGAAAAGGGAATTAAGCATGAAACGTCTTGTCCTAGAACTCCACAACAAAATGGAGTTGTAGAAAGGAAAAATAGAACACTTCAAGAGATGGCTAGGACAATGATAAGTGAATATGACCTCCCTCAATATTTATGGGCCGAGGCCGTAAACACCGCATGCTATATATCAAATCGTATTTATTTATGCAAAAATTCTTCCAAAACTTCTTTTGAAATGTATCATTCTAGAAAACCAAATGTTGCATATTTTAAAGTTTTTGGATGCAAGTGTTTTGTTTTGAATACTAAGGATAATTTGGGTAAATTTGATGCTAAGGCTTATGAGGCTATCTTTGTTGGATATTCCTCTACTAGCAAAGCATATAGAGTTTTCATTAGATCTTCTCTTACCATAGAAGAATCCATGCATGTTAAATTTGAAGAATCTAATGTGGTTGTTGAGAATGTTGTAGAGATTGAACCATTAGGTGAAGACATGGAGAGACTATCCTTGAAGGACTCACCCGCTCAAGAAGAAAAGCTAGATCCTATTGGTGAAGTTCAAGAGGATAAGGAGGAAAGCACTCAACCGCTTCCTAAAGCTTGGAGATACGCTACAAATCATCCTAAGGAGCTCATCTTGGGTGATGCATCTAAAGGAGTCACAACGCGCTCCAAACTCCATGACATATGTGGTAACTTTGCTTTTATTTCTCATTTTGAACCCAAAGGCATTCTCGAAGCCGAGACGGACCCATATTGGTTGCTTGCCATGCAAGAGGAACTCAATCAATTTGAGCGCAACCAAGTTTGGCACCTTGTTCCTAAGCCCCACGATAGACCAATAATTGGTACTAAGTGGATCTTTAGAAACAAGATGGATGAGTCCGGAAATGTCATTAGGAATAAAGCTAGGTTAGTGGCCCAAGGTTACACTCAAGTTGAGGGAATTGACTTTGAGGAGACCTTTGCACCCGTAGCACGGCTTGAAGCCATACGGATGACACTAGCTTTTGCATGTTTTAAAAATTTTAAACTTTTTCAAATGGATGTAAAAAGTGCATTTTAAAATGGTTTTATTAATGAAGAAGTTTATGTTTCTCAACCTCCTGGTTTTATTGATCATGTTCATCCCGATTTTGTTTTTAAACTTGATAAAGCTTTGTATGGATTGAAACAAGCTCCAAGAGCTTGGTATGAAAGGCTTTCTAGTTTTCTCATTTCAAATGATTTTATTAAAGGCAAAGTAGACACAACTCTTTTTACTAAGCATGTTGATAATGATATTTTAATTGTGCAAATTTATGTTGATGATATAATTTTTGGTTCTACTAATGAGCTTTTATGCAAGGATTTTGAGAAGGTAATGCAACTAGAATTTGAAATGTCTTCCATGGGTGAGCTAAATTTCTTCCTTGGACTCCAAATCAAGCAATTGCAAGACGGAACCTTCATTAACCAAGCCAAGTACGCAAAGGAGCTAGTAAAGAAGTTTGGGCTTGAAGGATCAAAGGCTTGCAACACTCCAATGGCAACTACAACCAAGCTTGATAAGGACGAACAAGGTAAAAATGTTGATATTAAATTATATAGAAGCATGATAGGAAGTCTTTTATATTTGACGGCAAGTAGGCCGGATATCATGTTTAGTGTGTGTCTTTGTGCTAGATTTCAATCGTGTCCTAAAGAGTCTCATCTTATTGCGGTAAAACGCATTATTCGTTATATTAAGGGCACTATTGGAATGGGTCTTTGGTATCCGAAAACTATAGATTTTTCAATGACTAGTTATTCGGATGCCGACTATGCGGGTTGTAGAGTAGATAGAAAGAGTACTAGTGGGACATGTTAATTTCTTGGTAATTGTCTTGTTTCATGGTCCTCTAGGAAACAAAATTCCGTAGCTCTCTCAACCGCCGAGGTGGAGTATGTTGCCGCGGGGGCTTGTTGTGCACAAGTCCTTTGGATGAAACATACTCTCCTTGATTTTGATTTGCACTTTGATCATATAAAAATATTTTGTGATAATACTAGTACTATACACATGACCAAAAATGCAAATCAACATAGTAAGACCAAGCACATTGAGATTAGATATCACTTTCTTAGAGATCATTTTGAGAAAGGTGATATAGATATTGATTATATTTCCACGGATTTACAACTAGCCGATATTTTCACTAAACCCCTTGATTTTGCTAGATTTTCGTTTATTTGTGGAGAACTTAATGTTTGTATTATTGAATAGACACGTTTTTCATAACCCTTTTTGATGTATGACAAAAAGGGGGAGAATAAGTTTACATGGACAAAAATAAGTTTCATTTGGTCTTGGTTCCATATGAATTTATATGTTTTGTTTTATATGTTTTGTTTTTATGAATTTTTGTGTTTTAAATAAATTCTTGTGTTTTATTTGTTTTTGGTATTTTTTTTTGGTATCAAGAGCAATTTTTGTGTTTTATATTAGTTTCAATATTTGGTGCATCATTTCAATTATTGGTATCTAGAGCATATTCTTGTGTTTTATATATAGCATAATTTGAGGGGGAGTTTTCTCCTCCCTACATTTTTGTCAATAGCCTATTTGTTTTGTCATCATCAAAAAGGGGGAGATTGTTGGCCCAAGAGGTTACACTCTCCAATTGTTTTGTGTTTTGATGATGACAAACCAAATTAGTGCTATTTGGTACTAACAAGCTTGCTAAGATGAGTCTCAGGTCTTGTACCATGTTTAGAGACCATTCGCTTAGCTATTGCAAGAACTTCTAAGTTTCACAAAGAAAGGAAGGCAATTTGCTCATCAAGGAAGGATCATAGAAGAGAAGGCACTAGCAAGGCATTGGATGGCTCAAAGACGTGAAGATTGCTCAGAGGTCCTTAGGTTTTGTATTTTTAGTTTTATAGCTTGTTAAAGAATAGAGATTAGGTTTGAAGCTCAATCACACACGTTTTTGCGCATATACTATTTCTTAGTTTATTTCCTATAAAATATACAAAAATATTTTAGTACAAAATCTTTCTTCTACAAATTTCTTTTTATGTTACATACTGAATTCCTGTTTAAAATAGTTTTGTTAAAAATATTTTTCTTCTCAAAATTCTGTCTTTATTTCGTTTTCTGACCTGATCCGGTCGACCGGCAGTCTACCGACAGTCGACCGAGTCTGTGTCAGGCTGGTCCGGTCGACCGGACCAGTCGACCGAGGTCCTGGCAGAATGCACGTATCCGTGTGCATGTCTGTCGGTCGACCGGGGCAGTCGACCGATATTTATTTTTGAGTCACAGTTTGTATCAGTCGACCGGGTCGGTCGACCGATAACCTGTAACGGTCGGAATTTTGTACTACCGGTCGACCGGCCCGGTCGACCGATGTAACCGTTTGAACAGTAACGGGCAGATTTTTAAGAGCTGTTTATTTTTGTCTTTTGTGTTTAAAAATTCGTTTAAGGATATATTTTGATCTAATTACCTCCTAAATATCAGTAAATATGTTTTATCCCTAAACCCTAGCCCTCTCCTATAAATAGGGGTGTTTGGGGAGAGATTGGTCACAACAACAATTATTGCTAGAAAATTCAAAAGTTTAAGGCTTTCAAAAGAGACTTGTTTCTTGGTTTTTGTGCTGAATTTCTCACTGATTTTCTGAAGGGTTTTTCAAATACTCTCTGATTTAATTCTCTTTTCTCCTTACACACAAGAGCTTCATTCCTACTCAATATTCTCTAAGGACCTTTGTAAGGGAAGAGATATTTGAAAGAGAGAGTTTGTGGTCTTTTGACTACCAAGATAATTACTTGTTCTTGAGATTGTAGGAGTTGGGTACTCCATTGTATTTGAGATCTTTGTGATAGTGGAAGTGGTCGGAATCCTTCTGGGGAAGGCGGGGAGTAGAGCTGGGTGCTCGAACCTCGATAACATATCCTTGTGTTTGCGATTGGTTTACATTCTTGCAATTATTACTCTACTTTGCTTGCACTTATTACTTGCTCATCATACTTACTTGCTTGCATTCATCTTGTGATTCTTGATTGTGATTGTTATAGCTTTAAATTTTAAATTGCCCTTTGATTAGCATTATCACCTATTCACCCCCCCCTCTAGGTGATTTTCACAAGTTTCTTACAGACTTAGTTAACATGGATGTCAAGATCGAAGAAGAGGATAAGGCGATAATTCTATTGAATTTTCTTCTTGAAGAAGAGTATGAGACCTTCACTCTAACTTTGATCAATGGTAGACAAACACTTAATTACAGTGAGGTGTCAGTTGCTCTTATAAATTATGAAGTAAGAAGGCAGGATAAGCTGTCTTCTTCTGGGAGTACATCACAGAGGCATTAGCGATAAGAGGTAAGAGTTCCAATCAGAAAGGCAAAAGTGATCATGAGAGATCAAAGTCCCGTTCAGATTTCAAAGATCTGAAGAAGAACTAGTGTGCCTTCTGTAAAAAGTTAGGGCACTGGAAGATTGATTGTCCAAAAATCAAGGGTAAGAAGGAGTCGAAGACCGAGACAAATCTCGCACAGGTGGGCAGTACTCAAGCCAGTACTTCACAGGCAGGTGGATCGGACTCAGACTCATCGCTATTTTTTTCCGTTATTACTCGAGACTCTGAGTGAATCTTAGAGACTGGAGCTACCTATCGTGTAAACCTAAACAAGGATTAGTTTTATAGCTTTGAGAAGCTAGATGGATGTTCTGTTATCATAGGTGATGATCACCCATGTAACTTGGAAGGAATAGGTACAGTCCAGATTAAGATTTTTGATGGGATAGTACGGGAATTGAAAGAGGTGAGGTATGTACCTCGACTTAAAAGGAATTTTATCTCAGTTGGTGCTTTAAAAATATTGGTTCTTGAGGTATCTATAAGAGATGGTGTTCTCAAGATGACTAAAGGCTCAATGGTGGCGTGTAGACTATCTAAAAATCACTGGAGACGAGTCATCAAATGCAGAGCTCATACTTCAGACGCAAGGCTGATTCAGGCCTGCGTTCAAGTCAAAATGCGAGGCTAATCAAAGCCAGTGTTCAACATCAAAATACAAGGCTCACTCAAGTCTGTGTCTTAACATCAAAATGCAAAGCTCACTAAAGGCTGCGTCTCAGCATCAACGTGAAGCTCAACGAAGACTGCGTCTCAGTTCAAATATGGATGCCAGGCACATCTGCATCTTCACAAGAACGTGGTTCTGGAGCCTCGCGTTTCAACTGCAGGACAACTCTGTGTCTCAGTTGTAACTACCCCCATTACTGGGTCATGTACAGCCCACGTAATGAGGAAAGCTAGCTCCTGCTATAGAGGAATTCGAGGGGATAATTTAACCCCTGGTGCTCCCTATAAATAGATAATTTGCTATTGGGAAGGGGAGAATTTTGTGGTTAGCAAGTTGTTGTTGAATAAAGAAAGAATCCAAGGAGAGGATAAAAAGAGTTTTACTCTTTTAAACTTACTGCGTTCAAGTTTTTCTTAAATCTCTTTGAAATTTCACTCGATAGGAGCTATGCTACTCCATCAGTGGTCCAAGGAGAAAGATCCCGAAGAAGCTTGATATTCACCCGGTCAACGGAGAACAAGAATCACTCTCCATCGCTACGCAAAGACACCAGCACTAAAGAAAGAGGAGATTTGAATTTGAATATCTCCTCTCTCTTGTAATCAGATTTTGAGTTATTGTAATTTTTTCATTGATTCAAAGAAACTTTGCAAAATTTTCAATTTTTTTTACCCGAACAAGAGATGGCGACTCTGCAGGGGAACTTGACTTTCTCAACTGACGAGCAAGTTGTGGCACAAGGTGACGTCAATTTCTTGGGAAAGATAGTCGACTCACTTGTCGTTGAATTCGACTAGGAGAAGTACGAAGAGTTTCTCTCTTCTTGCTCCAAGAGCCCCAAAGCGATGCAGCAATATCGCAGAGTCTCCTCGGAGATCCGCTCTCAAGTATCTTCAGAAACTTCTCCAAGAATAGCCTGGGCAAACAGTGCCCTTTTCGGCCGCATCGCCCACATGGCCCGCGTCAACGTCTCCTTGGAGACCCGCGAGGCCAATGATGATGTAGGCCAATCTCTCGTACCCCTCCTCTCCAGATTCCTCAACTCCAGGTTATTGGGAGTTCCCAACAACTCGTGAAGTATAATCAGAATACTGAACATCGACAAAGGTGTCGCATACGTCGATAACAGATAGAAGAAACTGAAAAAGCCATTTGTTCAGCAGATACAGAATGCGGGGCTTAGGCTCGCGTTTCTTTTGAGTAGCGTGAGACTCGCGTCTTAGATCCTTAACGCGAGGCCTGCTTCTCTGCATTAGAGCGTGAGGCCCACGTTTCTCAGCCAAAGTGCAAGGCCCACGTTTCCCAGCCAAAGTGCAAGGCCCAAGTTTCCTAACAAAAATGCGAGGCCCACGTCCCTATATAAAAAACACGGAGCTCATGAGGCCCGCTTTTCTGTAGCTGAACAGGAAGCCCGCGAGGCTCGTGAAAAACACCTAGAGGGGGTGAATAGGTTTTAATGCTAATCAAATGTACTTTTAGAAACTAATTAAGATGTTTGATGCAATCGGTCACTCAAAATAAGAAATTGAAGCCGAATTCCTGGTGAAGGGCTCTAGAACTTCTCCTCTTTGATTCCTCTAGCTGATGAGTTGCAGTGCTTAATTGCTTCTTTGTTGATATGAGTATAGACCGAAAATGCAAGAAGATGAAATGAATGCAATATTGAAAAATAAGACAAATAGTATCACAAGTATAAGAGTGTAAAGCAACAAAAAGCAAGAAGAAATCAATCGCAAACACAATAGAATTTGTTTCGAGGTTCGAGCCACTGCTCTATGATTGTAGAATCAAAGAGTTAAGAAATTACCGTGTAGCTTGTGGCTAACGGGTCGTGTCCACAAGGAGGAATGCGATGAAAGCTTTTCGGTGTTTTGTTTAGTAACAAAGAATTGTGCTCGTTTTTTTTTAATTGAAAGAGAATGGAAAGAAGGGAGATGATTAGAAGAGAAATTGCAACTTTAGAGAAGGCTTTGGAAAAGGTGAATTTTGTGTATAAATTTAAAAAGTGATTTGTTATTTTTTAATTAAGAAGAAAATCTGGGCTCACAATCTCACTACTCAATGATATGTCCTTCTCTTGAAAATCTTAATGCCTCAACTTGATCATAGGAAAAACTTAAGATTGATTCTAGAAAGTTTTAAGCAAAACACATAAGATGGTTAGGAAGGTTAATTCTATTCTTTAGGAAATTGTCTTGAGTTGAATGTTAAATCATCAAGAAGTTCAAGTATGAGATAAAAACAAGTTCAAGTGATGTTTTAAAAAGAGGTAGAAGTTAAAAATCTAAACCCATCCTCATGTGCCTTCAAGAAACTTTCAAGAAGAAAGGCTTAAGTTAGGCATGCAAATGATTCATTGGGTCATTTTATCAAAACCATTCGAAAAGAAGAGGGAACAGAGAGAGGAGTAATAGTGAGCCCAGAAAACCGATTTAGCTACTCATGGAAGATAAAAAATAATGCAAGTAAATAACGCAAGGCATACCGTAAAATGAGTGGAAGAAAATGTAGCTCGATTCTTGTATTGATGTCACTTCAATCTTCAAGTTATAAGCACTCAATTCCTCTCTCTCTCACAGGTATTTGTACTAAACTACAAATTGCAAAACAAATTACAACTTTTTCACTATCTAACAAAGAGCCTAAATCCTTAAAAAATAAACAAAAATTTTAATCCTACTCTTCGCCCTTTTTTCTCTGTTGAAACTGGAATTTATAGGGAAAAACTAAAGGGGGAGATTATAGGAAGATTGGGGGAGCAAACGCTCCCCTAACCACTTAACAAAGCCACGGAAACGCGGCTAGGGCCGCGTTTCGATGGCCCTGGTGTGGCCAGATGGCCACACCCAAGTGGTGGGTGCTCCTGGTTTGATGATTCTCCCATATCTTCTACTGGTCTTCTCATTTTTGCTACAGGATTTGACGAAACAACCTTTGATTGTTGGCTTCAACCGCTTGATTTGGGAGGATTCATTTCAACCGATTTTCAACCTCTCTAATACGCCAAGATTTTTTCCTGATTCCTTGATTTCAAATTTATTCTGAATTAAATCAGAATTTGGTGGGCTTTTGGGCTTGTTTCTCTTTCCTTTCTTTTAGCAATTGGGACTACATTTAAGAAAGAAGAAGAATACTTATTAATAGGATTTATTAGCTAAAAAGTATGGTAAGGTGACAATGTATATGCAATATATGTGACTGATCACACCCCCACACTTACTCTTTTCTCGCCCTCGAGCAAAACATCAGACTAATTCTAATCAATTATTAGACCACTTTCGCATATCACTCGATTGCACTGAGCATGTGCAATAATCCGTTAAACCTCTAGGTTACCCCTAGAGGACGAGTTTTATCTCGTGAGGGTTTTCTGTGGATTGCACCCACAAAATCCATAAAAAATATTAGTATTTTCGAAAAGCATTTTTAAAGGAGAAAATATTTGAAGTATATTTGTAAGACTTTAAGTAATCTATAAGTTATAGGAATATCAAATTTTTCATTCCGAAACTCAGCCTCTATTCAAAAACATGTGATCAATCAAAGTAAGGAGTCAAATTGTACTTCTCATCTAGTCTATTAATTTACCCTGAGTCATATGCACCATCGTGACTGTGAAGTTGACTAAGGGTTCCTTAACATTAACTCCTATGCCTTATTTATGTTTCTTTTTGGTGAAATTTATTTCTCAATTTCATTAGGCTTTCTAATCTGCCTATGTAACGAGCCTTTAGTCGGTGACACCTAAACCGGACATTTTTAGGGCACCAGGTGAGAAAACACCCCTAAGGACTTAAACACTCGAGCAGACAAGGCCACGAAACCAAGATTTTTATTTATAAAATGTATCCCTTTTAGGCGTGAATACTTATGCTTCATGAGGCACAAATACCCAGCTTAATCAGAGGATTTATATATATATATATATATATATATATATATATATATATATATATTTCAAACTTGTCTAATTATCTTTTGCATAAATACCAAGGCTTGCTTAGGCCAAAGCACCTAGCTAATCAATAATTTGATTTGTTTATTTATTTTTTTCATACATATATTCTTTTTTTTTACAAGGCATAAGAGTCTTTGTTTTTAAACCCTAAGTGTGTAAGTGTATTTAGTGTGCATATTTTATCAAGGTAAATATCAAGACTAAATTACTTTCACAAATTTTCTTCCTAACCCTAAAAATCAAACAAGTCATCTTATTTTGACCAAGTGTAAGAAATCCTAATTATGATTTTCCTATTTCTTAAAATTGACTTAATTTCTTACAAAAATATATCAAAATATTGTTCTTACCTTTCAAAAAGTTTTTTTTTACAAATATATATACAATTTTTTATTTGGAGTTATATTAGTCATGTTAGAACCCTCCCCCACACTTATCTCAAGCATTGTCCCCAATGTATGAAAGAAATGTATAGATGCATGAAATAAAATAGAAAAGAGGAAAGTTACCGATACACTGGGTCAACAAGACCCATAGCCGTTTCGTTTACCGGCACCGATTCCAAGAAAGGTTTAAGGCGTTGACCATTTACCTTAAAGTCATTTCCATTCTTGGTGTCACTGATCTCAACTGCACCGTGTGGAAATACGGTTTTTACAACGAATGACCCAGTCCATCTTGATTTTAATTTTCCTGAAAAAAGATGAAGCCTAGAATTATAGAGTAAGACTTTTTGTCCAGGGACAAAGGTTTTTCTTATGATATATTTATCATGAAAAATCTTAACTCTATCTTTAGTGATCCTAGCATTTTCATAGGCCTCATTTCTTAACTCCTCTAATTCGGAAATTTGTAACTTCCGAAGGTCACCAGCCTTAGTCAAGTCGAAATTCAACTGCTTGATTGCCCATAAGGCCCGGTGCTCTAACTCAACAGGCAGGTGACAAGCTTTACCATAGACTAACCTATAAGGAGACTTTCCTAGAATCGTCTTGAAAGCGGTCCTGTAGGTCCATAGGGCATCTACAAGTTTGATGGACCAATCTTTCTGATTTTGGTTCACAGTTTTCTCCAAGATAAGCTTGACTTGTCTATTGGAAACCTCAACCTGCCCATTGGTTTGAGGATGATAAGGTGTGGACAACTTGTGAGTTATGGCATACTTTCGCATAGGAGCTTCAAAGGATCTATTGCAAAAGTGAGTGCCATTATCACTGATGATAGCACGAGGGGTTCCGAAGCGTGAAAAAATGTTCTCTTTCAAAAACTTTATGACAACTTTGTTATCATTAGTTTTACAAGGAATGGCTTCTACCCACTTGGACACATAATCCACACCAACCAATATGTATTGGTTTCCAAATGAATTAGGAAATGGACCCATAAAGTCGATGCCCCAAACATCAAAGAGTTCTATTTCTAGAATTAGGTTGAGGGGCATCATATTTAGTTTTGAGATCCTTCCTACCATTTGGCGTCTAGGGCACGTCTTGCAAAATTCATAAGCATCTTTGAACAAAGTGGGTCAATAGAACCCACTTTGTAGCACTTTTTTAGCAGTCTTGCGGGGATCAAAGTGTCCACCGCATGCAAGTTCGTGACAAAAGGATAGAACACTCTTAACCTCCTCATCGGGAATACATCTCCTAATAATTTGGTCAGAACAGTACTTAAAAAGATACGGTTCCTCTCAAAAGAAATACCGGACTTGGGATAAGAACCGGTATATGTCGTTTTTGGACCAATGAGACGGAGTTTGGTTTGTGACTAAGTAATTCACTATATCAGCATACCAAGGTTCCCTAGAGATAGCTAAGAGATTTTCATCAGGAAAATCCTCATTTATGGGTAATTCGTTGCATGGAAAGTTAGGGATTCGTGAGAGATGGTCGGCAACGACATTTTCTACGCCCTTTTTATCTCGAATCTCAAGATCGAATTCTTGAAGAAGGAGGATCCAACGAATGAGTCGGGCCTTGGCATCCTTCTTCATCATAAGGTACCTAAGCGCAGAATAATCGGTGAAAATGGTGATTTTGGAATCTAGTAGGTAGGGACGAAATTTCTCTAAGGCAAACACTACTGCCAAGAATTCCTTCTCAGCCATAGTGTAGTTCAATTGAGCATCGTTGAGAGTCCTACTAGAGTAGTAAATCACATCTGCTTGTTATCAATGCATTGTCCTAGGACAGCGCCTATGGCAAAATCGGAAGCATCGCACATGATTTCGAACGGCTTAGACCAATCCAGTGCAGATATGATTGGTGCAAAAATAAGTTCTCTCTTAAGCTTCTCCCAAGAATTCATACATTCAACATCGAAAGTGAAGGACACGTTCTTAGCTAACAGATTAGTCAAGGGCCTAGAAATCTTGCTAAAATCCTTGATAAAGCTTCGGTAAAAACCGGCGTGTCCTAAGAAGGATCTAATATCTATAACGCATTTGTGCATGGGAAGCTTTGCAATAACCTCAATTTTGGCTCTATCCACTTCAATTCCTTTCTTGGAGATTTCATGACCCAAGACAATTCCATGTTTTACCATGAAGTGGCATTTCTCCCAATTCAGTGTCAGATTTTTCTCAGCACAACGTTGGAGGACAAGTTCTAAATGGTAGAGACATTGAGTGTAATGAATCTCCATAGATGAAGAAATCATCCATAAAGATCTCTAAGAATCGTCCTACCATATCAGAGAAAAGACTCAACATGTAACGTTGAAACGTTGCTGGGGCATTGCATAAGCCGAAAGGCATTCGACGATAAGCAAATGTCCCAAATGGACATGTGAACTTAGTCTTTTCTTGGTCCTCAGGAGCAATAGGGATTTGGTTATACCCTGAGTAACCGTTCAAGAAACAGTAATACTCATGACTCGCCAAACGTTCAAGCATTCGATCAATGAAGGAAGTGAAAAATGGTCCTTACGAGTTGCAGCATTAAGCTTCCTATAGTCAATGCAAACTCGGATCTTCGTGGGAAGTCGAGTTTGGACCAACTCTTTGTTCTCGTTCTCCACTACGGTGAAACCGAATTTCTTTAGAACCGCGTGGACAGGACTGACCCATCGGCTATCAGAAATGGGATAAATTATCCCATTGTCTAAGAGTTTTACAATTTCAGCATGAACAACCTCTTGCATTATAGGGTTTAACCTACGCTGCGGGTCTCTTTTAAGTGTGGCATCTTCATTGAGATGAATGCGATGTTGAACGATGGTCGGACTTAATCCCTTTATATCAATCATAGTCCAACCAATGGCTTCCCTATGTTTTCTTAGAATTGCTTTAAGATCTTCTTCTTTCCCGTCGTTTAAATGTGAGGCAATGATGACAGGAAAGGTCTCTTGTTCGCCTAGATAGACGTACTTGAGAGGCGCAGGTAAGACTTTCAATTCTAAGGCAGAGGAAGGCTCACTGGAAGGACTAGTCGAATTTGTTGGCTCTATTATTGGTGAAATAGGGTTCGAAGCCCAATTCACATCAGAATCTACAACCTGATCAAGATTAAAGTCGTCAGACTCTAACCCGAAGTCACACTCAGTTTCTAGTTCCAATTCTTCCCTATGTTCACTTGTTAAGTTCTCAATTAGGTTGACTTCAAATGTTTGGTCCTCAACATCTCGGGGTTGTTTTCCTAGATTGAAGATATTGACTTCTCTACTTATGTCCCTAAAGGTTAACCTCATGGACCCATTCTTACAATTGATGATGGTATTGGCAGTAGTAAGGAATGGTCGCCCTAGGATAACAGGAGTTTGAACCCTATGATTGGAGTTGGCACATGTTGTGTCTCCAGAACTATGAAATCGACAGGGTAAATAAATTCCCCTACCCGGATAGGACATCATTAATCTTCCCTTTTGAAACTTTTACTGAACGGTCAGCCAGTTGGATAGTGACTCGAGTTGGACTAAGATCGCCCAACCCGAGTTGTTGATAAACTGAGAATGGAAGCAAATTGATACTTGCCCCCAAGTCAAGAAGTGCACGACTAATCTCGGCTTGTCCTATTGTACAGGCAATGGTGGGACTACCTGGATCCTTGTACTTAACAGGGATCGGACCCGATAGTAGCTCACTAATGTTAGTAGTTAAGAAGACCTTTTTTGGTACATTAGTCTTTCTCTTCTTGGTGCACATGTCCTTAAGAAACTTAGCATAGGATGTGACTTATTGGATGGCATCAAGAAGTGGGACATTTATCTTCACTTGATTAATATCTCAATTATCTTGTCCATGTGTGAATTTTGCTTGTTGTTTTTCAGCCTATTAGGAAATGGTACTATAGGCTGGTGTACCTGACTGGTTGACTTATTTTTTTCAGATTCGTCAGATTTGGAAGGATTTGGATTAGATGAGGTGGATACTTGATTGTGGTTGTGTTGAATGAGATTGGTTGACGTTGACACTTGATTATCAACTCTCTTTCCTGACCTCAATGTATGAACAACATTAAATTGATTTAATGATTGATCCTCAGCCAAATGAGCTCTTTGAGAATTACTAGGATTGGTTATTGGCTGACTAGGCAGGGTACCCTTCTGTCTCTCATTCTGTGGAGTGGCTAATTGGCTCATTTGAACCTCTAACCTCTGTATAGTTTGCATAAGAGAATCTTGGTTTTTCATGTATCTTTTCATGTTTCTTTCAAAGTCAGTCATTCTCCTTTCTAGTTGAGGATTCTGAAAGGAAGATTGTGGAGCTTGGTTGGGAAAGTTTTGTTGATAGTTTGAAAAGTTAGGTGGATGGTTGGGAGAATTATTATGGAAATATGAAAAGTTGGGTTAATGATTGGAAGAATTATTAGCATGATGGAAGTGGCTTGCATGATTTGACCGTGAATTGTCATTGTTATTTTGGCTCCATGAGAAATTAGGGTGATTTCTCTAGCCAGGATTGTACGTTAGTGCATAAGGATTATTGTTCGGCCTTGAAAGGGTCGCATTCATCGGTTCATAGTATTGTTGCTGAGCCTGAAACACAGGGCACTCCTCAAACACATGATTCATGGCTTGGCAGTAAGTACAGCCCGGAGTTAGAAATTGGCTTGGGCTGACTTGATTGACTGGACTTGGTTTCTTAGTTTCTAAAACTTCCAGTCTTCTTGCTAGGTTCGCTAACTTAGCCTCATTAGCTATGGATGATTCGATAGAATGAAGACCTCCTTTTGAAGAGATGGAGTTTGGATTCCTACAGGTTTCACTAGTAGGTTCCCATTGGATGGTCTTTTCAGTTAGGTTTTCATACAAATCCCATCCTTCATTTTCATCCTTCTGCAAGAATCCCCCTTGGCACATACTTTCTAAGAGGGTTTTGGTAGAATTGTCTAAACTATCATAAAGAATTTGACATTGTCGCCATTTCTCTATTCCATGATGAGGACATTAGACAAGGAGGTTTTTAAAGCGTTCAAAGTACCTCCAGAACGGTTCACTCGGTTCTTGCTTGAATTGCATGATGGTCTTCCTAATGAGAGCGGTCTTATGAATTGGATAGAAATTCTTCAAGAAGACCTTGATGAAACCATCCCAAGATGTGATAGAACCGGCCGCTAAGCTGTAAAGCCATTTCTTTGCTAAGTCCTTAAGAGTGAAAGGGACAAATCTCAACCTAATAGCATCATCTACAAGGCGTGGGATTTTCATCATTAGACATACTTCCTCAAATTCTCTTATGAAGAAGTAAGCATCTTCGGACTCTAAGCCGTGAAACTTGGGGAGTGTGTTGATGAATTGAGGCTTGAGCTCAAAATTGTATTCACCAACCGATGGAAGTAGAATGCAAGATGGAAGTGAGGTACTAATGGGATAGAACCTATCCTGCAATGATGTTGATTGAGCCATTACCGGATCTGGTCTTGGTCCAAACTTGAGTGGTGATGTGTTTTTAGTTAACCTAGATGAGTTAGGGTCTCTTGACCACACTTGCATACACAAACACAATCACAATCACAAACAAGTTTACCAACAGTCAACAAGAGTAATCACCAAGCCTACTCTAAGGTAACCTTGACCTAGACAACTCCTAACTGGTTGATTGTCCACAGGAGGTATAATGTAGACTTTGACCAAAAGCTAATCAGTCAGGTCAGAGTAAGATTGGTGGGAGGTTATTCGTCAAAGACGTTCCTTAATTAAGTAACCACCAACCTTCAGGCTTTCGGCCCTTAATCCCCTTCCTAGACACTGATTTGGCAGGAGTCAAATTCTAAAACCTTCCCCCTTAGGATAATCTCCTAGTGAGTTCGAGATGTCCCTAAGGCCAATGTCTATCAGATTTTACTTAGGCTTAGGTTGTGCGTGCTTGGAGATGGTTTGTAGGCTAAGGAAGGGTAATGACTTTCCCACCTTATCTTGATTTGGGTTTTGCCCTTAAAGTTATTGTGCGAAGTATGCAAGATATAGAAAAGTAGCATTTAAAAGCAAATATCACCCAAGAATGTTTCTTAAACTATATGCTATGCATACATACCTTGTCTACAGCTCTCTTCAATAGTAATTGTAAAATAAACGTAATTAGACAAATGCCTAGAATGCAAGTCTAAACGTTTTTTTAAGCAATTAACAATCACTCAAATTACTGTTGGATTAAAACAGGGATGGTAGATAGCAGATATAGGAAGAATATAACGTACAAAAACTTAATTTTTTGCGAGCAATATGTCCTGCAAAAAAAATGTTTTAGTAGTCCCACAAAAATTGCAACTTTTGCAATAACGATTTCTTGAAATTCTATTTCCTACTTTCGAGAGTAGGGGCACAGAATTTGCAAGTCTTCTCTTGTAAAGCTTGAATGCTGATCTGAATCTTGAAGTCCCTGAAACAACACACCAAACTTGTTAAAAAACAAATACACCGTTCCCTCCCCGACAACGGCGCCAAAAATTGATTGTAGAATCAAAGAGTTAAGAAATTACCGTGTAGCTTGTGGCTAACGGGTCGTGTCCACGAGGAGGAATGCGATGAAAGCTTTTCGGTGTTTTGTTTAGTAACAAAGAATTGTACTCGTTTTTTTTTAAATTGAAAAGAGAATGGAAAGAAGGGAGATGATTAAAAGAGAAATTACAACTTTGGAGAAGGCTTTGGAAAAGGTGAATTTTGTATAAAGTTTAAAAAGTGATTTGTTGTTTTTTAATTAAGAAGAAAATCTGGGCTCACAATCTTACTACTCAATGATATGTCCTTCTCTTGAAAATCTTAATGCCTCAACTTCATCATAGGCAAAACTTAAGATTGATTCTAGAAAGTTTTAAGCAAAACACATAAGATGGTTTGGAAGGTTAATTCTATTCTTTAAGAAATCGTCTTGAGTTGAATGTTAAATCATCAAGAAGTTCAAGTATGAGATAAAAATAAGTTCAAGAGACGTTTTGAAAAGAGGTAAAAGTTAAAAATCCAAACCCATCCTCATGTGCCTTCAAGAACACTTTCAAGAAGAAAGGCTTAAGTTAGGCATGCAAATGATTCATTGGGTCATTTTATCAAAACCATTCGAAAAGAAGAGGGAACAGAGAGAGGAGTAATAGTGAGCCTAGAAAACCGATTTAGCTACTCATGGAAGACAAAGAACAATGCAAGTAAATAACGCAAGACATATCGTAAAATGAGTGGAAGAAAATGTAGCTCGATTCTTGTATTGATGTCACTTCAATCTTCAAGTTACAAGCACTCAATTCCTCTCTCTCACATAGGCATTTGTATTGAACTACAAATTGCAAAACAAAATACAACTTTTTCACTATCTAACAAAGAGCCTAAATCCTTAAAGAATAAACAAAAATTCTAATTCTAGTCTTTGCCCTTTTTTCTCTGTTGAAACTGGTATTTATAGGGAAAAACCAGAGGGGGGAGATCATAGGAAGATTGGGGGAGCAAACGCTCCCCCAACCACTTTAACAAAGCCGCGAAAACGCGGCTAGGGCCGCATTTCTGCGGCCCTGGTGTGGCCAGATGGCCACACCCAAGTGGTGGGTGCTCCTGGTTTGATGATTCTCCTATATCTTTTGCTGGTCTTCTCGTTTTTGCTCCAGGATTTGACAAAACAACCTTTGATTGTTGGCTTCAACCACTTGATTTGGGAGGATTCATTTCAACCAGTTTTCAACCTCTCTGATATGCCAAGATTTTGCCCTGATTCCTTGATTTCGAATTTATTTTTAATTAAATCAGAATTTGGTGGGCTTTTGGGCTTGTTTCTCTTTCCTTTCTTTTAGCAATTGGGCCTACATTTAACAAAGAAGAAGAAGACTTATTAATAGGATTTATTAGCTAAAAAGTATGGTAAGGTGACAATGTATATGCAATATATGTGACTGATCACTCTACGTCCCCGCCTTCACCACTATGAAGGATTTTCACTAATTCCACAAAGGAAACTTCCACACAGGAACTTTACAACCAAGGGATTACAACTTAGTCTACTCAAGACCGGAGTACCCAACTCTAATAATACTATCCTCCACACAAGAGGAACCATAACTCAATGGAATACAAGTCACTTGGTGATCTAGGAAGACCACAAACACTCTTTTACAACTTCTTATAGAGTGGAGTATGATTTAGGCTCAAGAAGCTAAGTGAGAGAAGAAAATCAGTTGAAGAGATTTTGAAGACTTAAAAACCAACTAAAAAGCTTTTGAAAAAAAAAGAACTTGGAAATGGAAAGCAATGAAACACTTCTCTCTTGAAAACACTTGAAACTTGGATATTTTTCTTGTAGAAAAATCAAAACTCATGACTTCTATTTATAGGCAAAGGATAAATAACATTCAAAAGTGATACTAGGTCATTAAGGGTGAGTTTAACCACTTAGAAACAAAAAATAGCCATTGGAACCC
Organism: Agave tequilana; assembly: GCA_038442645.1. Taxonomy (NCBI): domain Eukaryota; kingdom Viridiplantae; phylum Streptophyta; class Magnoliopsida; order Asparagales; family Asparagaceae; genus Agave; species Agave tequilana. The sequence goes on along the minus strand of JAVJIF010002508.1, from coordinate 46,662 downwards.
ATAAAAACAAAACAGATCCAAAATAGAGTCATTGTACCAGGCTGGACGTCTGTCGGTCGACCGACACGTCTCTAAGAATATTGTCGTTGGCTCCAATCGACCACCCGGTCGACCGCAGGTCATTTTAAAAAGAAAATTTTGAACTGCCAGTCGACCGGGCCGGTCGACGGACATAAACAGAGAGTGAGGCCCATGCAGTCGGTCGACCGATCGGTCGACCGCAAGGGTTGACGGTCGACCGACCCGGTTGACCGGCAAACATGCACTGATGTGCACGCCCACGGCCAAAAGGCCCGGTCGACCGCTTTAGCCTAAAATAGCTACGGACGACTGGCCGGTCGACCGTTATGGCCTGAAATAGATTTAAAACAAATTTTTGAACTTTGAAATATTTTTAAAATATTTTGAATTGGCTTGAGGGTTATGTAGCATAGTATAGGAGATATAATATATGTTCTAAACTTGATATAAAAATTTGAAAAATTATGAAATATGTATTAATACCGAACATGCAACAAAATCAATACTACCCAAAACTTGTATTTTTGAAAAGTGTATTTTTGTGTGTGTAACTTCTTGAGTACTTCTATCATATCCTTACTGTTTAACATACTAAAATCTTATAAGGGTCTAGGTGACTATAAGATCTTCAATCAGGCTTTTTCATTTGCATCGTTAAGTTACTTGAATTCTTGATCCCGTATTTGAGTCATCTTGAGTCAACACCACCTTCCTTTAGGTGAAGAAACTTCTTGTATCCTTAGAACCCTGCAATAAACTTAAACACTTAAACTTGATTAGTATAAATAACTATATATGTTTCGTGATCATCACAACTCTAAAACCGGGTGATTGTAACCTTGGGCCAATAATCTCCCCCTTTTTGATGATGACAAAACATATGAGTTATTTTAGAAAAATGTGAAAGGAGCTTGAAAAAGCTCCCCCTCAAATCATGCTATCTATCAAGTATAAGAAAAGAATATGTTCTTTACAAATAAAATGAACTTTACAAATTATAACAAAAATGAATTGAAAAGTATGTATGAAAAAAGAAATAATAACTCAAAAGTATTTCTCCCCCTTTTTGTCATGCATCAAAAATGGTCAAGTCAACAAAACATTTTTGAAGAGTATTTGCAAAAATCTCATGAAACCATAATACAAACATTTAATTCACCATAAATAAAAGAAAATCTATTATAATTTAGAGGTTTAGTAAAAATATCCACAAGTTGAAAATCGGTGGAAACATAATCAACTTCAATATCGCCTTTCTCAAAATGATCTCTAAGGAAGTGATATGAATGTCAATGTGGTTTGTCTTACTATGTTGATTTGCATTTTTAGTCATATGAATAGTACTAGTATTATCACAAAATATCTTAATATGATCATATTGCAAATCATAGTGAAGGAGAGTATGTTTCATCCAAAGGACTTGTGCACAACAAGCCCCGACCGCAACATACTCCGCCTCTGCGGTTGAGAGGGTTACAGAATTTTGCTTCTTAGAAGACCATGAAACAAGGCAATTTCTTAGAAACTGACAAGTTCCACTAGTACTCTTCTTATCCACTCTACAACCCGCATAGTCAGCATCTGAAAAACTCGCCATGGAAAATTGTCCTGTCTTTGCATACCACAAACCCATTCCAATGGTGTCCTTAAGATATCTAATAATGCGTTTTACCGCAATCAAATGGGACTCTTTAGGACACGATTGAAATCTGGCACGATAAACACTAATCATAATATCCGGCCTACTAGCCATTAAATATAATAAACTATCAATCATATTACGATAGAGTTTATGTCTACATTTATACCTTGTTCATCCTTGTCAAGTTTTGTTGTGGTAGCCATGAGAGTTTTGCTTGTCTTATCCCCTTCAAGCCCAAATTTCTTCATGAGTTCCTTTGTGTACTTGGCTTGATTTATAAAAATCCCATCACTCCTTTACTTGATTTGGAGTCCAAGAAAGTAGTTAAGTTCGCCCATCATAGACATTTTAAATCCTCCTTTATACATGAATCAAAATCTTTGCAAAGTTTTTCATTAGTAGATCCAATATAATATCATCAACATATATTTGATCAATAAGAATATCATTTTCAACATGTTTAGTAAACAAAGTGGTATCTATTATTCCTTTAGCAAAATCATTAGAAATAAGAAGTGATGAAAGTCTTTCTGTTGGCCCAAAGGCCTTCCACCCTAGTTTTGATGATGATTAACTCATGTAGTTATGTTTACTAATAATCTTGTGTTGTTTAAGTTTCAGATCATTAACCAAGATATTAGTTGGTGATTAGCTTCAACAAGGTGTTTAGAAGCTTTTCATGATGATTCCAGGGCCAAAACTTCAAGATCACACATTGCCTAGCCCATGGATGGAGTTTTGGAGCAAGTCTTCTTGTTGACACAAAGACTTAGGTATTCATAGTTTAGTTAGTGTGTTTAGATCCAATTTGTAAAGTTTAGTATAGTTGATATGCTCAAGTGCACAACACACACGTTTCATGATTTGGATTTTGGTTTTCATGGATAGTAGATCAAAACAAGTTTACTTTATTTCTATGTATATTAGATATGTTCTAGATATACATACATGCTTTAAAGTTGCTAGACAAACTTATTTTGACTATCCTATTCATGTTTTGGAAAAATCAAGTTTGACAAAAATACAAGTTTTGTTTTTGATAAAATTTGTAAGACTCAAAAATGAATTGAATATGTTGATACATGTCTTGAAACTTTTATCACCTATTTGAGTTTTGATATAAAATGATAAAAATATTTTTGGTGATTTTTAGAAGTATTAAAAGATTTTTATAAAATATTTTTTCCAAGTTTTCTGATCCAGTTTTCAGTTCCAGACTCAACCAGTCGACTAAGCCAGGTTATTAGTCGACTTGGCTGATGTCCGGTCGACCGGGCCGGTCGACCGGACGTGCACAGATCTGTGCACGTTTGGAGTCACTGGGACGGTCGACCGAGCCGGTCGACCGGGTCTGAGAGCTCTGCTCTCGGGTTGTTTGGGTCGACCGTGCCGGTCGACCGGGATGAGAGCTCTGCTCTCTGTTTGTTTGGGTCGACCGGGCCGGTCGACCGCAGTTACCCAACGGTCATATTTCTGACCGTTGGCGGTCGACCGGGTCGGTCGACCGGCAGCCTGTCAGGCTGCCAGCTCAGCCTAACAGCTAGTTTTCTGATGGGCCTATATAAACCCCATCTCTTTGGGTTTTTGGCCAAGTTTTTTAGAGCAAATTTTTTCTGACTTCTTCAGTGTTTTAAAAGAGTTTTCAAAAGAGTTTTAAGTACCAAAAGATCAATCTTAATTGTTTTTAAGTGTTTTGTTATTTTCAAAGAAAACAAGTTTTTGGGAATTGATTTCTTGTTCTTTATCTCCATATCATTTTGGTATTTTCCCAAGAGATTTTCTTTGATCAAAACACTTGTGTTTTCCACACTTGAGCTATATCTTCTATCCTATTCTATTAGGATCTTGTATTTGTGGAAAAAGGAAAGAGGTTTGTGGTTGAGATATACCACTTGTTGTAAATCCTTGATTTCTTGGTTGCTCCCTCTTTGGTAGAGGTTGAGGTTGTTGTATTGGGTTGGAGTTTGCTCCCTCTTTGGTAGAGGTTGAGGCTTGTGGTTTGCTCCCTCTTGTGAGAGGTGGAGTTTGGTTGTAAACCCTCTTCGGTAGAGGTGTTGGTTGTTGTGGTTGTATTGGCTAAGGGCCTGCCCCTCTTGTGTGAGGAGGTGTTTGTTTGAGAGAGGAGTTAGGTACTCCATTGTTGTACAAATCCTTCTCGGTGAAGGTTCCCTCGGTGGGAGTCCTCGGTGGACGGTATAGTGGATTGGAAATCCTACACGGTGGTGTAGGCGGGGATGTAGAGCAAGGGTGCTCGAACCTCGAAACATATCTTTGTGTTTGCGTTTGATCCACTTGTCTCTAAACTCTCTCTCTTTACATTTGTGCAAAGCATCATACTTCATTCATATCATATTTGCTTGTGTTGAGCATAATTCATCTTGTCATATCATATTTATTTGCTTGTGTTGTTCCTTGCATAATCCATATTGCTATATCCTAGATTGCTTGGCTTGATTGTGTGTGCACATTGCTTGGATTGCTTGTGTGTGCCCAACTTATACTCATCCAACAAGAGCTTCACATAGCGCCTCAACCCATTTCAAGGGGAATCAAGGGGAGTTAGTCCAGAGCCTCGCAAGGGGAATTCGGCTACACTTGTTGTATTGTATTAGTTTGTGCATAATTTGCATTAGCTTTCGCATTTAGCGCACTTAGTTTTGCATTAAGTTTTAGATTAGCACTAACACCTATTCACCCCCCCTCTAGGTGTTTTTTCAATTGGTATCAGAGCTAGTGCTCCTGATACTTAGGCTTAACATCCTAGGAGTGAGATCCTTTTGGTTGCTAATCTTTTGTTTGCATTTGCTTGCTTGAACACATTTAGTTTACCATGGCTTTTATGACCCCACCTATGTTTGACCCTTCCAACATTCATGTTTAGAAGATTAGGATGACCGTTTATTTACAAACCCTAGGTCATAAAGTTTACCTTGCCATTACCAAGGAATCCTTCCTTAGTGATAGCAATCATATAGGGGCCAATGCACAAGCCCTAGAGGCCATTAGAAGCACATTATCTAAAGATTATCTTATGTGTGTTTCTAACATTGATTCCGCCTTTACAGTGTGGAACAAATTGACAACAACAACCACCACCTCCGAGCTTCAAGTGCCAAACCAACCGGAGGAATCTAGTGGAGAATCCGATTCACAATGCTTCATGGTCCAAGGGAATGATTCCCTTGAGGTACATTCGGAACCCCACTTAGATAATGATGATTGTGTTAGTTCTTCAAATGATTATGTTGATCCTCATGCCTTGAATGAAGAACTTTCTATTGTTTGTGAAAAATTAATAGAAAATATAATTTGTTGAAAAGAAAAGTCTAGGAATTGAACAAGAAAATAAGAGTTTGCATGCTAGACTTAACAATGTTTTGCAAGAGAAGGTTGAGGTCTATAATGAAAGGGATTCATTGAGATCTCAATTAGAACTTGCACTTAAAGAAAATGAATTTTTAAAATCTAAAAATGATTGCCATGTTCTTTTGAAGAAAAATGAGAACTTGTCTTCAAAAGTAGATTTTGTTTTAAAAGAAAATGTTGATTTGAAAAATAAAATTATTTCTATTTCAAATGAGTTGAATATTTGTTTAGATAAGAACATTGTTTTGAAAAATAAAATTGATGCACATGTTTGCCATGCTAGGGTAGTATCACACACTTCACCTATTGCATGCGACACTTCTTCTTCTAAGATTAAAGATGACATTTGTTTGCTTAAGAAGAAGGTTGATTGTTTGGGCTCCACTATGAGCCAATGTGCCATGAACCACTCAGGTTGGAAACCTTGGTTCGAAAGAAACAAGTTCCATCCTTTATGCATGCACACCCTCCACGGCATACACATGCTTCACACAGACACACCGATCACAAGTATGCTCATGTGTACACATGTACACATTATGGACGTAAGGGCCACCTTGCTAAATTTTGCTATGATAGATTACATACTCCTAATTTAGCAAAGAATTTTGTTTGGGTTAGAGAAGGTACTAACCCCCATGGACCCAAAAGAGTATGGGTACCAAAGACCACCCCTCCTATTGTTTATGATGTAGGTGTGGGCTCTCACATGACGTGAGAGTAATGACACCTTGGAGTGGATGCGTTCCGGACTTAAAAGGAAATCAATTGGATGCATCACTTTCAAGGGAAGGTTTGGTGGAGAGGACCACCACGTTTTGGAGACAAGGAAAGTTGCTTCTTCGGTTTTGGTAACTATCCTTTACTCCTATTTATTGTCTACAAGCTTTCCATGATTAAAATTTATAGCATGTTTTGATGTTTTATAGCATGTTTCATTGTCTGTGGACTAGTATGTAAATGCCATGTTTATTAGATCCTTGACATACATGTATAGTATTTGAGACACACATGCTTATGTGAACCCATACTTAGTGTTCTCACCTTTGTTTAATCTATAATGTACATCATGAATCTAAACATGTGAATTTACATAGTAATCATGTTTTAGTTTTATCATGATGATTTTTATACTTGTTTTGATGCTTCATGTCTTGATTACTTGTTTAAGTGTTAGTTTTCATTAAGACTAGTTATATACTTGTGCATATAGTGGGCCACAAATAAATCTATATATGTATGAGCTTGATTGCTTATTTGAACCCATTAGATGTGCTAGTATAGTCTAATTTTGATGATTCATACATTTTAAACTTGTATTCCTATTTTGGATTTGTTTTATGAGTTTCTCACTTCATGTATATGTTTGTATTGCCAAACTTTAAGATATACATGTATACCCCTTGAGTCATTTGCCTTTCATGCAAATCTATATATAAGGACTCAATTGTATTTAGGGATATGTATGTATACTTGTTGTGTTGACAATTCATATATATACCTTGAAATGAAATGTGTTTTGGTGAAGATTTAGTTTTTCTTGATTTTGTGTTTAATTGTTTAACTTCATGTATATGTCTATCTTGTCCAAACTATTAGATATACATGTTTATCCTTTTTGAGCCACGTGCCTTAATGCATATATTTTGTGGACTCGTTGTGTTTTGGATATGTATGTATACTTTAGTTTGTATTAGACATATATATGCCATGAAGATTAAATAAGTTTTGATGATTTTCATGTTTTCATGATTAAGGAATAATTGAGCTTAATGAAAAATTTTCATGATTATGATGTTCTCATTGTATTTGTACACTCACTTTTATTGATTACTCATGTTTTGTTTTCATGAGTCAAAATTATGCTTAATTGGATTAGAGTGTTGATTTTCATGTGGATTTCATGTTTCATGAAAAATATTTTTGTTTTATTCCTTACTTGAAGGATTTCGTACTAGTTTAAAAGATTTTCCATTTAACTAGTTACGGTATTCTTCACTTTGGTAGTGATTTTCAAACAAAACTACATTTTCAAATCTATTTTTGAAAACCCCTACCATCTACGGGAGGTTGGATGGGAGTCAATGCCTTGTATTACTTATATTGAAAATCTTTTTAAACTTGTGCATGAGATGGGTGGATTGGTAATATGATGTATACACTTGAACTTATTGTTATGTCAATTGGTATCATTGAACTCTTTCAATTGATATCATTTTGATCTTCTTGTATACTCATATATGTTTTGTATGTATGTATGCTTTCAATTCCAAGAATATCAATTTCTATTGGTATCTATTTTCCATACATATATATGTTTGTGTTTATGCTAGTGCTTGAGTCTCAATTTTTGTTTAAATTGATTACTTTTAAATTGGTATGAAGACTATGCATTATTTTAGTTTGTATTTCATAAAGGGGGAGAAAATTTGATTTTGTCTTTCAATTGGTATTTGCACTCCCTTACTTTATGATTGAAAAATTTCATATTGGTATCATATGTTTGATATGAAAATTATTTACATTGGTATCTAAATTTTTAAAAAAAATAATAAATACAAAAGTTTTGATTTGTATTGACTATATGCATATAGATTCATGTTGAGTGTATTGTGTATTGAAGAGCTTAACATCTCTTCTTTATGTGGTACACGTGTGTAGGGGGAGCTTCACATCTCCTCTTATTCATTACATAATGTGTGTTATGTGAATTAGGGCTTAACATCCCTCCTTCATGTAATGCATATGTGTAGGGAAGCTAACTTAGCGTCTTCTTCTTCATGAATGTATATAGCATATAACATTTATTAATCTTTGTTTATTTTTCATTTGGTATCAAGATACTTCATTGACATATTTTTAATTGATATCATGTTTGTAGTCACCCCTTATTGACTTTGTTTTTATTTTAGACGAAAAGGGGGAGACCATTGTTTGTATTGTTTTGATTGTTTACCCCTTTGTTGATGATTGACAAAAAGGGGGAGAAAGATTTTGAGTTTGTTTGAGATTTATATATGCATAGTTATGTTTTTGCATATATTAAGTTTAATATAGTTTAATGCATGTTAATTGGTATCTAGAATTGGTATCTAGAGCATGTTTTGTTTTGAATATTTCATTGGTATCTAGAACCTTTATTGTTTATGCATATTTATGCAATCATGTTTTAAGAGCCTTTATTGCATATTATTATGTTTATTTGCTTATGCATGAGTTAAGGGGGAGCTTCTTTGAAGCTTTACTTTAATCCATGCATATATAACTCCATGAGTTTTGTCATCATCAAAAAGGGGGAGATTGTTGGCCCAAAGGCCTTCCACCCTAGTTTTGATGATGATTAACTCATGTAGTTATGTTTACAAATAATCTTGTGTTGTTTAAGTTTCAGATCATTAACCAAGATATTAGTTGGTGATTAGCTTCAACAAGGTGTTTAGAAGCTTTTCATGATGATTCCAGGGCAAAGCTTCAAGATCACACATTGCCTAGCCCATGGATGGAGTTTTGGAGCAAGTCTTCTTGTTGACACAAAGACTTAGGTATCCATAGTTTAGTTAGTGTGTTTAGATCCAATTTGTAAAGTTTAGTATAGTTGATATGCTCAAGTGCACAACACACACGTTTCATGATTTGGATTTTGGTTTTCATGGATAGTAGATCAAAACAAGTTTACTTTATTTCTATGTATATTAGATATGTTCTAGATATACATACATGCTTTAAAGTTGCTAGACAAACTTATTTTGACTATCCTATTCATGTTTTGGAAAAATCAAGTTTGACAAAAATACAAGTTTTGTTTTTGATAAAATTTGCAAGACTCAAAAATGAATTGAATATGTTGATACATGTCTTGAAACTTTTATCACTTGTTTGAGTTTTGATATAAAATGATAAAAATATTTTTGGTGATTTTTAGAAAGTATTAAAAGATTTTTATAAAATATTTTTTCCAAGTTTTCTGATCCAGTTTTCAGTTCCAGACTCAACCAGTCGACTAAGCCAGGTTATTAGTCGACTTGGCTGATGTCCGGTCGACCGAGCCGGTCGACCGGACGTGCACAGATCTGTGCACGTTTGGAGTCACTGGGACGGTCGACCGAGCCGGTCGATGATTAAGACGGAAAAGGGCGTACTTATTATATGTATAGAATGTGATTGATGTACCCTTTCTTGTCTCCGCTATAGCCTAGGGCTATACCGAGTCGGATCTCAGGGAGAGCTAGTGTAGAAACGTTACGATACACGTGAGAAGATAAAACGAGAACTCTTCTTTGTTTACAAGAATAAAGAATCAAAGAAAAACAAATAAAAGAATTAGTGGCTATGTTCATGGTGGAAATCGGGAGAAATCAAGATTGAGATGGATTTGAACTAACAACTAAAAAGAAAGTAAAATCAAGAAAACTTTGAATGCAAGAAATTCATGACTAGCTAACCTTAACTACCTTGCTAAACTAACTAAACTCCGTGATAGTGATGCGTGCCTCATGTTGATTCATCGGCATGTATTTGTCTTGCTTGTGATCTAATTACTTTCCCACTAAGATGATGGGGATTCATTCTTGGACTTGTCTTGTAGCCTCCATAAATGGTCATCGGACTACAAGATAGACTTTCACTAATGGAATCACAAGAGATACACTCAAGGGATGCAAATGAAGAACATACAACTTTCACTAATGGAAGTAGTGAAGTTGTACATCAATTAGCATATTGGTGCTCCATCTCCATGTTCCATCAAGGCACTAGTTCAAAGACTAGGCTCTACATGAGGCACACATGAATCATATGGAGAATTACAACAAGATTCTTGCCAAGAAATGAAACAAAACCCATCGGAGAAGAGAAGATCATACAAATTGCAAGATGAAGTAAAGCAATCACCCATGAGTTAGGAGTTAGCAAGAGTAGTGGTTAGCTAGTACATGGAACAAGAAATTAGCTACTAGACATTACAAAAGCAAAGCAAAGCATGATTGAATTGCTAGAAATTAACAAAGCAAGTAACAAAGCAAAATAAAAGCAAGTGAAGAAGACAAACTAGAATCAAGCTCAAGTAGATATGTAGAGAATGGATCAATCCTTGTATAGCTCCAAGTTGTCACTCCTTGTTGATACAAGCTCTCTCTCTCATACAAATCTCTCTTGCAATGAAATCTAGGGAGGAGAAGATCTTAGAGAGAACTAAAAATCCTAAACAAAACCTAACAAAATTACAATCTATTCACTAATCTCTCTCTCTTCTCTGATCAGTTTTTGTACGCAGGTCTTCATGGAGTATTTATAGCATGAATGAGAACCTTCGAGAGCCTAGTTTGTTGGCGCAAAATCTGAGATCCAACGGCCCGGATTTTGCGGTGGATCCGCCGCAAGTCACGGCACTTTTGTGGCCGTTGGCTAACAACTTTCTGGTGGAGATTAGTTACAAGGTTGTTAGCCACGTGGTATATCTAGAATCTTCGTTTGTTGCGCGGATTTCTCTGGATCTGGATTTGAATTTGGCTTTATCTTTAATCTTGATTAATCACTTAATTAGTGTTAATTAAGTGATTATTTGGATATCTCTCCATTAAGTGTGTACCTGCAAATATGTAGAGAAGAGGAGTAAAAATCACATATTTATTTGTAATATGCATGGGGATTATGATGTAAAATATGCAATATTGTGTACTAATCACACCCCCACACTTATTCTTTTGCTCGTCCCGAGCAAAACAAAGAAAAAAAAAAATCTAAACTACCAATTTATTGCACCACTTTCGCAGGTGACGCGATTGCACTGAGCATGTGCAACAAGCCGTTAAACCTCTAGGTTACCCTAGAGGAGGAGTGTTGTCTCCTGAGGGTTTTCAGCGGATTACACCCACAAAATCCATAAAGAAAGAAAACAAATGTTAGTGTTTTGAAAACGCATTTTGAATAAGAGACATGTTTACGAACTATTTTTGCAAAAATATAAGTGATCCTAGGTCATAAGTCCACCTATAATTATTCTTCCTTAAACTTAGTATCCATGCAAGATCTTGTCTTCAATTAAGGTAAGACTTCAAAATTGGATTGAATATTTTATCTCTCATAAAACCTAGATAATACGCACACCGTGTAAGTGAAAATTTCCTGGGATTTCAACTCCAACCATAAAGCCATTTATTGATTTATATATACTTTTTTTTTATGCTTTTTTCTTCCCTTAGTTTAGGCTTTCTAGTCTACCCTTGTAACGAGCCTTTAACCGATGACTCCCAAACCAGACGGTCTTAGGGCACCAGATGAGAAAACATCCCTCAGGTTTAAGGTCTCGAGTAGAAAAGGCCACGAAACTAAAGGGGATTATTTATTATCACCGTTAGGCGTGAATAATCATGCTTCTTGAGGCACAATTATCCAGCTTAATAAGTGAGATCACCGTTAGGCGTGAGTAACCATGCTTCTTGAGGCATAGTTATCCAGCTTAATAAGTGATCTTTTATTTATATATATATATATTTTTTTTTTCTTCTTTTTTTCTTTATTTATATGGCATTTTTGGTCTTTGTCTCCATCCCAAGAAATGTGTAAGTGTAAAGTGCATATTTATCTAAGGTAAAAATTCAAGATAAAAATATCTCACCAATTTTACTTACTTAGTCTATAATTTCAAACAAGATCTATTATTTCAACTAGGTTTAAAATGTCATAATTAAGGCTTTCTTAATTCCTAAGATACATCTTAATTTTCTTAAAAATAGATCAAAACTTTGTCTCTTATTTCAAAAAGTTTTTATTTTTTTATTTTTTATTTTTATTATTTCTAAAGAAATGTAAAAAGAAAGAAAGGAAATGTAAAAGAAAGAAAGTCTAAAAACTCTATGTTAGTAAACCCTCCCCCACACTTATTTCATGCATTGTCCTCAATGCATCATGATATATGTATGCATGAAATAAAAATGAAGAGGGAAGGAAAAAATTACCTTAAGGTGGTGGTTCCGGTGGTGGTCTGATTGGTCCACGGAACATGGCCCAATCATCTTTTCTTTGGGTTTTCAGGAACCCACCAAAAATATGACCCACAAGAATGATGTATGCATGGAAGATTTTTATTATATACATGACCCCATCTAATTTTAAGATTTTCCTAATAATTTCAGAGTCAAATTTATCAAGATCCTTGTCCAAAAATGGAGCATGAAATGATATAACAGTTGACTTGGACTCTGGAAGAACAGGAACGACTACCGACTCAGGGAAGTGAATTAAGTCAAGTGATGGTGCCGGAGTCGAAGTGAGTTCAAAAATTGGATCCAAGTCAAGAAATGAAAACTCAAGTCCACATGTGTTGTCCAACAATGGAATGTGACCTACTATGGGTGATATCTCTTTACTTCCAATTTTAAGAAATTCAAGCTCATCACCGTACAATTCTTCAAAACTTAAGTCAACATCTTCCTTAATAATTGTACAATCAGTTTCAGAAGTAAAGAGATCGAGAAAATCAAGGTCACATTTCTCATTGAGTTCAATTCCACAAGATGGAGAACTTGCCAAAATGTCAATAGAATCTTCAAAAGTGTAGAATTGGGCAAGTTCAATATGATCCTCAAAAATGGATGATTCAACTTCATTGTGAATTGTGAAAGGATCCAAAATTGACTCCGGGAAAAGATTGATGTGAGGTAAAGATACCGGAGTCATTATGGAATAAGGAAAAAGAATTGAATCACTGAGTCTGGGTTCAAGATCACATTCCTCATGTAGTTCAATAAAATGTGGAGAACTTGCCAATTTATCAATGGAATTTTCAGAAGTGTAGAATTGGTCAAGTTCAATGTGATCATCAAAAAAGATTGGTGATTCAATTTCACAATGGATAGAAAATGGATCCAATTCTGACTCGGGAAATGAAGTGAAATTATGTGAAGACACCGGAGTCATGATTGAATCAGGAAGTAATATGGAATCATCAAGTGGAAGTTCAGGATCAAAATCATGTTCAAGTTCAATTTCAGAAAAAGGAAAACTTGCCAAATTGTCAACGAGATCAGAAGTGTGGACAAGTTCATTTTTAGGAAATGAGAAACTTGCCAAAATGTCAACGGGATTTGAATTTTGGACAAGTTCAAGTTTAGGAAATGAAAAACTTGTCAATGTATCAATTGGATCTGAAGTTTGGACAAGTTCAGGTGAGTGTGCTGAAATTGAATCTGGATTTCCAAGATGACAAGAGTCTTGAGTCATATCAATAGAGTGTGGTATAACTGGATTAGTCAAATGTTGATAGGATAGAGTTTCCTCTTTCCTAAGAAGGTTATCCAATTGTTCTTTCACACTATTGATAGACTTGGCATGTGATTTTTGATATTGTAACATAGACTCTTGCAAGATGTCTATACTCTTTTCTAGAATTGATGTATCTTCAAATGATTGTTCTAGAATGGGAGTATAGGAATCTTGACTTTGGAAAGTTTGTGAATAGTGTAAGTCAAAAATGTGTGGTGATGGAAGAGTGGACTCACACAAGAAATATTTACTCGTTTCCATGACAAATGGTTGTTCATTAGGAAATGGTGGAACTGAGTAAGACTCTTGAAAATACTGTGGAACTGGAGAGGGAAATGGTTCTGGAAGTGTTTGCTCAGCTCTCTGTAAATTAGCTTCTAAACTCCTTAATAAGTCAGATTTGTCTTCAAATGGAGGCTCAGAAAAAGGAGTGTATGACGTGGACTCGGTAAATGAATGTTGTGAATATTGTGGACTTGGTGAAAATGGTGGACAAGGAGGTTGATAATTAAACTCGGGGGACTGGAATCCCCAATAACTCGATGAAGAGTTGAAATTATTTTGGACATTATAATTGTTAGATGGGGTGTATGGGTCATATTGATTCGGATAAGGCCAACCCGGTGTATGTGGTTGGTGCATATTATAAAAACACCGGGTTGGAATTATCCGAATATGGAGTGTGTGTGACATATGGATGGAAAGAATTGTAATTGTAAGCCATATCACACAATCACAAACAAAAATCAAACAAACAAACAAACAAAAGAAAGAAAGAAAATTCTAACCTAAGTTAGGGTAGACTTAGACCTAGACGACTCCTAACAAATAGACCGTCCATGGGAGGTTTAGTGCAGACTCTAACCACAAGCTAATCAGCCAGGGAAGGGTAAGGTTGGTGGGAGGTTTTCCGTCCAGAGACGTTCCTTAATTAAGTAACCAGCAACCTTCGGGCTTTCGGCCCTCAACCCCTTTCCTAGACACCGATTTTGCAAGAGTTAAATTCCAACACTTTTCCCCCTTAGGATAATCTCCTAGATGAGTCCGAGATGTCCCTAGGGCCAACGTCTACTTTTTTTATTAAATTAGGCTTGGGTTAGTGAGTGCTTGGGATTGTGGTTTTCGGGCTAAGGAAAGGGTAATGAACTCCCCCACCTTATCTTATTTACGGGTTATGCCCTTAAATTTGAATTGTGCAAGTGTACAAGAAATATAGCTAGGATACACTCAAAGCAAGAAAATCAAGCAAGAGTTTGTCCTAGTCTAAATGCAATGCAAACACGTACCTTGCCTCCAGCACTCTTCAACAGTAAAAGTAAAGAATTGAAGAGACACGTGCCTAAAATGCAAGTGTCTAAACAATTTTTAACAATTCAACCAACTTTTTACTGTTTTTTAATTAAGCAGGAGTAGGATGCAGAATACAGGAAATAAAGTATAGAAACAGATGTATTTTACAGAACCAGAGGCCCTGCAGAAAATTGGTGAGTAGTGAACTCCTTATTGCCGCGTTCCCACGGCAAAGTGCCGTGGATCCGCGGCAATTTGGAGGGATCCTGGGCTCTGCTTTCTTGAGCAGAGTCCCAGGTCCACTTATATGTTTCTGCAATGAATAGTTTCCTGTTTTCTTCTCCTGTAACCTGCAACCGAGAAGAAGGATCGTTTAGTACTTCACTTTAAACCAAAAAGAACGTCGCTCTCCCCGGCAACGGCGCCAAAATTTGATTAAGACGGAAAAGGGCGTACTTATTATATGTATAGAATGTGATTGATGTACCCTTTCTTGTCTCCGCTATAGCCTAGGGCTATACCGAGTCGGATCTCAGGGAGAGCTAGTGTAGAAACGTTACGATACACGTGAGAAGATAAAACGAGAACTCTTCTTTGTTTACAAGAATAAAGAATCAAAAGAAAAACAAATAAAAGAATTAGTGGCTATGTTCATGGTGGAAATCGGGAGAAATCAAGATTGAGATGGATTTGAACTAACAACTAAAAAGAAAGTAAAATCAAGAAAACTTTGAATGCAAGAAATCCATGACTAGCTAACCTTAACTACCTTGCTAAACTAACTAAACTCCGTGATAGTGATGCGTGCCTCATGTTGATTCATCGGCATGTATTTGTCTTGCTTGTGATCTAATTACTTTCCCACTAAGATGATGGGGATTCATTCTTGGACTTGTCTTGTAGCCTCCATAAATGGTCATCGGACTACAAGATAGACTTTCACTAATGGAATCACAAGAGATACACTCAAGGGATGCAAATGAAGAACATACAACTTTCACTAATGGAAGTAGTGAAGTTGTACATCAATTAGCATATTGGTGCTCCATCTCCATGTTCCATCAAGGCACTAGTTCAAAG
This sequence comes from Agave tequilana, assembly GCA_038442645.1. Lineage (NCBI taxonomy): Eukaryota > Viridiplantae > Streptophyta > Magnoliopsida > Asparagales > Asparagaceae > Agave > Agave tequilana. Next base: position 31,001 of record JAVJIF010002508.1, on the reverse strand, counting down.
ACTAGGCTCTACATGAGGCACACATGAATCATATGGAGAATTACAACAAGATTCTTGCCAAGAAATGAAACAAAACCCATCGGAGAAGAGAAGATCATACAAATTGCAAGATGAAGTAAAGCAATCACCCATGAGTTAGGAGTTAGCAAGAGTAGTGGTTAGCTAGTACATGGAACAAGAAATTAGCTACTAGACATTACAAAAGCAAAGCAAAGCATGATTGAATTGCTAGAAATTAACAAAGCAAGTAACAAAGCAAAATAAAAGCAAGTGAAGAAGACAAACTAGAATCAAGCTCAAGTAGATATGTAGAGAATGGATCAATCCTTGTATAGCTCCAAGTTGTCACTCCTTGTTGATACAAGCTCTCTCTCTCATACAAATCTCTCTTGCAATGAAATCTAGGGAGGAGAAGATCTTAGAGAGAACTAAAAATCCTAAACAAAACCTAACAAAATTACAATCTATTCACTAATCTCTCTCTCTTCTCTGATCAGTTTTTGTACGCAGGTCTTCATGGAGTATTTATAGCATGAATGAGAACCTTCGAGAGCCTAGTTTGTTGGCGCAAAATCTGAGATCCAACGGCCCGGATTTTGCGGTGGATCCGCCGCAAGTCACGGCACTTTTGTGGCCGTTGGCTAACAACTTTCTGGTGGAGATTAGTTACAAGGTTGTTAGCCACGTGGTATATCTAGAATCTTCGTTTGTTGCGCGGATTTCTCTGGATCTGGATTTGAATTTGGCTTTATCTTTAATCTTGATTAATCACTTAATTAGTGTTAATTAAGTGATTATTTGGATATCTCTCCATTAAGTGTGTACCTGCAAATATGTAGAGAAGAGGAGTAAAAATCACATATTTATTTGTAATATGCATGGGGATTATGATGTAAAATATGCAATATTGTGTACTAATCAGTCGACCGGGTCTGAGAGCTCTGCTCTTGGGTTGTTTGGGTCGACCGGGATGAGAGCTCTGCTCTCTGTTTGTTTGGGTCGACCGGGCCGGTCGACCGCAGTTACCCAACGGTCATATTTCTGACCGTTGGCGGTCGACCGGGTCGGTCGACCGGCAGCCTGTCAGGCTGCCAGCTCAGCCTAACGGCTAGTTTTCTGATGGGCCTATATAAACCCCATCTCTTTGGGTTTTTGGCCAAGTTTTTTAGAGCAAATTTTTCCTGACTTCTTTAGTGTTTTAAAAGAGTTTTCAAAAGAGTTTTAAGTGCCAAAAGATCAATCTTAATTGTTTTTAGGTATTTTGTTATTTTCAAAGAAAACAAGTTTTTGGGAATTGATTTCTTGTTCTTTATCTCCATATCATTTTGGTATTTTCCCAAGAGATTTTCTTTGATCAAAACACTTGTGTTTTCCACACTTGAGCTATATCTTCTATCCTATTCTATTAGGATCTTGTATTTGTGGAAAAAGGAAAGAGGTTTGTGGTTGAGATATACCACTTGTTGTAACCCTTGATTTCTTGGTTGCTCCCTCTTTGGTAGAGGTTGAGGTTGTTGTATTGGGTTGGAGTTTGCTCCCTCTTTGGTAGAGGTTGAGGCTTGTGGTTTTCTCCCTCTTGTGAGAGGTGGAGTTTGGTTTTAAACCCTCTTCGGTAGAGGTGTTGGTTGTTGTGGTTGTATTGGCTAAGGGCCTACCCCTCTTGTGTGAGGAGGTGCTTGTTTGAGAGAGGAGTTAGGTACTCCATTGTTGTACAAATCCTTCTCGGTGAAGGTTCCCTCGGTGGGAGTCCTCGGTGGACGGTATAGTGGATTGGAAATCCTACACGGTGGTGTAGGCGGGGATGTAGAGCAAGGGTGCTCGAACCTCGAAACATATCTTTGTGTTTGCGTTTGATCCACTTGTCTCTAAACTCTCTCTCTTTACATTTGTGCAAAGCATCATACTTCATTCATATCATATTTGCTTGTGTTGAGCATAATTCATCTTGTCATATCATATTTATTTGCTTGTGTTGTGCCTTGCATAATCCATATTGCTATATCCTAGATTGTTTGGCTTGATTGTGTGTGCACATTGCTTGGATTGCTTGTGTGTGTGTGTGCCCAACTTATACTCATCCAACAAGAGCTTCACATAGCGCCTCAACCCATTTCAAGGGGAATCAAGGGGAGTTAGTCCAGAGCCTCGCAAGGGGAATTCGGCTACACTTGTTGTATTGTATTAGTTTGTGCATAATTTGCATTAGCTTCCGTATTTAGCGCACTTAGTTTTGCATTAAGTTTTAGATTAGCACTAACACCTATTCACCCCCCCTCTAGGTGTTTTTTCACTTTCATACCAAGCTCTAGGAGCTTGTTTTAAACCATATAAAGCTTTGTCTAGTTTGAAAATAAAATACAGATGTGTAGGATCAACAAACCCTGGGGGTTGTTCAACATACACCTCCTCTTCAATAAAACCATTTAAAAATGCGTTTTTGACATCCATTTGAAAAGTTTGAAATCCTTATAGGAAGCAAAAGCAAGTGTTATCCATATGGCTTCAAGCCGTGCTAGGGTGCAAAGGTTTTCTCAAAATTGATACCTTTGATTTCGGTATAATCTTTGGCCACTAACCTAACTTTATTCCTAACAACATTGCCTGACGTATCCAACTTGTTTCTAAAAATTCATTTAGTGTCAATTGTTGGTCTATCATGGGATCTAGGGATAAGATGTCAAACTTGGTTGTGCTCAAATTGATTGAGCTCCACTTGCATGGCAAGCAACCAATATGAGTCACCATCGGCTTCGAGGATGTTCTTTGGTTCAAAATGAGAAATAAAAGCATAATGGCCACAAAGATCATGAGCTTGGAACGAGTAGTTACCCCTTTTTATACATCACCTATAACGAGATCCTTAGGATGATGTGGAGTGAATCTCCAATCCTTTGGAAGTGGTTGTGTTGGCTCCACTTCAACTTCTTGAACTTCACTTTGCACATTAATCTTTATCTTGTCTTCTTGTATAGATGAGTCCTTCAAGGTTATCTTCTCAATATCTTCACCTAAGGAATCTATTTCTACAACATTCTCAATAAAAATATTAGATTCCTCAAACTTTACATGTATAGATTCTTCAATAGTCATAGTAAATTCATTGAAGACTCTATGAGCTTTACTAGTGTTAGAGTAACCAACAAAAATAGCTCCATAAGATTTTGCATCAAACTTACCTAAATTATCTTTAGTATTTAAACAAAACATTTACAACCAAAAACTTTAAAATAAGAAACATTTGATTTTCATGAATAGTAAATTTTGAAAGAGGTTTTAGAAGTATTTTTGCAAAAGAAAACCCTGTTTGATATGTAACAAGATGTGCTTACGGCCTTGGCCCATAGGTATTGAGGGAGACCGTATTCATTTATCATAGTCCTACCCATTTCTTATAGTGTTCGATTTTTTCTCTCAACTACTCCATTTTGTTGTGGAGTTCTAGGATAAGATAATTCATATTTAATTCCATGTTCTTCGTAATAAGTGATAAAGGTTGGTTAATGAACTCACCACCTCTATCACTCCTTATTCGTAAAATTAAAGAATCCTTTTCCTTTTCAACTCTTTTCTTAAATATTTGAAATTGTGAAAAAGCTTAATTTTTATGTTCTAAGAAGAAAACCCAAGTAAAACGAGAAAAATCATCAACCAATACAAAAGAAAAATGATTCCCACCTAGACTTTAAATTTTAGTAGCACCAAATAAATCCATATGAATTAACTCCAAGGGTCGTGATGTCATGATATCCTTGATGGATTTGAAAGAGGGCTTGATTTGTTTTTCAAGTTGGCACGCATCGCAAATGTGATCCTTCTCAAATTTCAAATAAGGAATACCTTTCACCGCTTTCTTGTTGTTTATTCTAGATAGATAGTAAAAAGAAATATGACCTAGTCTCCTATGCCATAACCAAGGGTCATCATTGAAGGCATTCAAACATGTGGCATTACATTGTATATTAGACATATCAATCATGTATATATTGTTTTCACGAAATCCAGAAAGTATACATGCATTAGTTTGTCTATCAAATATATTACATGCTAAGTCATCAAAAATCACATTAAAACCTTTATCACAAAGTTGACTAACACTCAAGAGATTATACTTGAGGCCATTAACTAAAACAACATTCTCAATCATAGGAGATGAACCAAGTTTAATGTTACATATACCAACAATCTTTCCTTTGGAGTCATCTCCGAAGGTGACGGTGCCACCTTCATGGTATCTTGATAGGGTTGCAAAATTATTGATATCCCATGTTATGTGCCTTGAGCAACCACTATCAAGATACCACCGCTTCCTACGTCTTTGAGCTTTGGAGTGTATCTACATCATGTAACATATTTGTTGACTTTGGTACCAAAATTTTCTTGAGTTCTTTAATGTTCGCATTACGAACCAAAACATGATTATTTGAGGCATTTATTCTATCAAAATAAAATTTAGCCAAGTGACCCTTTCGGCCACAATAAGTACATGCATAAATTTTATCATATATGAATGTATGATGAGTGTGTGGAGTGTGAACATATTTGATGTGTGTTGTGTATTTAGCATGATGTGAGTGCAAATGTTGTGACTTATGAGCATGGGTGTGTGTAGCATGAGTTTATTTCTTTGGGATATATTTCTCAGGAAATATAGCCTACAATCTAGATTTGTCATATTCACATTTCTTTAAAACTTTTCCTAAAGAGTTAATTTTATTCTTTAGAATAGAAATCTCATCTTTATCTATTTGTGAAAATTTAGCTTTATAAGAAATCTTATAAGCATCAAAATCTTTTTGGGTAGAAGTGAGAGTTGAAAATAAATCATCCTTTTCTTTTGTGAGCATGAAAATTTTATGGTTAAGAGTTTCATTTCCCTTTTTCATTTAAAAATTTTTACTTTTAAGAAAATCATAATTATGAGATAATTCTTCAAAAGATTCTCCTAATTCATTCATGGATAATTCACAATCTTCAATAGATGATTCGGGGATTACTTTATTTGTGTTATCATTTGCCATGAAACACATATGAGCCGTGTCAACTTCTTCGTCGGATTCACTCTCCGAATTCAAAGTAGCCTTTAAAGCCTTCTTCTTGTAGGGCTTCTTGGAGGTGGAGGGCTTGTTCTTATTTTTCGGACATTTCGCAACGATGTGCCCCGACTTCTGGCAATTGAAACAAATAATCTTCTTTTCTTTCTTTTCTTGCCATCTTCTTCTATTTTAAAATTTTACTTTGTTGTACATTCTCCGAACATTCTTCACAAGAAAAGAGAGATCTTCATCATCCTCTTCTTCATCATCTTCATCAAAGAAGGTGGAAGAGCTTTTAAAAGCAATTGCTTTCTTCTTTAGAGGAGCCATCTCTTCTCTAGCCTTTCTTTCCATCTCTGGGTCTTAAGCTTGCCTATAAGACCAATGAGCTCCATTTCCTCCTTGTCATTAAGCTCCTTTAAAGTTGTATCTTTGACTTCCTAAGATGGTGGAAGTGCACGAATAATCTTCCTCACCTTTTGATCGTTGTCAATGCCGTCACCTAAGGAAGCAAGACCGTTAGTTATTTTTGTAAATTTTATAACCATATCATCAATGGACTCATTTTCTTGCAACGTAAAGTTTTCATATTGGGAACGTAAGAGGTCAATTTTAGCCCTCTTGTGATGTTTCTTCATGAGTGACTAAAAGGTGAGTCCAAATCTCATATGCGGATTTACAGTGTATGACTCGAGCAATGTCATCATCATTAAGAGCTTGAAGTAAGGCATAGTGTGCCCTAGCATTTGCATCAAACTCTTTCGTAGTAATATCGGACCAAGTGTCCTCATCGTCAAGGGGTGCGCTAAAGGGTTTAGTCACCGCTTTTGCAACCCGGCTTCCTAAGAATTGCAAAAACACGATCATTTTAACCTTCCATATGGGAAAGTTAAGGCCATCAAACTTGGATACGGTCTTAATACATTCGGCCATCTTTACTAATGTGTATAAGGATGAAATATGAAAAAGATGATTAGCAATTAAGGATCTCTCTAAGGTTGTTAAGCCAAGAAACTAGAAACCAAAGTTCTGATACCAATTGAAAAATATCCAGAGTGGGGTGAATAGGTTTTAATGCTAATCAAATGCACTTTTAAAAACTAGTTAAGATGTATGATGCAAGCGGTCACTCAAAACAAGAAATTGAAGCCGATTTCCCAATGAAGGGCTCTAGAACTTCTCCTCTTTGATTCCTCTAAATGATGAGTTGAGGTGCTTAATTACTTCCTTGTTGATATGAGTATAGACTGAAAATACAAGAAGATGAAATGAATGCAATATTGAAAAACAAGACAAATAGTATCACAAGTATAAGAGTGTAAAGCAACAAAGAGCAAGAAGAAATCAATCGCAAACATAAGAGAATTTGTTTCGAGGTTTCGAACCACTACTCTACGTCCACGCCTTCACCACTATGAAGGATTTTCACTAAATTCACAAAGGGAACTTCTACACAGGAACCTTACACCCAAGGGATTATAATTTGGTCTACTCAAGACCGGAGTACCCAACTCTAACAATACTATCCTCCACACAAGAGGAACCACAACTCAATGGAATACAAGTCACTTGGTGATTTAGGAAGACCACAAACACTCTCTTATAACTTCTTATAGAGTGGAGTATGATTTTAGGCCAGCTAAGTGAGAGAAGAAAATCAGTTGAAGAGATTTTGAAGACTTAAAAACCAACTGAAAAGCTTTTAAAAAAAAAGAACTTGGAAATAGAAAGCAATGAAATACTTCTCTCTTGAAAACACTTGAAACTTGAATATATTCTTGTAGAAAAACCAAAACCCATGACCTTTAATTATAGGCAAAGGTTAAATAACATTCAAAAGTGGTACTAGGTCATTAGGGGTGAGTTTAACCACTTGGAAACAAAAAATAGCCGTTGGAATCCATAAAAAACAAAACAGATCCAAAATAGAGCCGTTGTGTCAGTCTGGACATCTGCCGGTCGACCGGCCAGTCGACCAGCACGTCACTAAGAATATAGCCGTTGGCTCCGGTTGACCGCTCGGTCTACCGTAGATCATTTTAAAAAGAAAATTTTGAACTGCCGGTCGACCAAAACAAATAGAGAGTGAGGCCCATGCAGTCGGTCGACCGATCGATCGATCGCAAGGGTTGACGGTTGACTGACCTGATCGACCGGCAAACGTACACAGACGTGCACGCCCACGACCAAAAGGCCCGGTCGACACACCGGTCGACCGCTTTACCTGAAACAGCTACGGTCGACCGACCGGTCGATCGTTATGGCCTATAATAGATTTAAAACAGATTTTAAACTTTGAAATATTTTTAAAATATTTTGAATTGGTTTGAGGGTTATGTAGCATAGTATAGGAGATAAAATACATGTTCTAAACTTGATATAAAAATTTGAAAAATTATGAAACATGTATTAATACTAAACATGCAACAAAACCAATACTACCCAAAACTTGTATTTTTGAAAAGTGTATTTTTGTGTGTGTAACGTCTTGAGCACTTCTATCATATCATTACTGTTTAACATACTAAAATCTTACAAGGGTCTAGGTAAGTACAAGATCTTCAATCGGGCTTTTTCATTTGCATCATTGAGTTACTTGAATTCTTGATCCCGTATTTGAGTCATCTTGAGTCAACACCACCTTCCTTTAGGGGAAGAAACTTCTTGTATCCTTAGAACCCTGAAATAATCTTAAACACTTAAACTTAATCAGTACAAATAACTATATATATTTTGTGATCATCAAAACTCTAAAACCAGGTGATTGTAACCTTGGGCCAACAGCTCGCGTTTCAACTCACTGGCGCAACATTTAGCAACACGAGGTTCACATCTCTTCTTAAAGACACGAGACCCGCGTCTTTATGCCAAAACGCAAGACTCGCGTCTCTTCTGTAGAGAACGAGACTCGCGTCTCCAACTCAAAACGTGAGCCCCGCATCTCTGAGACCTGCATTTCAGAGTTATGGCATAAGACTCACATTCACTCTCCAACAGCTAAGGTCAGGGCTGAACTAAGAAGTCTCATCCTCAGAGACTTAAGGCTGATCTCTTCGATCCCCTGCAACGGATCTAAGAGATTACCTGACAAAAAAGAGGAGTGTTCATCAAATTACTCCATAATGCTGTTGTGAATGGCTTATCATAGCGGTGCTCTCTGAATGCCACTGCAACTCACATGCAAGCAAATAGTCAGTGTTCAACTGGTTATCAGCAGTGCCAGTCTCCTACTCGGCCAAGAGTCATCGCTCTCACAGAAAGAGAACCTTCTCTGACATGGAATACCCTAAAGTCACTACAAATATGGTGGGTTCAAGCACTATGCCAAACAAGACTAAGGGAAAGCGGCCGATAGTCAGCTCCAACGAGTCTGACACTGAGCGGAAGGAGTGTACCAGCATACCCATACTCGAACTGGTACAATAGCCTCAATGGATTACAGTGCCCTAGCCTGGGGCATTGAAGTAAGCGAATCACACTCTGCTATCGCGGAATCACAAGCCTCAAACTCTTTTGGCGAGAGAGAAGCTTTCGCATATATGGCAAGCACTCCTGAGAAAATAGCCAGGTGCTTTGAACAGCAAGTTCAGGTTCAGAGGAAGCAACTTGATATGATTTGTGCTCAACAAGAATCTATCGACACCCTTAAGCAGATGCTTTCGCAATTGCTTAAGGACAAAAAGAAGCTGAAGGCTAAAACTCCTTCCAAGAATCCAAGAGCAAACAAAAGGAAAAGGGAGAGCTCATCTTCTACAAATACTAAGAATGAAGAGCATTCTGACTCTGAGCCACTCAAGTCTTCATCTGAAGAGGAGGATAACTCAAAGAACGGGAGTACTCATTCCAAAAGGATGAGCAAATTGGAGTAGCGTCTCGAAGCCCTCGCCAGTCAGAAAGTCTTCCAAGAAGCTGGAGTGGTTCGGTCGTACCCAGCTGAGTGGGATCTTGTCCCGCACCCTCCTAAGTTCAAAGCTCCGACCCTACAGGCCTTCGATGGCAAGGGGTCACCGAACCAGCACATATACTATTTCAAGTCTCGTACCAGGAATGTAGTGTCAAATGATATCATCGACACCCTGAAAGAGATTAATTTTGAATGCTTCATGAAGCTTTCAGAAGGCTCTATCAAAAACTGGAGTGATCTAGGGAAGCTTTTCCTTCCCTGTTTCTTCGAAGATAATTCAGAGATTACTATGTCAACTCTCATGATGATGAGACAACAGAAATGAGAGCCGGTTAAAGCATTTGTGGAGAGATTTCGGAGTATGGCACTCTGATGTCCCAGCGGTATGACCCAAGCCACCTTGGTGGAAACATGCCGCCACAATTTTCAAACCTCACTCCTCACTCAGATAGGAGTGGCTGAAAGTCGTACCTGAAAGCAGTTAGTCCAGTAAGGTAAGAAAGAAGAGATCGTCGCTAAGGTTAAGGTAGAAGAAGGCAAGCCCAGACCCAAGAAGTCGACAAGACGTGCGCCAAAAGCATCTTTTCAAAGAAAAGGAAGGATACACTGGCAGCAGAGATGAAGTCTCCCTCTAAACCCCAACTGGTTAGAGGTGATAGTTCTTCAAACCAGCCGGCACCAACAACCAGTACTCCTTCAAGGATGAGCATGTTGATTCGTTGTTCAAGTTACTCAACAAGACTAACAGACTAAAGCTTCCTGAAGCTAGACGTCCTGAGGAGGTGGGCAAGATCAACAATCCCAATTACTGCTTGTACCACAGGATGCTGGTGCACCCTACCAACAGTGGCTACATCTTCAAAGACATCCTCCAAGGTTTGATTGATGCAGAGGTGCTCAATCTCCGCCCAAAATAGAAAAAGGTGACAGCTAACATGATGTCATTTCTTCAGTTTGGGGTACAACCTCCAACACCAGACGAGTGATTTCCATCCCGAAAGGGGAACTAAGGGTGGTCAATAAAGATCCACACCACTAGTGAGAGAAAGGTCTCATACCTATTCCTACTCCTCAAGAAGAGATCATATGGGTTCATCCCGACCTCATGGAAGGCCAACAGTGTGTTGGCCCAAAGGCCATTAGCCCAATATCCTGATGAATATTTTGATGATAACAAATCATATTTAGTTATGTATTTAACAACTTTGTTTCAAAGAATTTCAGGTTCAAAACAAGTTGATTTGACGGCTCCACGATCAAGACTCACAAGTTTGGACGCCGCTAAAGATTTGCATTCCCAAGCCAAGCACGGTAGAAAACTTCGGGATCAAGACTTTGAAGAAAAGACCAAGTCAAGATCAAGACAATGAAAAAGTCCAAGATTTGTATTTTTACTTTTCTTTTAGACTTTTTGTCAAAACCTAGATGTTAGAAGTAGAGTTATGAGATTATCACTTTCACATACATTTTAGTTTGGTTCATGGCTTCAAAAAGAATTTCAATTTCTATTTCCAACTTAGTTTTAGAGTTAACATATTTTTGGAAATTAGTTTTAGAAACTTTAAGTTTTGAAAAAACGATTTTTGGAAAAACAAGTTTTTATCAAAGAGGATCTTTATCAAAATGTTTTAACATGTTAGAGTAGTGACTTATGATCATACTCCTATTTTTATAAGGTCCAAAACCTCAACCCAAAAGACCAACCCAAAACCCAATTTTCTGGTTTCTGCAGAGTCTGATTTTTCAGATCTGACAGAAGCCGGTCGACCGTCCGGGTCGACCGACGTGCACGCTGTGCATGTGTGCACGTCGGCCGACCGCTCGGGTCGACCGGGCACTTTACAGTGCTCTCTGTTTGTTTGGGTCGACCGGGGCGGTCGACCGATGTCCCTTAACGGTCAGAAATATGACCGTTGGCGGTCAACCGTCCGGGTCAACCGGCAGCTGTCAGAAGTCTGACAGACTCCAACAGCTATATTTTTCTGACTGTTTTTGTTGGGATCTTCACCCAACGAATTTCTCCACCAGTTTTACCCTGTCTTCCATCCCCTATAAATAGGTGGTCACTTCAGCATGATTAGACAACAATTTTTACAACAAATTTTACAAGTGATTTTTCAAGCTTTCATTTTAGCAAAAGATTTCCAAAGCCTAAAATTTCCAAACACCCTCTTGAAGCTATACCTCTACTTCACTCTAGATATTTGCACTACACAATCCCAAATTCTACATCTACATATTGGTTATAGGATTGTGCTAAGTGAGCTATTTGTGATCAAGTATGATCATCCTTCTTCTTGAGCGAAGTTATAGAGGCATCGGCCTCAAGCGAGCTAGTGTGCTCCGGGTGGTGTTGCGGCATCACGAGAGATCGGACAAGTGTGTCCTTGTATTGGCGATCCAGTGGGATCAACAATGGTGGAAATCCTTCAAGTGTGAAGGCGGGGACGTAGAGCGTGGCTCGAACGTCGGAAACATATACTCGTGTTTGTGTTTGCTCGAATGTTCTCTAAACTCAAACTCCTTTATTTCTTGCACTACTTATTGTGTTTATTATTGCTAGTCTTTTAATTTGAGCAATTTGTTAAGTAGAATTTTTAATTCCGCATTATTGTCATATTTCATATAGCCATCACCTATTCACCCCCCTCTAGGTGATTTCAATTGGTATCAGAGCCTAACCCTAACTTTTGGTTTAACCACCTTAGGGAGATCCATTCATTTGGCTATATATTTGTTGCATTTATATTTGATTGTGCATTCACATTTGTATTCATGGCATCCCTTGACTTTTCTAGCATCAAGTCCCCACCTAAGTTTGATGGCTTGAACTTCCCTATTTGGAAGGTCAAGATGAACCTATTTCTAAAGTCCCTAGGTGTTAGAGTAGCTAGGGCCATAACTAGAGAATTTGTAGAACCTCTCACCGATGAGAGTTCATGGTCCGAGGACACCTCCAAGGACTATGAGGAAAATGCTAGAGCCCAATATGCCTTGACCCAAGCCCTAAATGAGGATGACCTAGCTCGCATCATTAATTGCAAATCCGCATTTGAAGTTTGGAATATTTTGATTGTGACTCATGAAGGAACGTCACAAGTCAAAAGATCCAAGATTGACTTGTTGTGTTCTCAATATGAGAACTTCTATATGTTTGATAATGAGAGCATTGATGACATGCTCACGCGTTTCACCAAGATTACTAATGCCTTATCTTCTTTAGGTGACGCAATCGACAATGACCAAAAGATAAGAAAGGTCATTAGAGCTCTTTCCAAAGCTTGGGAAGTAAAGGCTATCACCCTCAAGGAACTCAACGATAGGGAGGAGATGGACTTCTCCGGTTTCATCAGAAATCTCAAGACACATGAGATGGAGATGAAAGTAAGAGAAGAAAGGGAGGCTCCAAAGAAGAAAGCACTCGCCTTCAAAGCCACTCCAACCATTCATGAAAGGATGACTCATCGGAAGATTGCGATGAGGATTTTGCTATGCTCATCCGGAAGGTGGGCAAGATGTTTTACAAGAAGGGGAGGCAAAGCAACTTCCGGAGAGGGAAACCTCAAGGAAGATATGAAAAGAAAAGAGAAGAACCCGGTCCTTGCTTCCATTGCAAGAAGATCGGACATCTTATTGCCGATTGCCCCGCACTCCAAGCAACCACTTCGAAGAATGTCCCAAAGAAGAAAAGAGCAATGGTGGCCACTTGGGATGACACGGAGTCGGAATCCGAAGAGAAAATCGACGCCGCGCACATGTGCTTCATGGCACATGGGGAGGATGCAACAAAGGTAACTCTCGACAACTCTATAGATGATGATGAGTTAACAATGGATGAGTTAGCTCAATTTTTTGAAGAGTTACAACATAGATATGAGATTTCTCAATCTCATAATAAAAAGTTAAAAAGAGAAGATGACACTTTGAAAAATAAAATTGATATTGTTGTTAAAGAAAAAGATGATTTAGCTAAGGCTTTTAAGAACTTGAAAATTGATTTTGAAAAATATAAACTAGCTTGTAAAGGGAAAACCCCCATTGCATCATGTAACAAAAATGAATTTTTGGAAATTCAAAAACGGGTTGATATTTTAGATTCAACTCTTAAAAAATGTGCATTTGATTTAAATAAATTTGCATCAAGATTTCCCAAGGGAGTAACCCAAGGGAAACACACTCATCATACACATGCACAAAACATGCACACTCACATAAGCATGCATACATGTATGGTAGTGGTAGAATTTATGTTTGCACGCATTGTGGCCGCAAAGGCCATTTAGAAAAATTTTGTTATGCTAAACATAATATACCAAGTAAACATGTTTGGGTTCGCCCCGGTACTAACCCTATAGGACCCAAGAAAACATGGGTACCAAAAGACCCACCAAATTTAAATGATACAGGTGGATCTTCATCCTCCAAGACTTAGGGGGAGACGGTGCCCGGGTAGTGGATGCAACAAGGCTTAACGAACACATCATCGCTTGCATCGCTATCATGGAGGCACCTATTTTGGAGATTGCCCTCATTTGGTAACTTCTCCATTTAAAAGGTTTTAATTTTTGGTATATATGTAAATGTATAGGATTGTTAGTTTAACTTTGTGCTTCATTGCCATATGTTTATGTAAACCAACATCTCTATCATGTTTGTGTATATGCCATGCCTTTATTTTTGATATCTTGTTTTTCATGTCACATATTTTGAATGTCCACATTTTCTTTGTTTTTTTATAATATACCAATATACACATTCTTGTCAAAACTAAAATAAATTCTTTAAAAATTTCATATTTAAAGCAAATACATTAGAGATGGCAATTGCGCACCTCAACTCATTCATGAGGAATCAAGAGGATGAAGTTCAGAACCCGTCACCGGGTATTCGGCTTCAACATCTCTAAAAACTTTGTTTTTGTATGAAAAATTAAATAAAATGTCTTGTGTGAATTTTTGGCTGATATGATAACTTAATGAAGATTTAAAAACATATTGATGTAATCTTGTATGTTATATATATCCTACTTATTTGTTAAAATTTCCTTTTTAAATTTTTTTAAGGGCATTTGCTGTTGACAGGTTTTTGGCAAAGCCGGCCGACCGGCTCTGAGTCCCGGTCGTTTGACTTCGCCTGAAGAATAGCCTTTTATTCTTTTCTATTTCCGGCCGACAGCTGCGGTCGACCGCTGGATCTATCAGTGCTCTCGGGTTTTCTGGGTCGACCGACCCGGTCGACCGCTCTGTGTTACAGAGCTCTCGGTTTTGTGGGTCGACCGTGCGTCGGATTCTTCCCTAAAACCCATCTTTTAAAGCCCGGTTCTCTCTCTCTCATCTCACTTTTTTCAGCGACCGCTCCTCTTCCCTTTCTCTCCAAAATCCTAATCTCTCATAATCCCTCAAATCTTCATCAAATCCAAGGCTAATTTCACAGGATTTTCACTGGATTTCATTCTCAGGTCTGATCTACATCCTATTTCAGAGGAATTTCTCATCCTAGGGTTTTTGATTTTCTTCCCTCAGGTAAAAATTTAATCTTTCTTGTGAATCTTGCTTTTATATCTTTTGTTCTTTAATCTCTTGTCATAATCTTTGTCTCATCACTTGTTAGATCAAGCCCTAACCAAGTTTAACCTAAAAACTCTCAATTTCTCAAAAATTTCCAAAATGTCTAAAAGATCTAGGAGTGAGAAAGGAAAAACTGTGGTTCCTTCCTCATCCTCCACCCCTAGACCTAAACTACCCTTTGTTAATGATATAGCTGAAAATCGATTCATCCTACTTTCTAAGAAATCTGTCATTTCAGGGAGATGTGTTATTCTCAAAGACTTTGAACATCTCCACATCCCTCGCATCCTGAAAAGAAATTCTTTGGACAAATTCATGGCCATTAGGGAACCTGTGTACCCCTCCTTAGTGCATTACTTCTATGCAAATTTTGCTTTTGAGGGAAATCAAGTGAGATCTCGTGTTCTTGGGAAGGATATTGACATTCCCCTATCCCAATTTGCTGATATTCTGCATCTCTCCTCTGGAGGAGTTGATGTTTACACCTTTGATCTCCAAGATTTTGAGTATCCGGACGGTGAGTCTGCGCTCACCGCGTCTTCTTTGATTCACGGGAATGACAATTCCGGTTTGGTTAAGAACGAGGAAGTGAACAAATTCACGTTCACCGCCCAAATTCTAGCCAAATTTGTATTCTACAACATTTTACCCAAATCAGGAGAATACAGTCATGCTAGGGGTCCTGTTCCATTGATAGTCTACTGCCTTCTCAAGGGCATTAAGATTAATTTTCCCCACTTTATAGATTCTCACATGGCATCCGATCAGATCCGCATGCCTGGTAGGCATTGCCTTACGGGATGATCATATCATATCTTCTTAAACATTTAGGAATTGATCTTTCTTCTGAGACTCCCTCTGAACCCGCTGTGAACTTAGACAGCGTTCTTTTGAAGAGGATGCAGGCTCAGATTCGTTGAGCCGCTCCTGAGCAGCCTCCTGTTCTTCCTGCTGATGCCCCAGGGTCATCATCGGCCCCAGGGACTTCCTCTGCTCCCGGGCCATCTATGTCTCCTGATTTTCAGGCCTTCATCTCATCTGAGATTCGCTCTCAGATCCAGGAGCACCAGTCTTGGATCGAGCAGCGAGATGCAGCTTTTCGTGCGGAAATGGATTCACGTTACCAAGAGATTCGCAATGATATGACTTATTTTGCTAACTCTATGAGATTCGTGGACTCGCAATTTGAGGCACTCTTTGCGAAGTTTGACATGCTTGCTCCTGATCCCACATCTTTTACCCGAC
This sequence comes from Agave tequilana, assembly GCA_038442645.1. NCBI lineage: Eukaryota > Viridiplantae > Streptophyta > Magnoliopsida > Asparagales > Asparagaceae > Agave > Agave tequilana. The sequence continues at coordinate 15,252 of JAVJIF010002508.1, read as the reverse complement.
CACTTCCATCCTTCGGTCCTCCATTTCCTGCCAGAGATCCTTCTGCGGCTCCACCTCCACGGCCAGGTGTCGCAGGCATTGATCCAGAGGAGGCAGCTTCTTCTTCTTCTTCTTCTTCTTCAGAGGAAGACGATGATGGTGATGAGAAGATGGCTGAGGGTACTGCTGCAGAGAGCTCGTCTGAGGAAGACGATGATGAGGAGGACGACGACGATGATGAGAAAGACGCTGGTGATAAGAAGATGGCTTCTTCGTTCTTCTGATGCTGATGAGTGACCTGCCCGTTTGATGATGTCAAAAAGGGGGAGAGTTATATGAGAGAGACATATTTTGTGTACTTGACTGTGTACTTGACTTATCTTTTGTATTATTTTGTGTTTGGACATATTTTGATATTTAGTATGGTGGACATGTATTTTTGTGTTGTGGACATAAGTTTTTATAGATAGTTGTGTTGTGTTTTTATTTAGTCTATAAACATGTGTTATCTTGTTGTGTTATCTTTTATATCTTTTATGACATGAGTACCTTTTGGCATGGACATGTGTATTGTGGATTATCACTTGTTGTTTATCATTTGTGATATTTATCTATGCCTGAGTATGATTTCATTATATGCATGTGTTGAGGGGGAGCTTCACTTGAAGTCTCTACCCAAAATATTTGTAATAACTATATATGTTTTGTCATCATCAAAAAGGGGGAGATTGTTGGCCCAAAGGCCATTAGCCCAATATACCCGATGAATATTTTGATGATAACAAACCATATTTAGTTATGTATTTAACAACTTTGTTTAAAAGAATTTCAGGTTCAAAACAAGTTGATTTGACGGCTCCACGATCAAGACTCACAAGTTTGGACGCCGCTAAAGATTTGCATTCCCAAGCCAAGCACGGTAGAAAGCTTCGGGATCAAGACTTTGAAGAAAAGACCAAGTCAAGATCAAGACAATGAAAAAGTCCAAGATTTGTATTTTTACTTTTCTTTTAGACTTTTTGTCAAAACCTAGATGTTAGAAGTAGAGTTATGGGATTATCACTTTCACACACATTTTAGTTTGGTTCATGGCTTCAAAAAGAATTTCAATTTCTATTTCCAACTTAGTTTTAGAGTTAACATATTTTTGGAAATTAGTTTTAGAAACTTTAAGTTTTGGAAAAACGATTTTTGGAAAAATAAGTTTTTATCAAAGAGGATCTTTATCAAAATGTTTTAACATGTTAGAGTAGTGACTTATGATCATACTCCTATTTTTATAAGGTCCTAAAACCTCAACCCAAAAGACCAACCCAAAACCCAATTTTCTGGTTTCTGCAGAGTCTGATTTTTCAGATCTAACAGAAGCCGGTCGACCGTCCGGGTCGACCGACGTGCACACTGTGCATGTGTGCACGTCGGCCGACCGCTCGGGTCGACCGGGCACTTTACAGTGCTCTCTGTTTGTTTGGGTCGACCGGGGCGGTCGACCGATGTCCCCCAACGGTCAGAAATATGACCATTGGCGGTCGACCGTCCGGGTCGACCGGCAGCTGTCAGAAGTCTGACAGACTCCAACAGCTATATTTTTCTGACTGTTTTTGTTGGGATCTTCACCCAACGAATTTCTCCACCAGTTTTACCCTGTCTTCCATCCCCTATAAATAGGTGGTCACTTCAACATGATTAGACAACAATTTTTACAACAAATTTTACAAGTGATTTTTCAAGCTTTCATTTTAGCAAAAGATTTCCAAAGCCAAAATTTCCAAACACCCTCTTGAAGCTATACCTCTACTTCACTCTAGATATTTGCACTACACAATCCCAAATTCTACATCTACATATTGGTTATAGGATTGTGCTAAGTGAGCTATTTGTGATCAAGTGTGATCATCCTTCTTCTTGAGCGAAGTTGTAGAGGCATCGGCCTCAAGCGAGCTAGTGTGCTCCGGGTGGTGTTGCGGCATCACGAGAGATCGGACAAGTGTGTCCTTGTATTGGCGATCCAGTGGGATCAACAATAGTGGAAATCCTTCAAGTGTGAAGGCGGGGACGTAGAGCGTGGCTCGAACCTCGGAAACATATACTCGTGTTTGCGTTTGCTCGAATTTTCTCTAAACTCAAACTCCTTTATTTCTTGCACTACTTATTGTGTTTATTATTGCTAGTCTTTTAATTTGAGCAATTTGTTAAGTAGAATTTTTAATTCCGCATTATTGTCATATTTCATATAGCCATCACCTATTCACCCCCCCTCTAGGTGATTTCACAGTGGACTACTGTTACCAACAAGAAGTCCAGAGGCAAAGAAAAAGCCTCGTCTTGTAATATGGTGTGTGCTTCCTCCAAGGAAGCAGAAGCCGATGTCCCCTCGCTAACTGATTCTGAAGAGGATTCAACTGTCCTTGCTGTAGAACCGAATGCACCGCTCGTAGCGGGGACACGTTCGGGTTAGTGGTACTTGAAAAAGTACGATGAAGTGGTGGCAAATCCATCTAAACCCACCCAAGAGCCAACCAAGGAATCCATAAAGCAACCCGTGGAGAAGTAAAATGAGCTTCAGTATGCTAAAACTTTCCCAAAAGCAAAGCGGAGGGATCTTTAGCACCTTATCGCTTTGATGTTTTGGATTAGCTGGCCAACATCCCGGCCAGGATTACCCTCTATGAGCTCCTGAGAATGTCTAAATCAATAAGGGAGGCTCTTGGAGAAGCTTTAGCCGACGCTGAGGCCTTCATGGCCCGGAATCTGGCTAAACCAGAGGAGGAAGATGAAGAAAATTGCCTCCATACTTTTCAATATGTTTCCTGCATAACCTTCACTCCAGACGACATGCAGGTTAAGAGAAAGCATGATAGGCCCTTATATTTCACAGCATATATTGGATCATCTGAGGTGAGCCACATTTAGGTGGATTCAGGATCCACGTTGAGCATCATGCCCCGCCGGGTCATGCAGCACTTGAGAATCCCCACTCATCAATTGATTACTACCATCTATCGCTTCAACGCCAATGGTACGCGCCCGATGGGAAAGATCAAACTCAAATGCCAGATTAGAGACCTGAGATCTTAGGTGATGTGCTATGTTATTGATGTTGACACTTTGTATAACTTGTCGCTGGGACGACCATGGATTCATCGCAACTCCATCATCCCCTCTACTCTCCATCAAGTCATGAAGTATGTTGACGGAGATGAAAAAGTCCGAACGTTGATCGCCGAGAGGCATCCGTTCAAGGGGGTAGAGAATCTCTTCACAGGCTCCCACCTTTATCAGGATTCTCTGGAAGCAGACAAGAATCCCCGGCCAGAGGAACCAGACTCTGGTAATGAAGCTGATGTCGAGCCAGAGGCAGAAGAAGAATGTCTTTGCGAGCTGAATTCTCTTGTAACGAGCATAAATAAGCTCGATATCAGTAACACCACCAATGATGTAGGTGAGTGATATATTAATAAAGAGTTAAATTTGGCTTATTTTTCTGTGTTTACTTCTGACACTGTACCATCAGATACTAGTACCGATGTAGATGATGACCCCTAATCAGCAATGGATGACCTAACATCATTGCATGCACTGGTAGATCATCTCTCACGGCATGTCAAAGCGTCAATAATGTGCAAGGAACCTTCTTCGAGATCCCAGCAAGACGAAAAGGTCAAAAATTGATCCTTTTTGGAAGAGTCAAGTATCGAACACCCTTAGTTCTCTCATTACGAGCCAAATGTACTCAAATGATCGAGAACATGGGGTATAACCTAACAAGTGGTCCCGACTTGAACTTTGGCAAAAGAAGTCGAACTCTACTTCAGCCTTTTGTTCCCAGAGGGAAGACACCTGACTATTATCACCAAACTCGGAGGGGGTTGGGCTATGTGTCAACTCTAATCCTATCAGCCTTTGAGTCTGAAGAGTCATTATATCATGACCACTCATCAGGCACGTATCCTGGGAGTTAGATGTCATTGTAGGTGACATCTTCAAAGACCTTTCGGTGAACATGATTTCAACAAGCCACCCAGAAGATGGAGATGAGAAAATGATCTAGTCAGATACAGATCCCTGGATCGAATACCTGAATACTCTCTGGGATATTAGTTTTGAACAACATGAATCACCCACAGAGGATAAGGTAACTCAGACCAATCTAGAAGATGAGGCTAATTCAAAGTCCATCTTCATAAACGAAAGCTTATCACCTCCCGAGAAAGAAGACCTAATATGTCTCGTGCAAGAGTAATGCAGATATCTTCGCTTGGAACTACGAGGATATGCTTGGGCTTGATCCTCAGGTAGCTATGCATCACATCAACATCAATCTGGATGCAAAGCTCATCAAACAACAACAATGACAGTTTCGCTCAGAGATTATGGAAGCGATTCAATCAGAAGTCACGAAGCTTATAGACTCCGATTTTATCAGGGAAGAATAACACCCTGACTGGGTAGCTAATATTATCCCCGTCACTAAGAAGAATGAGAAGATCCGAGTTTGCATTGATTTTTGGGATCTAAATGAAGCTTGTCCTAAGGATGAGTTCCCTCTTCCAATCACGGATGTCATGATCGACAATACGTGTGCGTTTGAATGAATGTCTTTCATGGATGGATTCTCTGGATACAATCAAATTAAGATGTACCCTGATGATGAGAATCATACATCTTTCAGGACACCATTAGGAGTGTATTGCTATACTGTGATGCCCTTCGGATTGAAGAATGTGGGGGCGACATATCAGAGAGCTATGAACACAATCCTCTACGAGCATATATGCAAAACAGTGGAATGCTACGTAGACGATATTATAGTGAAATGTCGTGTCAAAAGTGATCACATAGCAGATCTGAAGACAGTATTCGATATCATGCGGGCGCATCAATTAAAGATCAATCCCACCAAATCCTTCCTGGGGGTATCCAGCGGTAAATTCCCTAGGTTTATCGTGACATCCAAACGAATCCACCTCGACCCAGAGAAAGTCCGCGCCATCCAGGAGATGTAATCTCCAAGGAATCTTAGAGAGCTTAAAGGATTACAAGGGTGACTAGCCTACATCTGGAGGTTTATCGCAAATATCTCAAGGCGATGCCAACTCTTCACTAGATTGATGAAGAAAGGTGTCTCATTCATCTGGGACGACGCTTGCCAAAAAGTGTTCGAGGAAATCAAGCAGTACCTTACGCATTCACCTATTATTACAGCTCCGGTGTTAGAAAAACCTTTCCTGATATACGTTCGAGATATGGATCATTCTCTAGAAGTTTTACTAGCCCAGAATAATAATCAGGGGCATGAGCAAACAATCGACTACCTAAGTAGAACCATGATTAGAGCTGAACATTGAGACAATCCGATCAAAAAAAATGCCTCGCATTGGTATTCGCTGTCCAAAAAATGCTACACTACCTAGTGGGCCAAACCATACACGTCATATCAAAAGTTAATTCTTTAAGATTGTTGATGACAAAGCCATTATCGCTGAATGGTCAATTGGAAAAATGGGCCATATTTCTCTCTTAATATGAGATGCAAGTTCTATCACAAAAAGCTGTGAAGGGACAGGCAGTGGCAGACTTCTTGGCTAAACATCCAAATTCAAGAACGACCAAATTTTATGAAGATCTCCCAGATGAGATCGCTGAAGTTTGCATGAACCAGATGACTTTTGAAGAACAGGTATGTCAACTCTTCTTCGATGGTGCATCAAGAACAGGTCCTCGAGGAAATATCATAGCGGGAGTGGGGTAGTACTTGTCTCCCCACAGAACTACGTACTCCCTTGTGCCTTCTCATTAACTGGCCGTGTTCAAACAATGTAGCGGAATACAACGCTCTCTTGATCGGGATGCAAATTGCCGATGAGATTGGCGTTAAAATCTCAAATCGTATGGTGATTTAAAACTCATCGTCAATCAGGTTCGCGGGGAGTACGAAGTCTGACATGAAGACTTAGTATTCTATTATAATGCAACAATCTACATGGCAGAGAGATTCAGAAACTTTTACATTGATCTTGTACCTTGACAGCAAAATGCGCATGCAGATGTACTGGAGTCCCTCGCTGCTTCAGTGGCTCTTCCAGCGGAGTGACAAACAAAGTACTCGTCTACAACCATTACTTGTACTATCTGAAATTCTGCCTTGAAGATGATCAAACGCCAACAGGAGACCTTCAAGTCAAAGAAACTCTAGAGACTTCAGCAGATCTAGATCTCAAGGACTGGCGATTTCTATACATCGCTTATGCTAAGTGATGCCATGCCTGTCAGTTCCATGGTTACTTCATTCATCAGACATCAGGACATCTTCATCGTATGACTTCTTCCTAGCCAATTGAGATGTGGGGAATGGACGTGGTTAGTCCTATCAGCCCACCTTCATCCAAAGACATTGGTTTATCTTAGCTATAACCGATTACTTTTTCAAATAAGCAGAGGCTATCCCTCTGAAGGAAATGAAGACATCTGACGTGATTAAGTTTATCAAACATCACGTAATCTACCACTTTGGTGTGCCATGATGGATTATCCACGATAATGGGCCTCAGTTTATCAGCCAAGCGTTCCAGAGATTCTGTAACAAGTTCAGAATTCAAAGTGTATCTTCAACGGCGTACTACCCAGCAGCTAATGACCTAATAGAATTTTTAACAAAATCATTGGGAAGCTTCTCAAGAAGTTTATCTCAAAAAGTCAATGCTACTTGGATCACAAATTAGGTGAATGCATGTGGGCTTATCGCACAACAGTGAGAATCCCTAAGAAAGCTACACCATTCTCCTTGGTGTACAAGTATGAAGCTGTACTCCCGCTAGAAAATTAGATCCCATCTCTGAGTGTTGCTTTGACAATGGAGATGACAGATGAGGAAAATCATCGACTGTGACTCTAGGAGCTGGAAGCTTTGGACGACAAATGCCTGCAAGTTCAACAGCAAATCGAGCTTTATTAAGCCAGAATTTTCAGAGCCTTCAACAAGAAAGTTAAGGAGCGGACTTTCATAAAAGGCGACCTCGTCTTGGCTGTCAGAAGACCCATGGTGATGACACGTAAGACGAAAGGAAAATTTCAACTCAAATAGGAAAGACTATTTGTGGTAGAGTCAGTCTACTCAAATGGAGCATATTGCCTGATAAATTCAGAAGGTAATATACTTATGATGCCAATTAATGACAAATTCTTGAAGAAATACTACCTTTGATCATGTTAATATTAAACCTCTGATCATTTGGTGAAGTATGTTAGCCAAAGGCCCATCACTCTAGTTTTGATGATGATTAACTCATGTAACTATAGTACTAATGATCTTGTGTTTATATAGTCTTAGATTTTCAATCAAGATCTTAGCAGGTGCTTAGATTAAAAAAGAAGTTTTGGAGCAAACACAAGTAGATTCAAGAGCTCACGCGTCAAGATCGCATCTAGCACTCGGATAGAGTCAAGATATTAAAGATCCAACAAAAAAATTAGAAATTAGTTTAAATAAAATCTATTAGATTCATTAAAACCTAAAGAATCATATTTCTAACTCCAAAACTAATTAATCAAGATTTAAACTCCTTAAAATATTCTTTTAAAAATCTAACAATTTATATTGAAATAATTTATGTAGATTTACTGGAGCCTTATGATTTCAGCGCTTTGGATTTGCGATCGAGTTCAAGTGAGTGTCACTTCTTTGTTTAATTTTATTAAATTTATTGTGAGTGTTTTCTTTTCCTTCTATAATTCTATTTTGTGAGTGTTTCACTTCTTTATTTAATTTTATTTAATTTTGTTGTGAGTGTTCTCTTTCTTCTTCAAGTAAATAAGAATTTTGTGAGTGTTTCACCTTTTTGTTTAATTTTATTTAATTGTGTTGTGAGTGTTTTCTTTTGTCTTTTTCCTTATTTACCATTGTCAATAAATACTTGTGTTTTATTTTTATCATTCAAGTGACCATTTGAGATATTTTACTAGTATTATCACTTGTATCACTTCATGAGATATTAGTGGTCGTTCACCTTATTTGTGTAGTTGATATGAGCTTGTATCAGTATCATTTCATGTGTTGGTAGATCACCGTTATTGGCTTAGGTCTAGTATTGATATACCTTAGACCAGACTTGACCTTGTAACTGATCTAGTGGTAATAAATCTTAGAATATAGTATATTCATCTTGAGGCTGATTGATTGTTTATACATGATATCTACCTGATAGTATTGTTCATGTTACTTAATTGCTGGGAAAATATTGTTACACGGTAACAACACCGTCATGTTATACTTGTTACATATTCCTGTTATATCGATATCCTGTTCATTGATATTATATATTCCTGTTATACAGGTATCCTGATTACATGTTGATATTGTTACCGTGACTACCACCGAGTTATCCCAGTGATTCAAGTAACATGCATATTAAGTAATCTTGATAAACTAATAACATGATATTAAACAACTTACACTGGGATTGGGGAGATTGATGGAGGAGACAGCGTCTGTTTTTGGGTGGACCTAGGATTTAGGTTGCGCAGCCGAAAGAGGGTTCCACTGCAGGGTTCCCGTGGGGTGACTGGCACCCCGTCCTATTTCCTGTTCCTGTTATACATGTTATACATGTACGTGTTCCTGTTAAACATGTTCCTGACTACCTTGCGGTAGGTCCTGGTTCAGCGCCAGGAGTCTGGGCCATGGTCCCGGGTATGCACTGTTGGCCCAGTGGCCTTCCACTCTAGTTTTGATGATGATTAACTCATGTAGTTATGTTTACTAATTATCTTGTAATGTTTGTAAAATCACCTAGAGGGGGGTGAATAGGTGATGGCTAATCTAATGGTCACTAAATGCGGAATTAAAAACTTATTACACTAAACACCAAGTTTAACACAAGAGTGTAGCCGAATTTCCCGTGAAGGGCTCTGGACTAACTCCTCAAGATTCCTCTAAATAAGAGTTGAGGTGCCGCGTCGGCTCTTTTGGTTGAAAACTAGTGTTAGCAAACAATCTCCAAACATATAACAATAAGAGCACAAAAGTATATCAAGCATATAAAGATAAGCACAATAAGAGCATGCAAGATATAAACAAGTAAGAGACAAAGAGAGAGAGCAATCGCAAACACGGGAGATTTGTTTCGAGGTTCGAGCACACTTGCTCTACATCCCCGTCTTCAACACTATGAAGGATTTCCACTATAAACCGATCCCACCGGATCACTCGGTGCCGCAACACCTACAAGGCGAGTTCACACTTGAACTCCTTGGACTCTCTAGTCCCGTACACACCGCAAGCCCACAAGCTCGTCGAGGCCGCACCTCAAACACCAACTTCTCACCCGAACTTGAAACAACGCGAACACACTTGTCCGCCTCCTCAAAGTACAAAGTTGAACTTTGGTGATCACAACACTTGATCACCTAAAATCCTCTCACAACAAATCCCTATAGGTAGATATAGCAATGGATGGCTCAAGTATTTGTGTGAGAAAACTAGGATTGAAATGGTGGAGGAAAACTCAAAGAAATCACTTTTAAACACTCTTGATAAACTCCCCTTTGATTGAAAATATTTGCTCTCTAAACAAGTGGGAAAAGCTCTGAAAAGAGTTGGAAAAACTAGCTCAAAAACCACTTCAAAATCATAGGGAAAACAACACCCAAACCCCCAAATTTATAGGGCTAGAAAAACTAGCCATTGGGATCCAGGTGGCCTGACGGTCGACCGTCCGGTCGACCGCCAACGGTCATTTTTCTGACCGTTGGGGCAGCGGTCGACCGGCCGGTCGACCGAGCCTCTGGAACAGAGAGCAGATTCTCTCTGCCGGTCGACCGGCCCGGTCGACCGGGGCATTTCCAGAGAGCAAAACTCTCTGGACGGTCGACCGGGTCGGTCGACCGGCCCTCCAGTGCAATCTGGCGTGCACGTCCGTGCACATCGGTCGATTGGCCCGGTCGACCGACTTCAAAGCGCGGTCGACCGTCCGGTCGACCGGAGGAAGCCAGTCCTGACAATTTTGGGGATTAAAATGTTGGTCATTTTAACTTAAATAAAATCTCATAAATTCACAAAAAATCTACAAAAATAGTTTAATGTTTATACTATGATAAACAAACATGCTTGCACAAAATCAAGACATGTTACAAACAATTTGAACTATTTTTATAACTTGGAAATTTGGCTCAAAATAAAAACTGTATTTTCCAAATTGGTTTTTCCAAAACTTATTTTTCCAAAACTTCTCCAAATACAAAAACAAGATATTTAAACTCTTTTAAAGCATAGTGTGTATAGATATGATCCACTACACATACATGGTGAAATATCTATGTTTTTGACATTAAGCTCTAAATACGGTTTTGGTTAAATACATGTAAACTTGAATACCAAAAACCAAACCGGTATTTTTCTAAAATGAAAACTCTTTGTATTTTTCCAAAATAAAAATTCTTTTATGAAAAACTTATCTAAATCAAGAGTGTGTGTGTGTAAGATATACTTGAGCAATCCACCAACTATTCTATCCTTTACATTTTATCTAAAAAAAAAATCTTATAAAAACAAACCTAGACACAAGTCTTGATCTTGAAGTCTTCACTTGAAGTCTTTTCTCCTTCTTGACTTGGTCCAAACCCGATCCAAAGAGCTAGACTCCTCTTGAGTACTTGATGTGGTTTGATGCACAAGCTCTTGAATCAAACCGTGTTAGCTCCAAAACTTGACTTTAAATTCTTTGTTGAAGCTACACACCTACTAAGATCTTGGTCATGAATCTGAAACTAAATAAACACAAGATCATTAGTACTATAACTACACGAGTTGATCATCATCAAAACTAGAGTGATGGGTCTTTGGGCCAACAATCTCCCCCTTTTTGATGATGACAAAACTCATGAAGTTATATATGCATGAATTAAAGTAAAGCTTCAAGGAAGCTCCCCCTTAACTCATGCATAACAATAAACAATAAGATATGACAATGAAGCACATAAATATGTATGCAAATATACGGAGATAAAACATGTCAATCAATCATAAAACTCACAAATTCTTTTTCTCTATTTGCATAACAAAACATCTATGCATAAACATAAATCCTTCTCCCCTTTATGAATAAAGCAAGGAAAACATGCATATATACGAAAAACTTCTCAAAATACTTCTCCCCCTTTTTGTCAATCATCAACAAAGGGGTTATAGTAAAAACAAAATGTTCTCCCCCTTTTTGTCAAAAGCAAAAATCAATAAAAGGGGTGACATAAAACAAATAAATAAAGGATATATGCTATATACATTCATGAAGAGGAAGACGCTAAGTTAACTTTCCTACACATGTACATTACATGAAAGAGGGATGACAAGCCCTAATTCACATAACGCATAATATGTAATGCATAAGAGGAGATGTGAAGCTCCCCCTACACACGTGTACCGCATAAAGAAGAGTTGTCAAGCTCCTCAAAATAAGATACACTCAACATGAATCTATATGTAGAAGAGATGTTAAGCTCTCCTTGCATATAGGCAATACAAATCCAAACATTTTAAATTTTCTCATTAAAACAAATTTTGAAATTTTTTTTAATAAAACAAATTTTGAGATATCATATAAACAAAATTTTTAAGATACCACTTATAATCAAATTTTAAGATACCAATTTTGAAAGTAAACATTACAAATTTTGATTGTAAAATTATTGTAAATTATTTTAATAACAATTGCAATCAATAGATACCAATTGAAGATTATTGCAAATATTTGATATCAATAAAAAAATACCAATTTTAAGAAAATGCATAAGCTTATTAAAATATCAATTGAGAAATCAATTGAAAATAATGATTTGAATTAAGCTTAGCATAAACAAATTGTGTGCTTTAAATATGTAAACCGATTTTTAATCAAGCACAAATAAATCATATATTGTATGAGAATGAAAATACCAATAGAAATTATGAAGCATACATATATAGGAAACAAAGTATGAGTATATACAAAATGAATATCAATTGAGATACCAATTGAAAATAACAATGTAAATCAAGTATATAATTCATAAACTAACAATTGAAGAACAATAACTAGTTAAAAGTAATTTTTGAAAAACTAGTTAAAGATCCTTCAAAAACATGAAACTAAATCATGTTTTTCATGAACCATACTAAATACACAAGAGTTGACACTCAAAATCGATAAAGCTCATAAAGATGTACATGAAACAAGGTCATGATAAAACAAATGAAGTGTGAGTGTTCAAAAATCATGTAAATAGCATTTCCATGAAAATAATCAATGAAGCTCAAAACATAAATATCATTTTATCAAACAAATCATGAAAATTATTTTTTTAAAAAAAACTAAACTTCTAGGTATATGTATGATTTATCCAAAACTAACAATATGCATACATATCCCAAACATAAAAAGAGTCCATAATATATATTGCATGAAGGCAAATGACTCAAAGGGTATACATGTATATTTATTAGATTTGAATACAAAATACATATACATGAAGTAAAACATGAAAATAGGTAAAACAAGTGTAAATGAGAGAATCATCAAAACTAGGCTATACATGTGCATATAGTGAGTACAAATGAACAATGAAGTGCAAACATATATGAATCAATTTGTTGCTCACTATTTGTACACGTATATACATAAGTTTTGATAAATACTACATTTAAACTATTATTTACCACATGAAGCACAAAACAAATAAACATGCTAAAAAAAAATCATCAATGAAAAGCATGTAAACTAAATTAGGAGTTTTAGAGATAGTTACCAAACCAAAGAACTATGCTCTAATTCTCCAAAACATGGTGGTTGTCCCACCAAACCTCTTGATAGCGGTGCATCAAAAGTATGTCCATCAAGTCCATGTGCAACCACCACCAAGGCATCATCCCTCTCACGTCATGTGAGAGCCTTCAGTTATATTAAAAATAAAAGGTGGGGATTTTGGTACCCATTTTCTTTGGGTCCTTGAGGGTTAGCTTTGTAAGGAACCCAAACATTTTTATTAGCAAAATTTACATGATGTATCTTATCAAAACAAAACTTTGCTAAATGGCCTTTGCGGCCACAATGTGTACATTTGTACACCTTAGGATGCATATGAGTGTGAGTGTGATCATGACGTGCAAAGTGTGCATATGCATGATGATGATGTGCATGAATATGTGGAGTTTGTTTCTTTGAAAATAAAGACTCCAATCTCTTATGGTTAAATGCACATGAGCTCAAAGTTGAGCTCAAACAATTAATTTTATTTTTCAAAAATTTAATCTCACTATTATCAATGGTGGCATGTAAAGCATGGTGAGATTTAGAATCATTTTTCTTATTCCTCTTAGAAACATTTTCCTTTTCTTTTTCAATCATTTTTCTTTTTAAAGAAGTGTTTTCTTGAAAAGCAACTTCTTTTTGTTTTTCCACCAAAGTAATTTTATTTTTCAAAGAGGTGTTTCCTTCACAAAGATCATTTAATTTAGAAAGCAAGGAAACATTTTCATTTTTCAAATTTTCTTTTTCTTTTCAATATATGCAATTTTATTTTTAAAAGACTCATTTTCTTTTAAAACATTATCAAATGAATCTTGTAAAGAATCTTTTTCATTTTGCATGCAATCAAATTTCTTTTTCAAATTTTTTTATCTTTCTTAATCATGTCATATTTTTTAAGTAATTGTTGACAAAAATATGTAAGCTCATCATATGACATGTCATTTTCTTATCTACCTCGGATTCGATAGTTATCTCAAGGGGGTTATCCCTTGGACCATGTAGCACAAGTTGGAGGTGTCACTTCCAACATCCGAATCGCTCCCCGCATAATATAGATCTTTTTCGCCAAGGGAGGTGATGATGTTCCAAACTACAAAAGCCGAATCAATGTTAGAAACCCTAGATAAATATTCATCATTTAGGGTACTTTTCAAAGCATGAATGGCTTTTACATTAGCCTCAATATACTTGCTATTATTAACATATGAATCATTAATGGTAGCAAGATAAACATGAATGCCTAAGGCCTTGAGGAATAAGGACATCTTAACCTTCCAAGTTTGGATGTTAAGAATGTCAAAGGTGGGTGGTGACATGAAGTCCATGGTGTGTGTAAACAAATATTGTGATTAGCCTAAAAATGAGGATCTTTAACTCTAGGTTGTAAGATCCAAATCAAGAGCACTTGCTCTGATACCAATTGTAAAATCACCTAGAGGGGGTGAATAGGTGATGGCTAATCTAATGGTCACTAAATCCGGAATTAAAAATTATTACACTAAACACCGAGTTTAACACAAGAGTGTAACCGAATTCCCCGTGAAGGGCTCTGGACTAACTCCTCAAGATTCCTCTAAATAAAGTTGAGGTGCCGCGTGGCTCTCTTGGTTGAAAACTAGTGTTAGCAAACAATCCCCAAACATATAACAATAAGAAACAAAAGTATATTAAGCATATAAAGATAAGCACAATAAGAGCATACAAGATATAAACAAGAGAGAGCAATCGTAAACACGGGAGATTTCTTCGAGGTTCGAGCACACTTGCTCTACATCCCGTCTTCAACACTATGAAGGATTTCCACTATAAACTGATCCCACCGGATCACTCGGTGCCGCAACACCTACAAGGCGAGTTCACACTTGAACTCCTGGACTCTCTAGTCCCGTACACACCGCAAGCCCACAAGCTCGCCGAGGCGCACCTCAAACACCAAGTTCGCACCCGAACTTGAAACAATGCGAACACACTTGTCCGCCTCCTCAAAGTACAAAGTTAAACTTTGGTGATCACAACACTTGATCACCTAAAATCCTCTCACAACAAATCCCTATAGGTAGATATAGCAATGGATGGCTCAAGTATTTGTGTAAGAAAAACTAGGATTGAAATGGTGGAGGAAAACTCAAAGAAATCACTTTTAAACACTCTTGATAAACTCTCCTTTTGATTGAAAATATTTGCTCTCTAAACAAGTGGGGAAAAGCTCTGAAAAGAGTTGGAAAAACTAGCTCAAAAACCACTTCAAAATCATAGGAAAAACAGCACCCAAACCACCAAATTTATAGGGCTAGAAAAACTAGCCTTGGGATCCAGGTGGCCTGACGGTCGACCGGATGTCGACCGCCAACGGTCATTTTTCTGACCGTTGGTGCAGCGGTCGACCGGCCGGTCGACGAGCCTCTGGAACAGAGAGCAGGGCTCTCTGCCGGTCGACCGGCCCGGTCGACCGGGCATTTCCAGAGAGTAAAGCTCTCTGGACGGTCGACCGGGT